>CM041213.1:36696324-37275912 GCA_023065735.1 Coffea humblotiana | reverse complement strand
TCATTCACAATCAATTGCACTCTAATTAATCAATTATAGAAAAGCCCCAATTGCAAAACCCTAAAACTGAAATTTTTGTCCAAAGCTGAAATTTTCCGCAAATAACCGCAATTCACATACAAGAGCTCCAATTGGCTCAATATTAAACCATCAATCCAAGGCTAAGTAACATTTATCATATAAAACAGAAAAATTCTCCAAAAATCAGAAATTCACCCAACTTCCAAATAAACCATCAAAGCATTCATAAATCAAGCTATTAAGCCACCATAGACCACTAATTTAGCATTATTAGAACCAAAAGTGAAGTTTCCAAGCAACATACCTCAACTCCCAAGAAAGTTTGTAGCTTAAGTGCTTAATCACCAAAATAGCTCCACCAATCACCTCTAATCTCCTTAGCAAGTGGATTTTATGGAGTAATTTGAGATTTAAACGGTTAGTTTGTAAGATTGAGCAAGAAATAGAACCAAAGTTGAAGCCTTTCTCTCTTCCTTTCTCTCCAAGAAAGTCGGCCAAAGGGAATGAAAAATGAGAAAGAATTTGGTCAAAATTAACCTTTTGGTAAAGGTGGGAAAATGGTCAAAGTCCAACTTCAAGTCAATTCGCGACACGTGGCGCCTTTTAGGTTTTAAACTTATCTTCTTGCTCACTAGGGTTAATCCATCTAGGTAATCTCTAATCACCTGCTAACACCTAGTAATTAAATCCCTTTACGCAAAACTTAACCTAATTGGCCGAATTTCTCTCACTTAACGCACTAGCGGGTCCCACGTCCACTATTCACTCCAAAAATCTCGTAAATTGACTTATACTAGAAAAATATTTTTAAAACCTTATTTACTCATAAAAATGTCTAGAAAAGTTATAAAATAAAGAAAATGTGGAAAACGGGTGCAAATAAATAAAAATTAAAGCCAAAGGGTTTGGCGGACCGCCTGCCCAACTCTTGCCAGGACTACGAAGTCGAATCATACAAACCCTAGGTTACGCGCGATCGAACCCAAAGGAAACGAACAATCGGAGCTTACCAAACCAAGAACACAAATACATACATTTATCAACAACTACATGAAGAAAAACATGAATAATTACTTATATACATACATTGGAACTTTAAAAGTCAAAGGAAAATACTTGCTCAAAGTACAATTAGGGTTTTCTTATACAGAGGAGCATAATCAAAAGGGATGTATATCACTAGCTCTACTCTTTTCTTCAAAATCATGGTGTCCAACAAGTTGAACCCTGTAAGGAAAAACAAAGGTGACGGAACGGGGTGAGTTTACGCTCAATGAGGTACCCAAAACACAAGCAATCATGATCCATGGAGATTTATTTTCATTTACTCAAATAGACACAGCATATAAGAATATAAACAAACATTTTGAATGGAAAGGATACAGGTAACTCTCAGGAGCCAAATTCCCATGGCAGTACTTGATCCAAACTCGTTGACCCTCCGTCAACGTTTAATGAAACAAACATATCCGTAGATCCCTCTTAGAACGCCAAATCCCGATCACCAAACATACCCTTTTACCGGGCCCGAACGCCGAACAGGAACAGAGATGGTAATACTCGAGTATACCGGAAATCCAGAGTCTCCAATACCCAAAGATTTCCCAAGAACAGGCACCCATGGTTCGTTACTTTCCTCGACCAATCCCTTGCTGGCTCGAATCAAGTAACTACCCATGAGGTTGAGCTCAGATTTAAAAGGCACAGGAAGGTCGTTGGATACGCGTCCAAACTAGGGGTGCAAACGAGCCGAGTCGAATCGAGTTTTGAACTTATCGAATCGAGTCAAGCTTGTTTATACCCGAGCTCGAGTTCGTCGAGCTCGAAAAATGAAACTCGAACTCGACTCGACATAGAAAAGGAAGTACTCGAGATCGACTCGATTATAGCTCGCGAGCTTAGCTCGATTTTGGCTCGCGAGCAGCTCGTCACATCAGCTCGATTTTTCAGCTCGTGATGAGCTCGAAGTCAGCTCGAATTTCAAGCTCGTTTGGAGCTCGAGCTCAAGCTTGAAATCAGCTTGACTTTCTGGAAATTTAGGCAAGAAAATAGCTTTTTTGTCCGCATATTTTTGGTAAAATTTGAGCATAATAACAGCAATTTTCACATATTCTTGATCCTCACACCTACAAATTATCCACTAATACAATCATAAACATATAATACATAAAAATCTAAATGTTCAACACTTGAAATGTTTAGTCACCAACAAATTTCAAATATAAATAATGTCTTCAGCACTTCATCATCAAGCCGGGCTGTAATTATGCTCTTCAACCCTAATTACATTAAGAAGCAAAAGAAACCAGCAAATGAGCTGCCCAAAAAGAAAAAAGAAAGAAAGAAAAACAGCAACCAAAAAAATGTCAAAAAATCAGCCTACTGATTGAGAAATTTAACACAAAAAATCAGCAAAAATATAGCTTTAAACACAGCTAAAAATTAGCCATAAAAAGGGACCAAACAACAACAAAAAATTGCCCATATCAACCACAATGAAACAACAATAAAGACAAACAATGCTTGTTCTTTAACATATGGAATAGGAGTGCCCCTTGTCTTGAACAAGGAATGGTCCTTAGATTCTTATTTTTATAATCTGATGTATGGAACAATTATCCCGGGTCGGCATTTATTAAAGCCCACATGGTTTAATATTAGAAAAGGAGAACAGCGAATGATCTAGCCCAAAGATCACGAAGCTGGTTGCCCATTTTATAAACGAGGATTCCCTGAGCACAGGGCAATTGGGCTTCACCATTCTCTTTTTTTTTTCTGGTAAACCCATACCACCTACTGCAAGTGTATGACAGTATGAGGAGATACAAGAAGGAAGAGGTATCGTTCCAAGAAGGAAGAGGTAAGACAACGCAGGACAATTGGTGGCATGGCTTGCAACACCTTTATGATTTTAAGTTTTTATCCATAGATCTAAAGCTTTGAATGATAAAGCTTTGACAGGAGGGAGCTGCCGAGCTGGGGAAGAAAGAAAATGGAAAAGGAAAAGAAAGAGAAGCTGAGTACATACCTGCAAAAGCTGGGTTTTGAAAGTTGGAACTTGGATGAAATGAAGTCGGGCCAATGACTCAGGCTTCTCAAGCTCCGTCAACTGAGGCTCAGCAGCAGTCAAGTGTCGGCGGTGGACTGATCTGAGGATGTTGGACACGGCGGGGAGTGGTGGAGGTGGCCTCAGTGGTTTTGACCCATGTAGCTTCAGCTGGCGGAAATTCCGGAGGTTGCGGAAGTGGAGCTGGCGGAAGTGGTGGAGGTGGAGCTGGCGGAAGTGGTGGAGGTGGAGCTGGCGGAAGTGGTGGTGGCGAAAGTGGGAATTTGGAGTTTGGGAGTTGGGAGTCGGCAAAGGAAGTGAGGATTTAGGAATTAGGTAAACTGATAGAGAAAGTGAGAAATAGTCAAACAGAAGACGTTTTAAATTTTAATTAATATAAGGATATTTTTGTAATTTCATATTTACTCGAGCCTATTGAACGGCTCGTCGAGCTATCGAGCCTATGAAACAAAGGCTCGTACTCGACTCGTTTGTATTAACGAGCGGCTCGAGCTCGGTCAACACGAGCTCGAGCCGAGCTTTGACCCGAGCTACTCGCGAACGGCTCGCGAGCCGCTCGGGTCGTCAGCAGACCTAGTCCAAACGACATCATATCAAGTATAAATAACAGATTCAAGTGTACACGGGATTCATATTAGACACAGGTAAAAGATTCAAGTAGATACAGGAAACAAGTCACACAGGCCAGAGAACGAGTGTGATAAAGTACACCCTCGTCTCATACCGAATAAACAGATGGTACAGTCATTCAAGTCACAAGTTGCAAGCACATATACCAAGTTAGACAACAATTGAGGGGAGTGGTACACTCACCAATCCAAGTAAAGATATGTCAAAAGTCTTCACCCAAAGTAGGGCTTTAATCACCGAGAAATCCTAGAATAACCAAGACAAGAAAGTTAGGGTTTCCGCATTCACAAACCCAGTAAACGAAATGTACAAGTGAGGCCCGAATACCAGTCGTACGCGTATTCAAATGGGCTACAATTGCAAGGAGATAAAATGTAACTTTTGAGTAAAAGGTAATAGTTGGTCCTAGGGCAAGAACGACCCCAAAACCTTTCATTTCTACCAAATTTATACCTACAATGATTTACTCACTCCAAACTTAAGGTGCAAAATAAATGTAAGAATAATTGTAGGAAAACAGGATTTTTCAGATTTGCGCACTATTATTGGAAAAATCATATCTCACTATTCTTAAGTCCAAAATTGATACAATTTATACCATCGGAAAATAGACTCAAAAGGGGTACAATTTCTCAGAAGACAAATTTATAAGATTCAGATCACAAGTTGGTCAAATTCAAGCCTCAAGTCGCTGCTTCATCCAGTAAAAGACAGAACAGGTATGAAATTTCAGTCAACTTTCAAAAATCACCGTAAATCGTACAGACAGAACCAGGGTCTGAAATTTTCACGGTTTATAGCTCTATGAATCTAGTTTAAAACGCAATAAACGGAACTTAATTCCTATATTTCTACATCAAGTTATAACAAATTTCCCGAGACTGCTCAGGAGTTCCTGCGAAAATTTTGACAGTACTTCCCTTGTTTTTCCTTTACTTTTCCAACCTACAAACCACATCAAACTCAATCCAATTCAGCCACAATTTCACACATAAATCACAAACTATTAAACACACCTAATTAGGGTCTCAATACCCCTCATATATAGCCAATTAGTGGCTCAAATTAGAAACCCTAAAGCTGGAAATTTGTGCACATAAGCTGGAATTTCTTTAAGCAAAGTAAACTAACACAAAAACACCAAATTTCTCACATGTCAAAGCTAGTGAATCATAGCCAACCATTAATCATCATATGAGGGCAGAAAAATCTCCAATAAAATCTGAAATTTAGCAAAACTCTACATTAAACCATGAATCTTCCACAAAACAACATTTTTAGCCACTATAAGTCACTAATTTACCATTAGTAGGAACAAAAATTGAGTTTCCAAGCAAAATATCTTAATCCTCAAGAGAGGTTGCAACTTAGGGCTTTCTCTTCCAAAATAACTCCACAAACACCTTCAAACTTCCTTAGCAAGTCACTTTTATGGAGGAATTCAAGATTTAATCGGTTGGATTTCAAGATTTGAGTAAGAAATGGAAGATCAAGGTTGAAGCTCTCTTTCTTTTCTCTCCTTGTGAAATTCGGCCAAGAGGAAGAAGAAATGAGAAAGATTTTTGGTCAAAATTGCTATTTAGTAAAGGTAAGAAAGTTAGGCAAGTCTTCTTTCAATCGGAACGCGACACGTGGCGTCCTTTAGGTTTTAAGCTTATCTTCTTTCCTCCAATGGTTAATCTATCTAGTTAACTTCTAATTATCTCCTAACACCTTGAAAATAATATTCCAGTATACAAACTTCACCTTAAAACAAAATTTTACTGCATTTGCCGCACTAGCGGGTCCCACGTCCTTAATACACTTCCAAACTAACCCGAACTAACTTATACTAGAAAAATGTTTTAAAAAACTATATTCACTTATAAAATGTCTAGAAAATTAAGGTAGTAAAATAAAATAAAGAAAATGTATGAAAAGAAATAGAATTAAATGATATAAAATAAAAAAATTTTACGGGTTCTCACATGACCCCTCAAACTTCTTTAATTGTTTCAATTGGGTCCTTGTTTGTTTTAATTTATTGAATATGGGTTGTTTATCATTTGAATGATTTGTTCGATCCAATTTCGTGTTTATCTCCATTTCTTGTGATTATTTGTTAATTAAAGTGATGCCTTGACCCTTTTTTTTATTGTTTTGGAGGGTAAATAAGAAAATTTTCATCCCATTAGGTCACCAATTCAAAGGAGATACACTTTACTCCTTTATTTTGATTTTATTTGATCCTATCTGATTTTATGTGTGTAAATTGCATGATCCTTGAATGTTTATTTATTTATTTATTTTGTCACTTTATTTGTTTTAATTTTGGGCATTTATTTTAATTTAATTTTTGGTTATTTGAAAGGCATTTAATGCCAAAATTGTAATAGTTAGGTTAGATCATTTACTTGACTAGATAGGAAACACCCTTCGAGTATGGGATATGGACGAGTGTGGCTCTTTAGCCTTAGCACACTCGTATTCCCTTTATAAAAGGGAAAATTGAGTCACGAAATTTAGTCCCCCGCGCCCGTTATGATGCATTTCCTTAGGTCATGTATATTTGTATATTATTATTTTCTTTCTTTTGAGTCTCAGTTTTTGCCATTTCGTGACCTCTTCAAGGAATCACTTGTGGGTATCGCAATTAATGCGATTTGCACAAATCAAGTCTTGAAGAGACATATTGACCCTTTCGATAAACATTAGGTCTAGGATTGCATGCATATAGTGACATCCAAATGTGATAAATTCTTAGATTAAAATATGAAAATTTTTTACCAAATCACACAACTAACCTTGGTTAGGTTGAAATGGTGCCTTGGATTTTGTCCTTGCCTTACCTTTCTTCAAATGTGACTCCCAAACACTTTTCTCAGATTTCCGAAGATTTGGAGTCATTTAAAAAGGGTTTTCTCTACTTTCTTATTTAAAATTCATTTTAGGTGACTTAGTACGTTTTAACTCAATACCAAGTGGTGACTCCTATTTTTTTATTTAAAAACCCTATTTAAACTATTATTTTTGGGTCAAAATCGTCGCACTTTTTAGTCCCATTTCTTTATTCATTTTTCTAAAAATAAAAAATCATTTTCAATCAAAATTAATCAAAAAATTCATTTCTTATAAACTCGTAATTTTATTTTTCATTTAAAAATGGGGCGCGACAGCCCCTGATTTTTCAACTAATGCTAATATGGCCCAGAAAATTTGAAAAATTAATCAATTTTATACTTTTAAAATGTTATTTTTCTTTGGTATATTCTAATATGATTGTTTGGATAGATTATTTATGATTTTAGGATGAATTTTGAGGCTTAATAAGTTTTGATAGATTTCTAGTTTTGATTTGGATTTTTAGTGAAATTTTGGGTAATTTTGTTGTTTAATTATAGCAAATGGATTTTCATTTATTTTGTGAATTCTTACTTTTTAGTTTTGGGTAGGCTTCATCTTAAGTCCTTAACTTTATTTCATTTTAGTTTAGACCCTTAATATTTATAATAATAATGATTTGACCCTTCAAGCTTTTTTAATTCTTTCAATTGGGTCCTCACTTGTTTTAATTTGTTGAATAGGGATCGTTTACGTTCATTTAAATGATTTAATTAATTCAATTTCACGTTTATTTTCATCTTTTATGATTATTTATTAATTTTTATGATTATTTGTTAATTAAAGTGGTACATTAATCATTTTTTTTGTGTTGGAGGGTAGAAAAGGATAAACTTCACTTCATTAGGTCACCAATTCAAGGGAGGTATATTCTACTCTTTATTTTGATTTTATTTGATCCTATGTGCCCCTGTGTGACTTTTATGTGTGTAATTGCATGCCCTTTTTAATGTTTTTTATTTCATTTATTTAGTTACTTTAATTGTTTTGATTTTGTATATTTATTTTAATTTAATTTTTAATTATTTGGAAGGCAATTAAATGCCAAAATTGTAATAGTTAGGATATTATTTTATTTTATTTTTTACCCCCTTTAGATTGTAGTTAGGGCCCCCAAAATGTAATAGTTAGGTCTTTATTTGCTTTATTTTGTTTTGTGTGTTTTGCATGCTTATGTGTTTACGTGTTACTCGCTTTCTTAGAATCTTGCATCTAGATATCATATTTATGTACTATATGTGATTTATGTGTTTATTTACTTTATTATGTTTTATATGATTTATTTGATTATAATAAATGCACGTCGTCACCACACTAGTCCAACGCTAGTTGTAGCCCCTTTTTCGATTCCACACTAGTCCAACGTTAGTCGTGGCCCCTTTTTTCGATTTCTCACTAGTCCAATGCTAGTGAGAACTTATAGATATGGGCTAGTCCAACGCTAGACCCTTAGGAACCGTCCACGCATTAGATCATGCTTGTGTGACAAATCACTACATTTCATGCATATTTTTTCACTTTTTAGGATCCTTATCACTTTTGCATGATATTTGCCCTGTATATATATCCCTTATCTCTACGTGTGAGACATGACATTAGAATTGCATTTTCATTTAAGAAAAGTTAGAAATAAGTTAGATCATTTGCCTGATTAGATTAGGAAATACCCCTTAAATATGGGATATTGATGAGTATGACTTTTCTAATCTTAACACGCTTGTATTCCCTCTATCAAAGGGAAAATTGAAAGTCACGAATTTTAGCCTCCCCGCACTCGTTATGATGCATTTCCTTAGGTCATGTATATTTGTATATTATTATTATTTTCTTTCTTTTCGAGTCTCATTTGTTGCAAACTTCGTGACCTCTTCAAAGAGTCACTCTTAGACATCACAATTAATGTGATTTGTACCAATTAAATTTTGAAAAGATATTCTGACCCCCGATATCCTCCTAAATTTAGGTTTTGCATTCATATAGTGGCATCCAAATGTGATAAATTTTTAGGTTAAAATAAGAAAATTTTTGACTAAATCACGCAACTAGCCTTGGTTAGGTTGAAAGGGTGTCTTGGATTTTATCCTTGCCTTCCCTTTCTTCAAATGTGACTCCCGACCCCTTTTCTCTTGATTTTCGCAGATTTGGAGTCGTTTAAAAAGGGTTTTCTCTACTTTTTCTTTAAAAATTCATTTTAGGTGACTTAGTACACCTTAACTCAATACCAAGTGGCGACTCCTATTTTTCATTAAAAACCCTTTTTAAACTATTATTTTTGGGTCAAAATCGTCGCATTTTTTAGTTCCATTTAGACCCATTTTTCTTTATTCATTTTTTAAAATAAAAAACTCATCATTTTCACTCAAAATAAATCCAAAATTTATTTTTATAAACACTTTATTTTTCATTTAAAAATGGGGCGCGACAGCTTGGCAACTCCACTGGGGATTTAGAGAGTACGAGTATCTGATTTAGTCAATCCTTTTATTCTTTTAACCTTTTTATGTATCACATTTGGAGGTTTTAGATTGCATTTTTTCTTTTTTAGGGTTTCTTGTATTTTAACACGCGCAATCGTCTCGATATCCGTATGTGTGATGAGAAATGTGTTTAGTTTCTTTATTCACTTATGTTTATATATCGCGCTTGCATCTTGGGGGGGAGGGGTAGCCACCTTAGAACCTTCACCCACATATGATGGTATTTAATCCCTCCCTTCAATAGGGGCACTTCATACGTGCATACGTTTTACTTTTATAACCCCTCATTTCTTTTTACTTTTAGTAGTTATCACATCACTCCACCCTGTTAGAATTAAGATAGATCCACTTGGACATGTGGCCGTGGCACGACGTGCGCGTAGCAATGTCCGAGGGATCATTCGAACTATCGACTCTTAGGCCTTGGGATTGATGACCCTTCGTCTTTGGTTTGAAGGTTTAGGGGTCTGAAACTTTATCGAATCTAGATGCATTAGTGAACCCAACCTCATGCATTCATATTAGAGATCTTCTAGGATAGAGTCGACCTTACCCTAATTAGGAATACTAAGCATGAAGGGAGGGATTCCACCCCTCTTTCCTTACTTCTCTTCCTTTTTGCCCTCTGTATCATCTAATTGCTTGACGTGTTATGTGTTATTTGTTGAACTAACATTTTCTTTCATTCACAAACATTAGAAAATAAGAGTTCTGGCGTAGGTTATTGCATGTTTAAATTCCAGTGTATTGCATTCGTAGGTTAATAATTGTACATCATTCTAGACTCACCCTGGCATATGAAAGGTCCCTTAGATCATGTTTCATTTCAGATTGAATATTTAATTGCTTTGATAAATTGGTATCATGCATAAACCTTAGAGGGAATGCCATTTAGAGAATCCCGTGTTAGGAATAAGCCACCTTGTGTCTCGGATATGTAATTCAATGAAACTTGCACGTCTATATTTCTTGTACCATCCAAAGGGGTAGTGCACAAGATAAGGTAGGATCCGATTTTTTTCATGATAATAGAGCAACTTTTGTACATTAGAATATGAGCATCTGACAATTATCTTTTGGCCATTTTATCAGAATTGGTAAAAATCCTTTGCGTAAAGGATATTAATTTGAAGAAATTCACAAATAATTCCTCATGGTTGAGATGGTAAATATATTAAGGCCAAATTTTGATTTTAGAAGGTTCATAGACTAATGCATTGCAATGATTTTTTAAAACTACCAATGGGCAGACAATTCAATCGATTTTTGAATAAATCATCAATTTCATTCAGTTTATTTGACCAGTTCACCCATTTTTGGGGTGATCTAGTCATTTTTGAATAAATCGTCAATTTCATTTAATTCATTTGACCAGTTTACCCATTTTTGGGGTGATCTAGTCATTTTTGAATAAATCGTCAATTTCATTCAATTCATTTGACCAATTTAGCCATTTTTAGGATAATCTAGTCATTTTTTAATAAATCATTAATTTCATTCAATCCATTTGTCCAGTTTACCCATTTTTAGGGTGATCCAGTCAATTTTTGAATAAATCATCAATTTTATCCGATCCATTTGACCCGTTTATTCTCTTTTAGGGTTTCAATCTAAGGTTCACTGAATAAACTAGTCGAGACATTTCAATCCTTTCAAGAGTAGGCTCTTTCACACAAAGTAATCAATCCATCCGGACTTTGTCCTCATTTTTGTTAGGACAAATGTCTCTTGCCACTCCAATTGGCCAAATTTTTCAAATTATTTTTCACTCGAATATCAATAAGTTGATCGGATTCATCAGGTATTATATAGTGTCTACCCTAGAGGATTGCATTCTCATTTTAGACCTACCCTTGGTACAAAAAGGGCTCCCCCAATAGGACATGCATCCAAATTACTTTAATTTTTACTAACTCGTGTCTTTTCTTTTTTCTTTTTCCTTTTGTCAGCAGTTAATCAAGAGGGGAATCTAAATAGGGATTTTTCTAAATTTTCAGGTAATTGTAAACATAACTACACGAAGAAACCCCGTTATTACACAATCACGTAGCCAAATTTTAAGAAATAGTGTAAACACGAGTACACATCCTGAATTATCTGATAAATCTGCAACGGCACCTCTAGCAGACACTGGAAATTTGAGAATTCAATTGAGCGAGATGTTAAACAAATTCAATGAAATGAGCGAAGAAATAACAACCCAAAGACGCATAATTGACCAACTGGTTGCTAGCAGTGGCGTTATCCAACATGATCCCATGCCTATCAGCCAACCTGAAATAGAACACCAACCACCTCCTCTGTCCCATACCCAAGTTACCTTTGCACCGTTCTTTGCAAACATACCCGAAGAGACTTTCACTTACCCCACTTTCAGTTTTCCATACACTTATCCCCACAACATCCAAGTCAACCCGGCCAGCATTCAAGCACCTCAGAATTACCCAAACTCTCAAGTACCTCATCACACCACCACTAAGCCATTCATGTTGGATGCTGCTATGCAAGAGAAGGTGGAAACGGGTGAATCTTCCGCTCCAATAGACAAAAATCTATTGAAAAGATTGGATAAATTTGAGAAATTCATGAGAAAAAGCTGAAAATTGAGCAAGTCTGGAGGCTTGGAATTATGATGAGTTGTGTCTTTTTCCCAGACATGCAATGGCCTTTGGGTTTTAAAATATCCAAATTTAGTAAATATGATGGAACTGGTAACCCCAAAACGCATTTAAGACTATTTGCAAACAAGTTGGGAAAGCCAGTAGATGATGAAAATTTGCCAATACGTTTATTCCCCGAGAGCTTGGAAGGCGATGCCCTGGATTGGTACTCCAATTTAAAGTCTAAAGAAATGAGGACATGGGTGGATTTGTCAATCGCTTTTGTAAGACAATATGAGTACAATTGCAAACTTACTCCAACGAATACCACACTTGAGGGGACCAAGAGGAAACCATCAGCGGATCATAAGACATATGCCAAACATTGGAGGAAACTAGCCACTAAAGTGGAACCCCCGATATCCGAAGACGAAATTGTTCGAACATTTATCAAGACTCAAGACCCGTCTTATTTTGAGGAAATTTTTGGAATGACTGGATGCTCATTTGCAGCTATTGTAAACAAGTTAGAAGAATTTGATGAATTTGTCAAGGCAGGAAAGATAGTCAACGTATCAACCTTGAAAATGCAACTAGAAGCCTTGCAAGGTCAAAGTGGTAGTGGCAAGAAACCTCAGTTCAATAAGAAGAAAGGAGAGAATGCTTTCATTTAGAATCAGGGCCCCCTGACTAGACCCAGATTTCAGAATCGATCCACCTACTTATTCCCCTACCCTTATTATCCAAATTCCCGTTCTGTCTATCACACTACTGTCAACCATCCTCGCCCCCGACCCAACTACACAAACATACCTGCACCACCTTTCCAGATTTTTCAGCCAAATTTGCAATCTTGACCTCGCCCTCCTTGCCATCCAAGACCTGTTCTGGTGAACAACCAAACCTATAATCATTCTCAAACCAATAAAACTCAAAATCAAATCCAATACCGTACCTTTACTAATTTGGGCCGACCCATTGACCAATTATACGAGCAACTCAAGGCTGCTGGTAAAATTGGCATGGTGCTTTCCCAAACCTACCCTAAGGGCCTTCCTGCTGGTTATGATCCTCAAATCATTTGTGCATATCACTCTGAAAATCCTGGCCACTCTACCGGCAATTGTCGGGCACTAAAGTGTAAAATCCAAGACATGATTGACGCTGGGGATATAATTTTAAGGGAAAAAGGTGAATCATGGCCGAATGTCAGCAAGAACCCTCTTCCTGAGCATAAAGATACTGTAGGGACCATTACCACTGATGAGGAGTTTGAGCAGCCTACCAAATACACTGTGGGGGAGAATGAAGTAATCGAAATAGTTCAGAAGTCTTTTGTACTCGAAGGAGCCATCTAAAACTGGACTGCAAATCACATTCCCTCCCAAAGAAAATTTTGATAAATCTAGGGGATTGTTTTTTGTTGTGAATCATGAAAGAAATCATTCGCATTGTTCATCTTTTGCATTTTCGTTTTGTAAATAGTTTTGACTCAAATGTCTTTTCAATACAAATCTTATGTTAAATAGCGTATCATTTGTTAAATAACATATTATGACATGTTGTCATTTATTTGAAATTCAATGAGATGCACAGTATTCATTTTTTAATTATTTTACTTATGCATTGTTGTATTTATTTCATTCTTTCAGATGGCCAAAAAATAAAACATATTGACCCTTTGGATATATCACCATTTCGGAATTTGATAACTGCAATCTCGATATCTCTAACGAGTTTTGGAATTGAAAATTTAAGATGAGAGCGATAACGAGGAAGAATCTGAGTCTTTGTTAAAGAATCTTGAACAGTATGAAGAGAAATCCAAACTTAACTTAGAAGAAACAGAAATCATTGGCACTAAGGTCAATGTCAAGGAGATAAAAATTAGCATTCATTTGAATGAGAAGCAGAAAAGGTGCTTAAAATAAGAAGGTCAAGCCACGACTATTCAAAGAAGGAGACAAAGTGTTGAAACGAATTTTGCCAGTGCAAGAGGAGGCCAAAGGCAAGTTTGCCCTAAGTTGGCGGGACCCGTTTATCGTCAAGAAGGGGGTCAATGCGAGGAATGGAATGAAAGTCAGGCTTTCTTCCTTTCCAATTAAACATTCTATCTCTAATTATCCCTTTTGAACCTTTAGAATAAATTATTTCGTTTGGCAACCCTTGAGGATCGCAAACCCCACACTAGGGCAAGTTTGAGTTGAAAGAAAAGGAAAGAAAAACCTCAAAAGGTGAAAAGTGATAGAGGAGCAAAAAGAAAAAAAATTAAAGGCAAAAAAAAAACCTCTGTTAAAAAGTAAAATTGGGGTAAATTTTGAAAAATTTCAAAAGATGAATGGAATGAGAGAAGAAAAAAGAGGGAAAACGAAAGAGAAGATAACCTCAGTTGAGAATAAATTGGGGTAAGTTTTTGATTTAACCCTAAAATAGGGTTGGCACAATAATGCGATCTCAGATCATTTAAACCACTTTTGAAATCTGCATTCAAACCTTAACCTTTTTTTAGCACCTCACCAGACCCCATTACAAAAGCCAAAAGTCCTGACTTCTGTTCTTTGTATCACCTCTTTTAGAAAATTTTCTAATCAAATGGCAAATGATGTACACCTTTACCAATTTTGTAAGAGAAGGATTGTCGCACTGATGCCATCATTTCTTAAAACACATTTCTGAGTTAATAAAGGCTATCGGCAGGATTTGTTCATCAAGTGAAAACCCGAAAGGGTACCTTTGAAAAAAAGAAGAAAATAAAAGGTGGGGGTAGTTTTAGTGAAAACCCGAAAGGGCGCTAAGGTAGGATTTTATAATGAGAAGTGAGCTTGGATTTGAAAGGCTGGTGACTCAGTTCATTGGAATTTCTCTTCACCTTGTGGTTCTGTTGCCAATATTGAATTTCGAAAGAACGATATCCAAAGGGTCAAATGTGGCATTTTGTTTGAAATCAAAGTACTTTGATTTCTCAAGTGTAAATTGTTAAGTTTATAGGTTCATTTCTCTAAAATTAATTTTCTTTCAAAATAAATGATTGGTTTCATGTTACTGAGATTTTCATCATTGTTGTGTAAATAAAATATTCTTTCATCTATTTCACGGTCTCATTTATCTCTTTGAATTTATCAAATGGCAATCCCTGTGATTTATTAAAATTGCCTGGATACCAAACGTCATGTTTGATAAGCATTGGAAATTAAGAAGATTTGATGTAGTTTGCAGAGCAAAGTTGAATTTTGCTACATCGGGGATTTATCAAATGGCAATCCCTATGATTTATTAAAATGGTCTGAGTACCAAGGGTCTTATTAGCATTAGAAGTCAACGAAACTTGATACAGTTCACAAAGCAAAGTGGAGTTTTTGCAGCATCGAGGGGAGAATATCATAATACTCATATTTACACGTTTCTTGAAAGTTAGACGGATCGAATGATGGTGGCATTATTTGTTCTTTTTCTTGCAAGTCCATATGTGTTTCAAATAACAAAATTGGGGCAAATTTTTTGTATAATTGTGAAATGTCGCCCAAGAATTGAATATTCATGGTTCAGACCGAGGAAGAGGTGTGAGTCAAAGTCTTAAGGAGGAGCAACAATGCCATAATGCAAAGCAAATGATAGATTGCACAATAATTGGTTGAAACTAGGGTAAAATTTTTTGAAAAGATTCTTCAGATCAAAAAATCAAATTTAATTTCTTGTTGGTGAGTCTCAGCGTCCACCGCGCACCCTTCTATCCCACTTCTTGGAGCACAACTGCCTCTCTCCGCGTATCTATATCAATTTACTTTACTTGACCGTTTTATCTTGTTGGGTTTGGGTTTTATCCCACCAATTTCGGCAGGTTTGGGTTGTATCCCACTGACCGTTTTTACCTGGCAGGCTTGGGTTGTATCCCACTGACCGTTTTTACCTCGGTTGAGCTTGAGTTTTATCCCGCCAACCTCGACAGATTTGGGCTGTATCCCACTGACCGTTTTTACCTCGGTTGGGCTTGAGTTTTTTCCCGCCAATCTTGGCAGGTTTGGGTTGTACCCCACTGACCGTTTTTACCTTGACAGGCTTGGGTTATATCCCACTGACCGTTTTTATCTCGGCAGGCTTGGATTGTTTCCCACTGACCGTTTTTACCTCGGTTGGGCTTGAGTTTTATCCCGCCAACCTCGGCAGGTTTTGGTTGTATCCCACTGACCATTTTTACCTCGGTTGGGTTTGAGTTTTATCCCGCCAACCTCGGCAGGCTTGAGTTGTATTCCACTGACCGTTTTTAGCTCGGTTAGGGTTGAGTTTTATCCCGCCAATCTCGGCAAGTTTGGGTTGTATCCCACTGACCGTTTTTACCTTGGTTGGGCTTGAGCTTTATCCCGCCAATCTCGTCAGGCTTGGATTGTATTCCACTGACCGTTGTTACCTCGGTTAGGCTTGAATTTTATCTCGCCAACCTCGACAAGTTTGGGTTGTATCCCACTGACCGTTTTTACCTCAATTGGGTTTGAGTTTTATCCCGCCAACCTCGGCAGGTTTGGGTTGTATCCCACTGACATTTATATGTTTGCTTATTTTAGCTCACGACAGAATAACTACAGGTAAGTATTTGGTGTCTACGTCTTTGTCTCGAGTCTTTTCGAAATTCAAACAAAGAGAGGCAAGTTGTATACACCAAAATTTCATTTATTTAATTCAATTTTAGCTTTATTTTGTATTTAATTCAATTTTAGCTTTATTTGTTATTCTTGTTTTATTTTATTTTATTTTAATTAATTAAATGATAGTTAGTGTTTATTTTTTGTTTATTTTTATAAATTAGGTTTATCATTTTTATTTTTTAAGATATGTTTGCATTAAATTTCTGAAAAGGAAATTTTCACAAAATTTTTTTTTTGTTTTAATCCTCTTAGATTAAATTTCTTTAAAATAAATGAAAATTTTGCAATGCATTTGCAATTAAGAATTAACATTTTTTACCTAAATTGATTTTGAAAAATAAAAATATAATAAATAAATTAAAATAAGAAGATAGGTGGGGGGCTTGCATGGTAGACAAGTGTGTTAGGAAAGCATTAGGCAAGTGTGTTAGGAAAGTTTTAGACAAGTGTCCCTACTCGTTGATTAGTAGGATGACACTTGTTGATTTGAGGATTTTTGGAGAGAAACCAAAGAAAAAGAAGCAAAAAAAGAAAGCCACGGCAACAAAAAAGGAGAAGGGTTTTGGGCAAGCAAAAGAAGAAGAGAGCAAAGGGGAAAAGGAAAAAGAAAACCAAACGAGAGAAAGAGAGCTGGGGGAGTACAAAAAACTAGGAAGAGAGCTTGAGGAAAATCTGGAAAAGGGGGCTACGGAACAAGAGAAAGAAAGCTATGGGAGAAAGGGGTGGCTGAGGAACAGAAAAAGCATGAAAAAACAAGGAAGAGAGGGACTGAAAGCAAAAAACTGAGTAAGAGAGGGAGGTGGCGGCTGAGCTAGGAAAAGAGGGTTGAGGAACAAGAAGGGAAGATTCTGGTGAGAGCAAGAGGGAGAGAGAGACTGCGGGAAGGAGATTGAGAGGGAGAAACGACAGAAAGAAAAGGGAGGAAGAAAACCAGGAAAAGAAAACAAGGGGAGAGAGGCGACGGGCTGAGGAACCAAGAAAGCTGGGGAGGGGTTTTCAGCAAAAGAGACACTGGGTAAGAAGGAAACTCAAGCAGTAAGGAAAAGGAAGAAAATTTTGCTGCAAAAGTTCATCATCAGGTTGATGAACCAGCATAGTTTCGCACCAAATTCTGGCCCAATTCTTAGCTTTTCGAGTAAACTCTTGATTTCTGCACTATCTTGGCATGAAATACAAGAACTTTCATTCAGAAAACTCCCCGAAATAACGTCTCTGAGCCCCCCAAATCGTGACCCAAAGTATCGGGTTCATCACTGTTGAAGTTTTCTGCGACGACGTGCTCAACCACATTTCTAGAATCAACACGCACTTTCCAAACATATCTCACGTTTGCTTTACTTCACCGACATTTGCAGGTAACTCTAGCCTTTCTTACTTTCATTTCATACCATTTTGTGAAGATCTGGGGTTCATTGCATGAATTTCTTCCTTGTGCACGCATGTTTTGTTTCCTTTCTTTGTGGTTTCATCTCTGGTTCTTTGTAGAAACTTGTTTGGCAACTCGTTTTGGCTCTATATCGCTGTGTTTAGATCGTGTGTTGTTATAGCTCATGAAACCCAGGGTATAGGAATCATTTCTACCCTTCTTTAGTTGATGATTAATCCTCAAATTTGCCGAAAGGGGGTTGCAGAAATTTTTCAAAATGTGCATGCTCTTTTCCTCTAAATTTTGTATTTAAACATGAGAGTTTGGTGGTTAAAAAGTGGAAAGAATGTGTGGTTATGTTGTCAATTTGATCCATGGTTTAGTTGCTCGAAGCCATTAGTTGTGTTTGGATGGAAAAGAAGCTGCATTCAAAACCCAGAAACCAGCATAGAAGTTGCAGAATGTTTCTTCGTAGGCTGCATGTAATAATTTCAAGAAATTGCACTTTAACCCCTGATTTTTCAACTAATGCTAATATGGGCCAGAAAATTTGAAAAATTAATCAATTTTATCCTTTTAAAATGTTATTTTTCTTTGGTATGTTCTAATATGGTTGTTTGGATAGATTATTTATGATTTTAGAATGAATTTTGAGGCTTAATAAGTTTTGATAGATTTCTAGTTTTGATTTGAATTTTTAGTGAAATTTTGGGTAACTTTGTTGTTTAATTATAGCAAATGGGTTTTCATTTATTTTGTGAATTCTAGCATTTTAATTTTGGGTAGGCTTCATCTTAAGTCCTTAACTTTATTTCATTTTAGTTTAGTCCCTTAATATTTGTAATAATAATGATTTGACCCTTCAAGCTCTTTAATTCTTTCAATTGGGTCCTCACTTGTTTTAATTTGTTGAATAACGTTTGCGTTCATTTAAATGATTTAATTGATTCAATTTCACGTTTATTTTCATCTTTTATAATTATTTGTTAATTAAAGTGGTACATTAATCATTTTCTTTGTGTTGGAGGGTAGAAAAGGATAAACTTCACTTCATTAGGTCACTAATTCAAGAGAGGTATACTCTACTCTTTATTTTGATTTTATTTGATCCTATGTGCCCCTATGTGACTTTTATGTGTGTAATTGCATGCCCTTTTTAATGTTTTTTATTTCATTTATTTAGTCACTTTAATTGTTTTGATTTTGTATATTTATTTTAATTTAATTTTTAATTATTTGGAAGGCAATTAAATGTCAAAATTGTAATAGTTAGGTTATTATTTTATTTTATTTTTACCCCCTTTAGATTGTAGTTAGGGCCCCCAAAATGTAATAGTTAGGTCTTTATTTGCTTTATTTTGCTTTGTGTGTTTTGCATGTTTATGTGTTTACGTGTTACTCGCTTTCTTACGGTCTTGCATCTAGATATCATATTTATGTGCTATGTGCTATATGTGATTTATGTGTTTATTTGCTTTATTATGTTTGATATGATTTATTTGATTATAATAACTGCACGTCGTCACCACACTAGTCCAACGCTAGTTGTGGCCCCTTTTTCGATTCCACACTAGTCCAACGCTAGTCGTGGTCTCTTTTTTCGATTTCTCACTAGTCCAATGCTAGTGAAAACTTATAGATATGGGTTAGTCCAACGTTAGACCCTTAGGAACCGTCCATGCATTAGATCATACTTGTGTGACAAATCACTACATTTCATGCATATTTTTTCACTTTTTAGGATCCTTATCACTTTTGCATGATATTTCTACTGTATATATATCCCTTATCTCTACGTGTGAGACATGACATTAGAATTACATTTTCATTTAAAGAAAGTTAGAAATAGGTTAGATCATTTGCCTGATTAGATTAGGAAATACCCCTTAAATATGGGATATGGACGAGTATGGCTTTTATAGCCTTAGCACGCTCGTATTCCTTCTATCAAAGAGAAAATTGAAAGTCACGAATTTTAACCTCTCCACACCCGTTATGATGCATTCTCTTAAATCATGTATATTTGTATATTATTATTATTTTCTTTCTTTACGAGTCTCATTTGTTGCAAAGTTCGTGACCTTTTCAAAAAGTCACTCTTGGGCATCACAATTAATATGATTTGCACCAATTAAATTTTGAAGAGATATTCCGACCCCCGATATCCTCCTAAGTTTAGGTTTTTGCATCCATATAGTGGTATCCAAATGTGATAAATTTTTAAGTTAAAATAAGAAAATTTTTTACTAAATCACGCAACTAGCCTTGGCTAAGTTGAAAAGATGTCTTGGATTTTATCCCTGCCTTCCCTTTCTTCAAATGTGACTCCCGACCCCTTTTCTCTTGATTTTCGCAAATTTGAAATCATTTAAAAAGGGTTTTCTCTACTTTTTCTTTAAAAATTCATTTTAGCTGATTTGGTACATCTTAACTCAATACCAAGTGACGACTCCTATTTTTCATTAAAAACCCTTTTTAAACTATTATTTTTGGGTCAAAGTCGTCGCATTTTTTAGTCCCATTTAGACCCATTTTTCTTTATTCATTTTTTAAAATAAAAAACTCATCATTTTCACTCAAAATAAATCCAAAATTCATTTTTATAAACACTTTATTTTTCATTTAAAAATGGGGCGCGACACATTATACTCATCAGGTAGATCTAAGCGGTATGCCTTGTCGTTGATGTGCTCAACGACTTGGAAATGACCATCTGCTCTTGGTGACAACTTGCTTTGACATTGCTTTGGAAATCTTTCCTTGCGCAAGTGTAACCAAACCCAATCACCAGGTTCAAAAACAAGCTTGCGCCTATTCTTGTTAGTTTGTTGGACATATTGGGCAGTTCTCCTCTCGATGTTGGTACGGACCTTCTTGTGCAATGACTTCACGAATTCAGTTTTCTTCTTGCTATCTAAGTTCACATGCTCAGAAGAAGGTAATGGCAACAAATCTAAAAGAATTAAGGGGTTAAAACAATACACAACTTCAAAAGGGAAAAATTGTGTAGCACTATGCACAGCTCGATTGTATGCAAATTCTACATGTGGTAGACACTCTTCCCATGTCTTAAGATTTTTCTTGATAATTGCACATAAGAGTGTCGACAAGGTTCTATTTACTACCTCAATTTGACCATCCGTTTGAGGATGACTAGAAGTAGAAAACAGCAGTTTGGTCCCCAACCTACCTCACAAACATTTCCAAAAATAGCTCAAAAATTTAACATCTCTATCAGACACTATAGTCCTAGGTATGCCATGCAAACGAACAACTTCTTTAAAGAATAAATCAGCAATGTGCAAAGCATCATCCATTTTATGACATGCAATAAAGTGAGCCATTTTGGAGAATCTATCTACTACAACGAATATAAAATCATGTCCATGTTTAGATCGGGGTAAACCAAGCACAAAATCCATTGAGATGTCAACCCAAGGTTGGTTAGGTATGGGTAAGGGAGTATACAAACCGTTTGGATTAACCCATGACTTAGCTTTGTGGCACACTCCACATCGTCCCACAATCCGCTCCACGTCCTTGTGCATGTGGGGCCAGTAGAAATGTTCCTGCAGCACAACTAATGTCTTGGTGACACCAAAGTGTCCCATTAAACCACCACTATGTGACTCTCGAACAAGTAAGTCACGTATAGAACTTTGGGGAATGCATAACTTGGTAAGATAAAACAAGAAACCATCATGCACAAAGAATTTTCAAAGTCAGACTTTCCACAGGTATCATAAGCATTCGAAAAATCCGGTCATCTTTATACAACTCTTTCATAAGCTCAAATCCTAGGAGTTTAGCATCTAAGGCAGTGAGCAAAGTATGTCTGCGAGATAAAGCATCAGCCATTACATTAGACTTACCTATCTTGTATTTGATGACATAGGGAAAGGATTCAATGAAGGCTACCTATCTGGCATGCCTTTTGCTCAATTTTTGTTGCCCTTCCAGGTGTTTGAGTGATTCATGGTCCGTCTTGATGACGAACTCTCGTGCTCGCAGGTAGTGCTGCCATGTTTCCAAGGCGCGCACTAGGGCATACATCTCTTTGTCATAGGTCGAGTAGTTGAGAGTTGCGCCGTTTAATTTCTCACTAAAATATATGATTGGTCTTCCTCCTTGCATAAGTACGACTCCCACTCCTACACCTAATGCATCACATTCCACTTCAAAAGTGAGATCAAAGTTAGGTATTGCAAGAAGTGGTGTGTGTGTGAGTTTGTGTTTGAGCAACTGGAATGCCTTATCTTGTGCTCCCCCCTAAAAGAATTTCTCGTTCTTCTTCATAACCGCGGTGAGTGGTGCTGCAATGGTGCTAAAATCCTTCACAAAACGGCGGTAGAAACTTGCTAATCCATGGAAACTGCGCACATCATTGACAGAGGTAGGTATCGGCCATTCTTGGATGGCTTTAACCTTCTCTTCATCTATATGAATACCCTGCGCACTAACAACATAGTCTAGAAACACCACACGGTCAGTGCAAAATGTGCACTTCTTAAGGTTGGCATATAGCCTCTCCCTTCAAAGTACTTCAAAAACAGATTTGAGGTGCTCTAGGTGCTCCTCTAAGCTTCTACTATAGATCAGAATATCATCAAAGTAAACTACAACAAATTTTTCAAGGAAAGGTCTCAACACATGGTTCATTAATCGCATTAAGGTACTAGGTGTGTTAGTTAAATTGAAAGGCATTACTAACCACTCATATAGACCATGCTTTGTTTTGAAAGCGGTTTTCCACTCATCTCCTTCTTTCATTCTTATTTGGTGGTAACCACTTTTCAAGTCAATTTTGGTAAAAATAATGGCACCATGCAATTCATCTAACATATCATCTAACCTAGGGATAGGGTGATGATATTTTACCATAATAGCATTGACTGCCCTACAGTCGGTGCACATTCTCCAAACTCCATCCTTCTTTGGCACGAGAATTACTGGTACAGCACATGGATTTAAACTTTCTCGAGCCCAGTCTTTCCTTAGCAATTCCTCCACTTGCCTTTCCAATTCCTTTGTTTCCTCAGGTCCTATCCGATAGGCGGGTTTGTTAGGCAGTGGGGCTCTCGGAATGAGGTCAATTTGGTGCTCGATTCCCCTTAGGGGTGGTAGTCCATCGGGCACGCCCTCCGGGAATATGTCCTCAAACTCCTGCAAAAGAGATAAAACATTGGAAGGCAAAGAGTTAATAGGTATAGATGAAATAACCAACTCCTCCTTGCACACAAGTACAAGTAATAGTTGGTTGGAAAACAAAACTCGCTTTACATTTTTGGCTTTTGCTAGCAAGCTTAGTTTCCCTTTGTGATCTTCTCTCATGGCCGACCCATGTGTTGCCTTTTTCTTCCCTAGGGATTCGGCTCTACCCTCTCCTTTGTCTTCCTCACTTTTCTCTCGTTTTTTCCTCTCTAGTTCTAACTCATACTCCTTTTGGAGTCTCATTTGATCTTCATACACTTGTTTTGGGGTGTAGGGTACAAGAGTCACTTTTCTATTACAACGCATAAAGACGTATTTATTAGCTCTCCTTTTGAACTCAACGTCTCGATCATATTGCCAAGGTCGGCCAAGTATGAGATGACTTACTTGCATTGGCACAACATCGCAAGTGACTTCATCTTCATACTTGCCAATTCGGAAGGGAACCTTACTTGCAGAAATACACGGACTTCCCCTTCATTGTTCAACCATTGAAAGCGATAAGGTCTCGGATGCTTGACAACTGGAAGCCCTAGCTTTTCTACCATGAGTAGACTAGCTACATTGGCACAACTTGTGACGACTGGAAAATTCGCACATATTTTCTTAAAATTCCCTTTTATTTTGATTAAATGACTTTATAATAGATTTACTACTTATTTACTCCCTCAATAGTTGGAATAAAGAATAGAATGAAGAGTTTCCCCTTACTTGCATCGTTAGGGTAAACTAGGGTTTTTACGTCTTTCGGTAGTGTGATTACTCGGTATGGAGTATGTACTAAATTTGGTGGTTAAGAGTGAGTTTTAGATGAGAAAAAGTGTATGAGTAGAAGTAATAATCATAAGTTAGTGAATTATAAGTGAAAACCCTAGTACGTGCGAATTAAGGAAAAACAGTGTGAACCGAAATGTACCGTTTGTTACCAAGTGAGTACACCACTTGACCACTACTTTATTACCTTAATCTTCTCACTTTATTTTAGCTAATTAACCCTAAAAATATCTCTTAAATCAGCCACAATATTTGACCAAAAGAAATAAGAGAAAAGTCTAGAAAAGAAAACAAGTGTCATAACACCTTTGGAAGTTGGACTTTGACCAACTTGTTTTAACTTTTCTAAAACAAAAATTTGACCAAAATTCCTCCATTTTTCATCCTTGCTTGGCTGAACCATAGAGAAGAGAGAAGAGAGGAAAGACTTCATCTTGCACCATCCTTTCTTGCTTCAATCTTGAACTCCAACCACAAATCTTGCAAACCACTCCATATAAGTTGCTCTTTAGGGAAGATTAAAGCTTTGTGTGGCAAAGTTTTGGAAGGAAAGGTTGTGGATCTCTCTTGGAAGCATCTTGGTGAGGTAT
The DNA here is from genome assembly GCA_023065735.1 of Coffea humblotiana. Classification (NCBI taxonomy): domain Eukaryota; kingdom Viridiplantae; phylum Streptophyta; class Magnoliopsida; order Gentianales; family Rubiaceae; genus Coffea; species Coffea humblotiana. The sequence continues at coordinate 37,251,656 of CM041213.1, read as the reverse complement.
TATGGCTGTCTTTTCTATTTCTCTCCCTTAATTTTGTTTTAGTTTGGCTAGCAACTCATACTCTTGGCTAAGGATGGTTATTTAACTAGTTTTGATGGATGTGGTGGATTTTTGAGTTAGGGTTTAAGTTGTTCAGTTGTATTTCTTGTTGTTTATAAAGCATATGATGTTTATAAGCTTGGATAGGGAGTGGGGATAGTGGTTCAAGACATGAATGTGAATTTTAAATCTTGAATTCATCAAATTTCCAGCTTTAAGATTGAAACTGTCCTGCTTCTGACCTGTTTTATTCGTTCATGTTAGAGGCCGAATCAGGCTTAGGTCAAAACATGAGAGTTGTAGGAAATGGTGTTATATAGCTTCCTGTAAAATTTCAGCTCAACCGGAGCACTGTAACATGTGATATGACAAAAATACGCTTGACTGCCAAATGTACTGTTTTGCGGACAGTTTTGAGATTTCACATTTTTGGCTTCATTTTTCACTTTGATCTGTATCAAATCAGCATTTAGTCAAAACATGAAAATTTTAGCCCTATGTTTCAAATTTCCAACACATCTGAAAACACCTCAATCGGAATTTTGTAGTTTGAGTTATTGTCATTCAATCCAGTGCTGACAACCAGACTGACATTGAAATGTTGGTTCTGTAATCTGCAAATTCGACCTAGATCAAATGTGAACTGGGTTGACTTGTCTTCATGAAAGTTGTAACCCTTTGTCTTATTTTCAAAACGGTATAAAGTGTACCCCAATCCAATAAACGTAGCTCCAGTTGTGACCAAAATGCTATAAGATGTCAAATCTGCTGTTTAGCCTTTTGTCTTCAAAACTGATTTCCGATTGTCTTATTAGACTTGTGTTGTAATTGGATGATTTTGGAGCCTAATTGAAGGGCTATGGTGGTAACATTGCTTGTGTGTGACTTTGGGGCTGATCTGAGAAAAATAATGAAGCCATAAATGGCTGAAAAATAGGTAAATACAAAGGGCGTGCTGCCCAAATTTTCATTTGAGAACTAGACGTGTGCACTTGTAGTTTGAGCGAAGAGTTGGGGTTGAATTGAGCTTGAATTGTCTAGGTTATTCAAGTCCTCTTTCATGGAGGTATGCAAGCTAGAATTCGGCCAAAACTTGTACCCTTGGAAAAATGAAAGTAACGACTAATAGAAATACGTTTACCTCGTCTCTTCGACTTAAATGGTGATTTCAAAGTTTAATCGCTTCAAAGTCTCAAAGTTTTAAGAGCGAGCATGAGTTTTCTAGGACATGATAAGTAATACGAATATTCCCCAAATGAGTTTCAATTACTTGATTTTCGTTAAACGAAACGTTTAAATGCCGAACCTTAGTTGATTTTCAAAGCTCTTAAATGATGTTTTATCGCAGATTTGGACTCCCAACAAGGAGTAATACCTGAACGTGACCCGTAAAAGCACTACATCTTTGGTGAGTGCTTCCAAATACCTGATTGAACTTGACACTTGTTTTCAATACTTGACTAATGTGATTGAATGATATTTGATTGGTATTGTCGGGTAAGGGTGTACTTTATCGCACTTGCCCTAATATGATATGTACGTGTTTATTGGTGCAATTGACTTGATATACTTGTGCTTGATTTGTAAGTGCTGGAGCGGCAGCATGAACCACACTCAATCCGAGTGGGAGGTGCCTCTCATTCCCGTCTCCGTACTTTTATCTTGATTCAGTCGATTGGAGATGTTATCTCATCGAATTCTTGGGAACCCAAACCCCACTGGCTAGTTAATCGAGTCGAGCCGGCAAGGGTTTGGTCGATTAGATAACGAACCATGGGTATCTAGTGTTGTCGAGTAGAGTGTTATCTCCTCGACTAATCGGTATACTCGAGTATTACCACTAGTGTTTATTGAGGATTTTGGGCCCAATAGGGGGTTTGGATGGTGGACGGAGATTGTAGCTAAGTGGTGTTCTACTGGACTGGTTCTTTTACTTGAAAGTTGACGGAGTGTCAATTACTACTTGATTAAGCTCTGGTGAAGCAATGGGAACTTGGCTCCTGAGAGCCATTCATATCCTTATACTTTGAAATGATTATTGCTTATTGGGTGATTATTTCTTTTGTAAAATTTTACACTCGCTCATTTTGAGATTTGCTACTTGAAGTGTTATTACTCATTTTCTTGACTTGTTATGCTATTTTCCTATTATGATACTTTCACGTTTAAATAATGGTCAACTTGCTATTTGGAATCTCACTGGGCTTTTAGCTCATTCCACGCCATTTGTTTTCCTTACAGGGGATACGAGCGAAGCGTGAGACTTGTACAGGCTAGAATAGTCTAGTTTTTTTTTAATCTTGTAATTGTACTCGCACGAGTCGCTCGATTAGGGTTGAATGTATTTAGAACTCCAATCTTTTGATGTATTTGGGTTTGTATGGATGTTTGAAATAGAAATGAATGTAATTGTACTTTCCAAACTTGGTAATTGTTATTTCCTTTATTCTTGAGGTTGTACCCTATTCTAGTTGTAGTGAGTGAGTAAGTCCTGGCGACAACTGGGCAGGCGGTCCGCTAAATCTTGGGGTACGCCCTAGGGGGAGGTGGGGTCGTCACACAACTTCTACTATCAATAACAATACTACAGACCTTATCCTTGATATGACACCGTGTGTAGAAAAGGTTGTCTCGTTGCACCTCCATTTCCTCGTCCTTGGCTCGTGCAGTAAGTACCTTTCGAACCACCAAGCAACTGATCTCTTCATGCGTAGGTAACTCCTCGCCCGAATCATCCTCGTCCTCCTCAAGAGACGGCATCCCTTTATACTCCTCCTCCTCATCCGATACAATCTCTCCATTCGGCAACAAAAGTATAGTTCGTTGGTTAGGGCATTGGGAGGCGATATGACCAAAGCCTTGACACTTAAAGCATTTAGTGTCTCGGCTTCGTGGTTTGGAAGTTTCATTGTGAGCCTTTGGTTCAGCTATTGCCTTCACCTTTGGAGGAAAGGCACTCGGCCTTGGAGGTTAGAGGAAGCCGTAGCTTTCTCCTCTCTTTTTGGTTGAGAAGTGCGCCAACTTCCAGCTTGGTACGTAGTGCTTTGTCGTGCACTACCCCTCCTCTTGAGACGCCGTTCCACGGTCACAGCCTTCTCCAGCATCTCGTTCATGTCGAGGTAGTATTGGAGCTCCACTACTTCGACAATCTCAGGTCTCAGGTCTCAGGCCATGCAAAAATCGAGCCATAGTGGCTTCTCCATCCTCACGTAAATCTGCCTTCATAATGGCCATCTCCATTTCCTTGTAATAGTCCTCGACTGACATGGACCCTTGAGTGAGAGCTTGTAGCCGTCGGTGTAAATTTCGGCTATAGTAGCTTGGCACGAACCTTTTTCTCATTAGGTTCCTCATCTCTTCCCAAGTCTCCACGGGTCTCTCACGGTTTCTTCTTCGACTAAGTCGAAGTTGGTCCCACCAAATGAAGGCATAGTCTGTGAACTCCACGGCTGCAAGTTTCACCTTTTGCTCCTCCGTGTAAGTGTGGCACTCGTAGACCAACTCGATCTTCCTTTCCCATTCCAAGTAAGCCTCGGGATCCGACTTGCCTTGGAAGGAAGGAATTTTGAGTTTGACACCCTTAATGGCATTATCTCCTCGCCTTTGTGCACGTTGATCAGTTTGGTACCTCCCCTCAAACGCTTCCTCCTCATCATTTGAGTATGCCGATTCTCTCCCCTTGCTCGAGTTAGGTGGTAGCCTAGAGTTCTCCAATTGGTCCATCCTTTCATGCAAAGGTTCAATGGAACTCTTAAGCATTCGCTTGACTTCCCCCATCATGGCCTCCATGTGTAGTTTAAAGTCCATCGTTTGGTCACCAATTCTACTAGACATGCTTAGGTACACCTGCAAAGACAACAAACAAAAAAAATGAATTCCTCTCTCTCTCTCTCTCTCTTTTTGTATATATATATCACTCACACTCGTGTCTCACTCAGGTGTATCACTCTCTAATAGTCTCACCAGCAATTCCTTGGGCTTGCTAGTTGCTTGGGTTGAACAAACTAGGAATCACCGTAAGGATAGTTCTTGACTAGTCAACAAGTGACACAAAATTTGTAGCAACAATGAAGGTGAATGACGACCTAAGAAGCGACCTAAGACTCAGATTATGGCTGACAATAACTGACGACTCAATAGAAAGAACAACAATTGACTTCAAGGCTGAATTTTTCGAAAATCCTAGAGGGACTCTACCCAACAACCAAATTTTCTGGAATTCTTGAGCTGCTGTTCCTCGGTTTTTTTTTTATCAGGAATTTGTGGTGTTTTTGGTGATCTTGGGGTGCTCAAATGGTGTGGTTTCCGGGCCTAGCAGATTAGCTAGTTCGATTTGCAATTGTGGGTTGCAACCGACTTAGAAACAAGTGGTAAGGAAGTGGTGGCTGTTTTAGGCAACAAGGGTTAGGGAGGTTGTTCGGGGCTGATGTGGAACGATCAAGGTGTTTTATGAGGGTTTGGATTTGGTTTCTTGGTTTTCTTGGCTGACTTCAATCCCAATAGCTTTAGGATTAGAAGTGGATCAAGATGGGAACTTGTTTTTCCAAGTAAATCACTAGAGCCGATGCTTTCCTTTTTTTCTTGTTTTTTCTTTCGTTTCTTTCTCTTTTTTTTCTTTGCGGCTCTCTAATTTATCTTTCAAGAACTCAGATTCAGTCCCAACAATTTGAAGTTTCGGATCAAGGTTCAAGATCGCCAAGACAATAGAAGTTTTCTTCCCAAGTTTTCAAGAAACCCTTGATGTGTAATCAAGAACTACCAAATCAGTTTTGGTTGATCCAAGAACTTCAAGATTTTCGATCAAGAAGCTCAAGAACTACCCAGATTATGTTTTGGTATTCAAGTTTTGCAAGAAACAACACTAATATGCAAGGTTTAAAGGCAAAACAGGTTCGGCGGCCCCCAAAAACAAATTCCAGCAAACGACTTCAAGGAACAATGAGGTACGTGACAGCTTTTTTTTTTTTTTTGGAATTTTGCTGGGCTGTTTTCACGACCCAAAAACACAAAAACCAACAAGGATTATACCACAATCTAGATAAAACCAGCAACAATTAACAAACAAAAATCTGGACAGATTGCAACAAGAACAAAACCCTACTTAGACACGACAAGAAAAGGACGAAAACCCTAGGGGCTGTAGTATTTTTTTTTGTTTTTCTTGCTAGAAAAGTCACGACTAACCACACAAACAGAATTTCGAACTCAAAACAGAATTTCGGACACAAACACAATGACAAATCTGGACAGAAATTTCGGACAACAACTAAACAACACAAAACAAATTTGCGGTCTTGTCACAAGAAGTTCTAACGACTACGACAAAAACCCTAACACTTAGCGACGACCCTTGGATGACCAAAACAGACTCAAAAGCAAGAAAAATGGATATAGGTGATACCTCTAATTAATTCTGATTATCAACTGATATGATCCTTTGTGAGAACCCGAAAATTTTCACATGTTCAAGTATTATTTTATTTCTGTGCCCATATTTTATACTGTCCTTTGAAAATATTAAATGTTTTGTACATTTTACAAGTAAGTACAATTTTAAAATCATTTTCCTAGTATAAGTTAGTGTACGTTAACTTGAAGTGCATTTGTTCGATGTGGGGCCCGCTAGTGCGATATAATTTTGCCGATTAAGTGATGAAATATTAAGTGACATTATTTTCCAAGGTGCTAGGAGATGATTAGAGGGTAATTAGGTAGACTAATTATTGGAAGTAAGAAGATAAGCTTGGAACCATTCAAAGTGACAAGTGTCGCCAACCGATTGGAGGAAACTTGCCTAACTTTCTCACCTTTACCAAAACCAAAATTTGACCAATTTTCCTTCCATTTTCTCTTGTCTTGGCCGAACCATTTGGAGGAGAAAACAAGAGAGAGCTCTTCAATTTCTAGCTTCAATCCTTGCCCAAATCTTGAGTTTTAACCGACCAAATTGAAATCTATTCCATACAAGTGCTAGCTAAGGGAAAACTAAGGGCTTGGTGGAGTTGATTTGGAGGAAGAAAGACTAAACCACCCCTTTCTTTGAGGTTCTAAGGTAAAATTTCTAAGAACATCCTTCTTTGGTTCCCATAGTTGTAAATTAGTGGCTTGTGGTTGCTACTTGGGTGGTTTTGTGCATTATTTCTTAGCTATGAGTAGGGATATGTTGATTTTCAGTTATAGTGAATTTTTCTGCCCTAATCCGATCAGTGTTGTTCGGCCATGCTGGGGGCCGAATTGGACTTAACTCAAAACATGAAAGTTGTAGAGAATTGAGTTTCTATTATGCCTGTAAAATTTCCGCTCAATCAGAGCACTGTAGCCTGTGAAATGACTATTTTACCCCTGCTTCCCTGTTTCTGTCCGGAAATGATAATCAGCCTCTGTAATTGGCTCGTTTGGCTGGGAAGATTAATGAATTAGCTTTTGATGCCTTCTTAAGAATTGTAGCCTTGTATCTTAGCTTTCAAATGGCTTTGGAATCAACTGAATCGGAGTTGTGTGTGCTGCGTTATGATGGAATATTAGGGCCTTTTTGTGGTTGGTTGTAAAGCTTCCAATTGGGTGTATTTTAAGGTTGTTTGATAACTCATGATGTGTATATGAAATTGTGATTGAATGGTATGATTTGGTGGTTGGGTTGTAGCATGGAAAAGTAAGGAAAAACAAGGGGAAATGCTGTCCGTTTATTTTCTTGAACTTGAGTGAATGGAAATGAGATTTGAATGTAGTTTTGTGATGCATTAGACTTACTTTGCTTACTTTGCTTAGAGTAACGTAGTGCCACTTTAGTAGAGTTATATGAGCTATTTTACTTGCACTTATACCGTTTCGTTTTAACCATGATGCTTAGCAACCAATGCTAGGTTGAACTTCAAATGTTTACTCAATTGTTTTCCAAAACAAAGAGGAGTGGCTTAGGGTTTCCCGGCCACGAAAACCTCTTTTAAACAAGTTAGATTTTGGTGAGAATTCAAGGTATTGTCTACATTTTTCACATGATTTTAACCAAGACATTTGTTGCACATTATTTCTTTACATATGTATTATTTTTGAGCCAAACAAACGTTTTATGAAAAGAAAAAAAAATTCTACTGTTCACTATCCGGCCGCATATCCGGCCAACTCTTGGCCGGATTGCTGGCCGGATTGACAGGGGAAAACGAAAAAAATTAGGGTTGCTCACTGCCTTGAATCCGGCCGACAATCCGGCCGGATATCCGGCCAAGTTCTGGCCGGATTCTGACGTGGCACTGTTCCAAATTTTCCGATGAAATTTTCTAAAACTCTTTTGAGGTTAATTCTATGTTTGGTTTGGGAAAACTTTTAGTTACTCAATTCCTTTGATCAAAATGTACATTTTTACTTTTAAAATCATACTTCTACTTTGTACTAGTTTTATTCGGATTTCTTTGATTCACCCAAATATTTTGATGATAGAACCGTAATATATTTACTTGGTTACTCTAGGGTTTCTTGGAGACTAAGGTTGATATCCGGAGGGATACTTTGGACGTTTTGCTTGCTTAGGTGAGTGTTCTATATACGATTTGTTTCTAATGACTATGTGAATTGTTGTGACTATTTGGATTGTTGCTTTGTTATGTGATTAAGGTACGCTATATTTCCATTGACTACGTTGCTTGTTATAGTTGTTTGAACTCTTAAATGTTTCAATGAATACTCAAAACGACTTTTCTAGGCGAGTGTGTACTTTATCGCACTCGACCTAAATGAACGTGAAATTTTCAATGATTGAATGATTAAACGTTACTTGTGCATGAATGTAAGCCTTCGGGCTGAACTGGGCCCTTGCCCTTGGTTATTGGTCGACTCGAGCCAGAAGCGGACTCGGTCGGGCGATTAGTGACCCTGGGTGAATGTGAATGTTTGGTATACTTGAGTATTACCACGTAGTTTGGTGTGGACTGGACAGTGCGCTGGCCAGAACGGGGAGAATCAAATGAACGAATGAATGGCAAGAATGACGGAGGGGTTTTCAAAGTCAAATGAAATTTTCTAAATGATTGAAGGAATGGATGGTCGATGAACGAACGAACGAATGACTCCATGTATCCTTTTAATGAATGTGTTACTCTTGCTTTATATCGTAAATGTTATCTGGATTACTTGTTGTTACGTGCTTATGTCCTTGTTTAATTGCTTAGTTGAGTATATAGAACCTCGCTGGGCTTTTAGCTCATTCCACGTCTTTTGTTTTCCTTACAAGGGTTGCGTGCATGGGCGAGAGGCATGTATAGAATAGAATAGCCTAGTTTTTGGTTTGAATTGTGTTGTTTGACTTTTGCTTTCGTTCTAGTACTTGGATAAGGTTGAGTATATTGGAGAAATACGGAGCTTATGTATACATTTGGGCCTGTATAATTGGTTGAGCTTGAGGTGAATGTAATTTTTGGTTCAAGGCTGGGTTTCGTTTCCGCTTATTCTCGAGGCTTTATCTTACTTTCTTTGATGTGAGTGAGCGAGTCCTAGCGAGAGCTGGGCAGGCGGTCCGCCGAACCCTTTGGTTCGCCTTAGGGGAAGGTGGGGCTGTCACATCCTTCATCCACAGGAACCAAGGAGACGACGCGCGGAAGCAAACCCTAGACCTTAGAGGACACGTTGCGAAGTCGATGGAGTCGAACCCAAACTTGGACCACTCAAGAAAGGATTCTACGGTAGAAGACGCCACAATCAAGGGTGTGTGCTTGATTGATAAGCCAAAAAACAATCTAGGATCAACTCTAGGGTGTTCAACTTAGCTTTCACAAGTTAAAGGAAAATTGCTTCAAGGAAGACAAAATTCTGGAATTTCGTTTATTCAATGTCAAAAAACTGAATGTAAACATCAACTTAGGGCTATTTATAGCCTTGTCTAATCCTAATAGAACTTGGAAACTCACTAAAGAAATTCGGCCAGCACTAGTCCTTTCTTTTGGCCGAAATTAACCCTAATTAACTAACTTAATAATTAACTAAATAACTAACTAAAGCACTATTAGACCTAAGGCCCACATGGCCGAAGCTAAGCTCAACATGAGCTAATTAATCGAAGCCAATTTGTCATTTAAAGCTTGATCACTTGCCTCTTCAATTGTTAGCAACATCTTGGTAGTCTTGCAAGGATCCTCCATGTCAATTCCCTCAATGCACGGTTTCTCTTGAGCTTGGACAGCATGAACTAATGCTTGAAGTGACTCTTTGAACCTCTTAGCTCGTGCGCGTGTCACGGGTCCTTGAGGAACCTTCACAGGGTCTAGTTGTACACCATATGCAGCTTGGTCATTCACATCAATATGATTTGCTGATAAGTGATCAAGATTGCTCAACAATTCAACTCACAATTGTGTGTGACATGGAATGTAAGTTAGAGGTAATTCAAGATTGGACTTTACAACTCAACACAAGAGGATAACTAGAAAATTGATTCAATTGAAGTTAGAAATTATTCAAGACAAAGCACTATGGAAACACGACTCAAACGGACCATAATGACTAGACAAATTAGATTTGAAACTGGAAAAACAAGACACAATTCGACAGAAATTTAGAAACCTAGATGACACTCTACCCAATTGTATGCGTTATGGCTGGAAATTGGAGTTTAGTTTGAATGGTTCTTGGATGCACCTTATGAAAGTAAGCTGCTGTTTTTTTTTTTGGGAGCTTTCCTAAGTGCATTTTTGGATTTTGACAGCTAATAATATGAACCAAGTCCAACAAGAATTAGAAATCAAGAATTTGAAAACAAGATTCCAAACCCTCTGGTTTCCAAATCCAAACGCAGTGCTGCCTTTTTTTTCCTCCTTTTTTTAACTTGCCAATTCAAGAAAACAAGGTAGCCGCACTTCAAGATTCAAGAGGATGAACTTTAGGATTTTCAAAGTTCAAGATTTAGAAACATTTGTATCAAGATTTTTTTCAAGAATCTAAACTTGCAATCCAAGAGTTTCAAGAATACACCAACTCAACTATAAGATGCAAGAACAACAAGAGACAACACAAGGTATGATTTTTTTTCGGATGAACTGTACTGCTATAGTAACAACGGATGAACAGTATGGCTACAATTCATGAACAGTACTCGGTGAATAGTCTCTGATGAATAGTATTTTTTTGGACTCAATTAAACAAAAGCAACGAAACAAGACGCTCTCAAAGAAACGAATTGCACAGTCAGCGAAAGGATCTATCTTGACCAGGTTATGGATACAAAAATGGAACAACCTCGACCCTTCTAACCCACAAAATTGCAAATCTTGAATCTAATTGCGACCCACAACTCAACAAGATAGCGAACCAAGATGTATTACTAGAATGACGCCATAATTCAACGTGGTTTTGAATTGATAAGCCAAAACTTGAACAAAGGAGACACAACTCACTTTGTATCAAGGAATATTCCCAAAGAACAAGAAAGAGAAAACTCTCAAATTTTATTCATCATCTGAATTGACTATAAAAAATGTTGACATTTGAGACTTATTTATAGCCTTTTACAAGACTCAAAAACCTAAACCAACTTGAAAATAATTAATTACTTTTCTAAAACTCTAACTCTTCTAGAATGGGAAACTAACTAATTCAAATTGGTTTAACTATGGTCAACATGATCTTAGCCTTTATTTTCCTTATTGACGATTCAAAATAATTCAAGACTAACTCTAATTAATTAACAATTATTGTTTGAAACTTAATTAAATAAAAAAATAATAAGAAATAAGCATGACATAGGTTTAGATCTTCAATGATTCTTGAGTTCGATTGCACCATCAACCATCATATTAGAATGTGAAGACTTGTAAAATGAATTTTCTTGGACTTTAAGGGGATCCAAATCCTCTTGTTCTCATAAAATTATCTATCCATAGTTTGGTATCAAAACAAAAATAGGATTTGATAGTGATAGGTCCATATAAACTAAGAGTTATTAGAGGTGCTTTATAAAATATTTCTGTAGTTGTAAACTGAGAAAAAGCTTTTTTTTTTTACTGTAAATGTATGCTTAGACTTTTTATTTAAAATTTTTTTGAAGTATATTAGAAACTTGTTTTTTCATGCTAGATGTAGTTTGGTATCCACTACCTACTTCATTGGACACCTACCACCACTTTGATGATCTTGATCCCTATTTTTTGATATTTACAAAATAATTGGATAATTCAAACTAATATTTTTCCAGCGAGAAAGCTTTTCAGCTCTGAAAAAATTTGATTCAAAAAGCAATTGAAAGAAGAAAAAGGAAGTCGAAAGCTGTCGGACGCTCACAATGATAATACCGAACGTCTGATAGACAGGGCAAGCACCGGACGATCATATCGGACGAAAAAACATCATCACCCGGACGTCCGAAAGAATTGAAAAGATTTTTTAAACTCTCTGTCCACTTTCGGAAGCAAGCATCGGAAGTACCGGACGTTCCGATATTCCCAACAGCTAGTTGACTCTTTAGCTACCTTCTATCCGTTGAAAGCTTTAATGAAGTACTTTCTTGGTCTCCCATAAATAGAGCATAATCAGAAATTTCAAACAACTTTTGCACACTGAGAATACAAAAGATCAAGAGTAGTTTTAGTGAGAAAATACTTTCCAAAGAACATTTGTACTCTTTATGGTGTAAGGTTCTTTATAAGTTTTTCATTTATGAGAGAATACTTCAATAGTGTAGTTTTGTGAGGGTTATCCTGAGAAATTGTAAAACTTCCTAACTTGACCAAATAAAGTTTGGGGTAAGGAGGAAGTGAGCCTTTCTTTGTACACAAGATTAGTTGTATTTCATCAATTTGAAGAAGTTTCTTTTGTGAATTGATCTTCGAGTTTAAGAGGAGCTTGGTAGTCAATTGGTTTGCAATTCTTCTCTTTTTATTTATCTATTATCTTGTGATCCTTAAATTAACATATCTCTTCTACTTCTCTCAAGTGATATTACTCCTTTATTGATTGATTCATTGTGTGATCTGTGACAGCCCCACCTTACCCTAAGGCGAACCAAAGGGTTCGGCGGACCGCCTGCCCAGCTCTCGCCAGGACTCGTTCACTCACAACAAAGAAAGTAAAATAAAGCCTCGAGAATAAGCGGAAACGAAACCCAGTCCTTGAACCATAAAATTTCATTCACCTCAAGCCCAACCAAATATACAGTCCCAAATGTATACATAAGCATTAAAGTCTTAGTACATTCCAACCCTAATCAAGCACTAGAACGAGATCAAAAGCTAAAACAATACAAAAGGCTAAACTATACTATACAGGTCTCTCGCCCTTGCTCGCAACCCCTGTTAAGGAAAACAAAAGACGTGGAACGAGCTAAAAGCCCAGCGAGGTTCTATATACTTAACTAAACAATTAAACAAGGCATTTAACACGTAATAGCATGAAATCTCGAAATCATTTACAATATAAAGCAATTGTAACACATTCATTAAAAGGATACGGGCTCATGAGGAGCCATTCATTCATTCATTCGTTCATTCATTCGTCCAACATTGTCCTTATTTCTCCGATCATTAAAAACATGTTTGTAAGTGAAAACTCCTTCATTTTTATGTCATTCGTTCATTCATTTCATTCCCCAAACTCCGCCAACTTCATGGTCATACTCGAGTATACCAAACGTTCACATTCACCCAGGGTCACTAATCGCCCGACCGAGTCCGCTTCTGGCTCGAGTCGACCAATAACCAAGGGCAAGGGCCCAGTTCAGCCCGAAGGCTTACATTCATGCACAAGTAATGTTTAATCATTCAATCATTGAAAATTTCTCGTTCATTTAGGTCGAGTGCGATAAAGTACACACTCGCCTAGAAAAGTCGTTTTGAGCATTCATTGAAACATTCAAGAGTTTTAAACAATTATAACAAGCCACGTAGTCAATGGAAATATAGCGTACCTCAATCACATAACAAAGTAACAATCCAAATAGTCACAACAATTCACATAGACATTAGAAACAAATCGTATATAGAACACTCACCTAATTAAGCAAAATTACGTCCAAAGTATCCCTCCGGATATCAACTTTGGTCACCAAGAAACCCTAATAACAATCATGAGAAAATATTATGGCTCAACCATCAAAGTGTCTAGTGAATCAAAGAAAATGCGAATAAAACGAGTACAAGGGGGAAGTATGATTTTAAAAGTAAAAGAGTACATTTTGATCAAAAGAATTGAGTAACTAAAAGTTTTCTCAGACAAAACATAGAATTAACCTCAAAAGAGTTTTAGAAAGTTTCATCGGAAAATTTGGAATAGTGCCACGTCAGAATCCGGCCAGAACTTGGCCGGATATCCGGCCGGATTGTCGGCCGGATTCAAGGCAGTGAGCAACTGCAAATTTTTTTCTTCTTCCCCTAACAATCCGGCCAGCAATCCGGCCAAGAGTTGGCCGGATATGCGGCCGGATAGTGAACAGTAACTTTCTCTCTTTTTTTCGTAAAACGTGTATTTGGCTCAAAACGAACACATTTGCAAAGAAGTAATGTATAACAAGTATTTTGGGTTAAAAATCATATGGAAAAGGTAGCCAAATACCTTGAATTCACACTTTATCTCACTTGTTAAAAATTAGGTTTTCGTGGGCCGGGAAACCCTAGGCCACTCCTTTTGTTTCGAAACGAAAATGAACACGTATTTGAAATTCGAAACTCGACAATTGGAACCCAAACATTATGGTACAAATGGAAACGTACAAATGCAAGTAAAATAGCTCACATAACCCTACTCAAGTGCACTAAGCTACTCTAAGCAAAGCAAATCCAATGCATCACAAAATCACCTTCCAATCTCATTTCCATTTACTCAAATCCAAGAAAGTAAACGGACAGCATTTCCCCTTGTTTTCCTTACTTTTCCATCCTACAACCAACCACAAATCATATCATTCAACCACAATTGCCAGTACCAACTATAAGCTATCAAACACCCTTAAAAATGTAACCAATTAAAGCTTTACAACCATCCAAAACCAGGCCCAAATATTCCATCATAACTCAGCACACACAACTCCAATTCAGTTGATTCCAAAGCCATATGAAAGCTAAGATACAAGGCTACAATTCCGTAAGAAGGCATCAAAAGTTAATTCAGTAATCTTCCCAGCCAAAAGAGCCAAATACAGGGGCTGATTATCATTTCCGGACAGAAACAGGGCAGCAGGGGTAAAATAGTAATTTCACAGGTTACCGTGCTCTGATTGAGCTGAAATTTTACAGGCATGATCTACACTCAATTCTCTACAACTTTCATGTTTTGAGCTAAGTCTGATTCGGCCTCCATCATGACGAACAACACTGGTCAGATTAGGGCAGAAACATTCACACTAAAATCAGAAATCTAACCAACTCTCCACTAATCCACAAAATCATCCATTAATCATGTTAGCAAGCCACCATAGGCCACTAATTAGCATCTATTGGAACCAAAAGGGATGTTCTTAGCAATCTTACCTTGAACCTCAAAGAAAGTTGGTAGCTTAGACTTCCTCCTCCCAAAACAACTCCACCAAAACCCTTAGCCTTCCTTAGCAAGGCACTTGTATGGTGTAGTTTTCAATTTGGTTGGTTTAAATCCAAGATTTGGCCAAGATTAGAAGCTAGAAATGGAAGAGGTTTTCCCTTGTTTTTTCTCTCCATGAAATTCGGGCCAAGGCAAGGAAAATGAGAGGAAAATTGGTCAAAAAATTTGGTTTGAAAGAAAGTTAATCTTCTTGGTCAAAGTCCAACCTCCAATCCAAACATGACATGTGGCCTCTTGAAGTTTCTAAGCTTATCTCCTTCCTTCCAATGATTCAAGTAGCTAACTAACCTCTAATTATCTTCTAGCACCATGTAGAATAATATCACTTAGTATTTCGTCACCTAATCGGCAAAATTATATCGCACTAGCGGGCCCACATCGAACAATGCACTTCAAGTTACGTACACTAACTTATACTAGGAAAATGATTTAAAAAATCGTACTTTCTTGAAAAATGTACAAAACATTTAATATTTTCAAAGGACAGTATAAAATATGGCCAAGGAAATAAAATAATACGTGAAAATGTGAAAATTTTTCGGGTTCTCACACTCTCTCCCCCTTAAGAAATTTCGTCCTCGAAATTTTACCTTCCGTTTCTTCATGTGATCCCGGAGCTTGTTGCGGTTCTATGGCATATATCTGAGCTGGTGTTGTTGTTCGATTCCCTCGTTCGCTAGTCGGTTTCGGTTTGACTCCACTTACTTGTTGAGTACTAGTCTCTCGTGGCTGTTTCTTCGGGCAAGTACTCAGTTGGTGATCACTACTCCCACAAATCAAACACTTCCGCCCTTTCCTCCAGCAATCATTCTCAGTGTGGTTTACCTTCCCACAATATCCACAAACCAAACGAGGAACTACTGTTTGGCTTTCGCCGAGAAGTCTCTCAGGTCCTATTTGACTTCCTTTTGTAGACCTCTCATGTAGTGCTCCAAATGTCCAGGGTGGATGAGGGAAAGGGTTTACTTTTTGCACTTTGGAGGGCGTTACCCTTTCTCCAGATTCCTCAGGTATGATACTAGGTATACCTCTTTTCCGCATTTGAAGAGCTTTTACTTGTGCTTTCGCGTCCTCAATTCTTTGTGCCTTCTCAAGAGCTTCCGTAAAAGTGTTAATTTGAACCGCCGCTAAAGCTTCTTGAATTTCCAAATTCAGGCCTTGTATGAACCGCCTTATCCTCCTTCTTTCCGTAACCACTAATTCGGAGGCGAACTTAGACAGCTTAGTGAATTTCGTTTCGTACTCGGCCACACTTTGGGTTCCCTGACGCAGACTAATAAATTCATCCTCCCTCCTTTCTTGGACCAGAGGTGGGAGGTACTTCTCGTTAAATTCCCGTATAAAGTTCACCCATGTCCAGGCAGTCTGTTCTCTTTCCCATTTTGCCCTAATAACATTCCACCACGCTCGGGCCGGTCCTTCGAATTGAAATACAGCAAAGTTCACTTGTCTTTGCTCCGTGTAGTTCAAGGCCGCAAAAATGTTAATCATAGCTTCTAACCACTGTTCGGCCATATCTGGATCAGGTCCTCCAAGGAATTTAGGCGGATTAAACTTTTGAAATCTTTCCAAAGCCTTATCCTCTCCTATTTCTCTTATCTCAGGGTTCTGGGGTTGATTTACTGGCAATTGGCCTTGTTGATCTACCAATCGCGCGAGAATACTAGTCATTTGTTGTATCGCCGTCGCCACTTGATCTCCGGCCTCAACCCTCGGCCCACTCTCTTGCTCAGTTACTGTTGCTCTTTCTTTACTGGGTTCTCGAGCTTGCCTAGCCCCACGGCCACGACCAGCTCCACGTCCGCGTCCACGACTACGTCTCCCGTCCATTCCCTTTTCTCTCTCTCTTTTTTTTTTTTTTTTCCAAAAGGCGTTTTAGTATGCAAATAAAGTAATTGACTAAATGGCAAGATATAACACACCCAATATGCAAGAAATCATGTCAAGTTAGACAAACCAAGTACAGCAAATACTATTCAGGTAAATATCGCAATGTCACAAGTCACACATTTAGTAGCAGTACAAGGCAAAACAGGAAGAAAACACAGCGTGCCGTACCACACTCAACTAAAACACTCCCCAACCGATCTCTCACTTCCCTTACTAACCGAGCTATACATCCGTTAACACTTTACACTTACTTTCACCAAACATTAGCTCATTCCTGTTTCCCCACAAAAGATTGCAAATCCTTAGTACTACCCGCGTACTCGGGTACAAGAATCCGAGATAATTCACCACTCGAGCTGGCCAGTCCCAAGTGTAAATTATCTACAATCGAGATTCCTACCGGACGTACATATCTATGGTTCTCAAGTACCCCCAAAAGGATGTACACTTCTAACAAGCACGATTCATAACTTATGCTCAAAAGAGCACTTAGTCCTTCACACTTATTTACGGAATTAGGACCATACACCACTTGGCCCAAGCTCACTCCGCGCAGAGACCACGCGAAGCTGCTCTGATACCACCTGTGACAGCCCCACCTTACCCTAAGGCGAACCAAAGGGTTCGGCGGACCGCCTGCCCAGCTCTCGCCAGGACTCGTTCACTCACAACAAAGAAAGTAAAATAAAGCCTCGAGAATAAGCGGAAACGAAACCCAGTCTTGAACCATAAAATTTCATTCACCTCAAGCCCAACCAAATATACAGTCCCAAATGTATACATAAGCATTAAAGTCTTAGTACATTCCAACCCTAATCAAGCACTAGAACGAGATCAAAAGCTAAAACAATACAAAAGGCTAAACTATACTATACAGGTCTCTCGCCCTTGCTCGCAACCCCTGTTAAGGAAAACAAAAGACGTGGAACGAGCTAAAAGCCCAGCGAGGTTCTATATACTTAACTAAACAATTAAACAAGGCATTTAACACGTAATAGCATGAAATCTCGAAATCATTTACAATATAAAGCAATTGTAACACATTCATTAAAAGGATACGGGCTCATGAGGAGCCATTCATTCATTCATTCGTTCATTCATTCGTCCAACATTGTCCTTATTTCTCCGATCATTAAAAACATGTTTGTAAGTGAAAACTCCTTCATTTTTATGTCATTCGTTCATTCATTTCATTCCCCAAACTCCGCCAACTTCATGGTCATACTCGAGTATACCAAACGTTCACATTCACCCAGGGTCACTAATCGCCCGACCGAGTCCGCTTCTGGCTCGAGTCGACCAATAACCAAGGGCAAGGGCCCAGTTCAGCCCGAAGGCTTACATTCATGCACAAGTAATGTTTAATCATTCAATCATTGAAAATTTCTCGTTCATTTAGGTCGAGTGCGATAAAGTACACACTCGCCTAGAAAAGTCGTTTTGAGCATTCATTGAAACATTCAAGAGTTTAAACAATTATAACAAGCCACGTAGTCAATGGAAATATAGCGTACCTCAATCACATAACAAAGTAACAATCCAAATAGTCACAACAATTCACATAGACATTAGAAACAAATCGTATATAGAACACTCACCTAATTAAGCAAAATTACGTCCAAAGTATCCCTCCGGATATCAACTTTGGTCACCAAGAAACCCTAATAACAATCATGAGAAAATATTATGGCTCAACCATCAAAGTGTCTAGTGAATCAAAGAAAATGCGAATAAAACGAGTACAAGGGGGAAGTATGATTTTAAAAGTAAAATAGTACATTTTGATCAAAAGAATTGAGTAACTAAAAGTTTTCTCAGACAAAACATAGAATTAACCTCAAAAGAGTTTTAGAAAGTTTCATCGGAAAATTTGGAATAGTGCCACATCAGAATCCGGCCAGAACTTGGCCGGATATCCGGCCGGATTGTCGGCCGGATTCAAGGCAGTGAGCAACTGCAAATTTTTTTCTTCTTCCCCTAACAATCCGGCCAGCAATCCGGCCAAGAGTTGGCCGGATATGCGGCCGGATAGTGAACAGTAACTTTCTCTCTTTTTTCGTAAAACGTGTATTTGGCTCAAAACGAACACATTTGCAAAGAAGTAATGTATAACAAGTATTTTGGTTAAAAATCATATGGAAAAGGTAGCCAAATACCTTGAATTCACACTTTATCTCACTTGTTAAAAATTAGGTTTTCGTGGCCGGGAAACCCTAGGCCACTCCTTTTGTTTCGAAACGAAAATGAACACGTATTTGAAATTCGAAACTCGACAATTGGAACCAAACATTATGGTACAAATGGAAACGTACAAATGCAAGTAAAATAGCTCACATAACCCTACTCAAGTGCACTAAGCTACTCTAAGCAAAGCAAATCCAATGCATCACAAAATCACCTTCCAATCTCATTTCCATTTACTCAAATCCAAGAAAGTAAACGGACAGCATTTCCCCTTGTTTTTCCTTACTTTTCCATCCTACAACCAACCACAAATCATATCATTCAACCACAATTGCCAGTACCAACTATAAGCTATCAAACACCCTTAAAAATGTAACCAATTAAAGCTTTACAACCATCCAAAACCAGGCCCAAATATTCCATCATAACTCAGCACACACAACTCCAATTCAGTTGATTCCAAAGCCATATGAAAGCTAAGATACAAGGCTACAATTCGTAAGAAGGCATCAAAAGTTAATTCAGTAATCTTCCCAGCCAAAAGAGCCAAATACAGGGGCTGATTATCATTTCCGGACAGAAACAGGGCAGCAGGGGTAAAATAGTAATTTCACAGGTTACCGTGCTCTGATTGAGCTGAAATTTTACAGGCATGATCTACACTCAATTCTCTACAACTTTCATGTTTTGAGCTAAGTCTGATTCGGCCTCCATCATGACCGAACAACACTGGTCAGATTAGGGCAGAAACATTCACACTAAATCAGAAATCTAACCAACTCTCCACTAATCCACAAAATCATCCATTAATCATGTTAGCAAGCCACCATAGGCCACTAATTAGCATCTATTGGAACCAAAAAGGATGTTCTTAGCAATCTTACCTTGAAACCTCAAAGAAAGTTGGTAGCTTAGACTTCCTCCTCCCAAAACAACTCCACCAAAACCCTTAGCCTTCCTTAGCAAGCACTTGTATGGTGTAGTTTTCAATTTGGTTGGTTAAATCACAAGATTTGGCCAAGATTAGAAGCTAGAAATGGAAGAGGTTTTCCCTTGTTTTTTCTCTCCATGAAATTCGGCCAAGGCAAGGAAAATGAGAGGAAAATTGGTCAAAAAATTTGGTTTGAAGAAAGTTAATCTTCTTGGTCAAAGTCCAACCTCCAATCCAAACATGACATGTGGCCTCTTGAAGTTTCTAAGCTTATCTCCTTCCTTCCAATGATTCAAGTAGCTAACTAACCTCTAATTATCTTCTAGCACCATGTAGAATAATATCACTTAGTATTTCGTCACCTAATCGGCAAAATTATATCGCACTAGCGGGCCCCACATCGAACAAATGCACTTCAAGTTACGTACACTAACTTATACTAGGAAAATGATTTAAAAAATCGTACTTTCTTGAAAAATGTACAAAACATTTAATATTTTCAAAGGACAATATAAAATATGGCCAAGGAAATAAAATAATACGTGAAAATGTGAAAATTTTTCGGGTTCTCACATGATCAATTAGAAAAGAGGATAAATTTCGTATTGAGTAAAAAGTGCTCATAATTTGATTAATTTTTTAATCAACCTAATTCATCCCCCTCTTAGATTGTTTTCGGACCTAACAATTGGTATCAGAATTTGGTCTCTTAGAGATTAAGTTCAAGCGGCTTAGGAGCAAAGATGACAACCAACAATGCCATATTTTTTAAGGACAATCTGTAACTAGACCTCAAATGTTTAATGGGTCAAATTATGTGAGTTGGAAAGAGAGAATGGTTATCTTCTTGCAATCGATTAACATTGAATTGTGGTTTATTATTAATGAAGGTCCATATGATGCCTCAATAGAAGATGAAAATACTCATAGATCTAGACCGAAAACAAGAAATGAATTGACTGTAGAGAATAGAGCTCATCTCACCTTAAATGCAAAAGCTATTAATGTGTTATATAGTATTTTAGACTCAAATGAATCTATTAGGATCAAAAGCTGTAAGTCGGCTAACGAGATTTGGAACAAAATTGAGAGAAATTTATGAAGGTAGTGAGGATGTTAGAGAACAAAAGAAATTTATCTTGGTTACTAAATATGAGTCGTTTAAAATGAAATCTCACGAAAATATTGATAAAATATATTGTAGATTTAATGATTTTTTTAAGAATTTAGAGGTTTTGGAAAAGGAATGCTCCTTAAAAGAGAAAAAGAGAAAAATCTTGAATACTTTGTCTAAAGATTGGGAGAGTAAAGTGATTGCTATTGAAGAGGTGAAAGATTTGAATTCAATACCTATTAAATCTCTTATAAACTCTCTAATATCTTATGAGTTGAAACTTAAAACCAAGGTACAAGAAGAAGAAGATGCAAAAGTAAAAGGAGCATTGCTTTAAAAGCATTTCAAGATGAAGATGACTCGATTTCATTGGATGGTAAAAATATGGATGTTGATGACAATGACTTAGCTCTCATCACAAAAAGGTTCAAAAGAATTCTCAACAAAAGGAGATTCAGAAAAAGAGGACCTAACAATTCGAATTCCAATCAATTCAACAATGCAAGAAACAAAGGAAAGCAACAGGCCAATAAAAAGTAAGGTGACAAGTGTTATGAATGCGGCCAACTTCGACACTACATGAGTGAGTGTCCAATGAAGAAAAAGAATGAATGAAAAGCTAAAAGAAAACCAAGATTCAACAACTTCCAAATGACATGGAATGAGTGCAACTCCGATGGTGAAATTGAAAAGGAAGAAGAATCTACTCAAATGGCTTTTATGGCCATTGGAGATAATAAGGTAACAACTTGTAACTCTCAACTCGAAAGTGATGATGAAACTGATGATGATTTTGAATCTTTCATTGAAAATTGCATGATAGTTTGAAAGAATCTTATACTAGAAACAAGGAATTAAAACACAAAATTAGTTTTCTTCTTCAGGACAATGCACGTCTTTTTCAAGAAAATAAAAAGTTGAAAACTGAAAATGATTACTTGAAAAAGGGTGAGATTGATCTACAAAATGAGCTTGATAGAAAAACAAGACTTTGTGAAATGTTCAAAGAGAAACAAGGTGATTTGAAATAAAGAATGGACAATCTAAATGAGTTTCTCTAACATAAAAAATAAAACTGTTTTCAAGGAAATGGATCAAAATCTCATCTTGGCACTCATGAAAAAAAGTTAAATTCTGGTGCAAATGAATTTACTATTCATAAGAGAAGAGAAGTAAGATCTATTAAACATTTTCATGTAAATAACTCTTTGGTTATGTGTAGTTTTTGTTGTCAAAAGGTCACATGAAAAATGATTGTTATGTGATGAAGAACATGAAAAGAGGTATAAAATGCATGTGGATAGTTAGACATGATGGTAACTCTCAAGGATCAAAAAAATTAAAGGTACCAAATATTATTTTTTGGATTCTTGTTATAGAAGAAGCCATACATGTTACATTTGATGAAATTAATGATGATATTTTCAAGAGTTGATGTGAAGATGATGATGTAGGTGTTTAAAAAGGATTTAAGAATCTCACGATTCAAGATGAAGAAAGTACTCCATTAGAAGAGAAATCAAAGGAAAATGATTTTCAAGAAAATCAAGCATTAGAAGAAAATGACAATGGTGTTAGTATACCTAAAGATCTTTCAAAAATTTGGAAATTTATTCAAAATCATCCCAAATAATTCATTATTGGCGATCCATCCGAAAAGAGTATACAAAGGAACTTCTCAAAAGATTCGGAATGGAGGATTCGAAACAAATTGAAACGTCTATGTGTACATCCACCAAACTTGACAAAGATGAAGAAGGTACGAAAATTGATGAGAAAAAATATAGAGATATGATTGGTAACTTATTTTATTTAACCGCAAGTAGACCCGATATTATGTTTATTGTTTGTTTGTGTGCTCGTTTCCAATCTTGCCCTAAAGAATCTCATTTAAATGCTGTTAAAAGAATTTTTATATATTTAAAGGGAACCTTGAATTATGGTCTTTGGTATTCTAAATATCATGAATTTGGCTTATGTGATTTTTCAGATGCTGATTTTGGTGGGTGTAGGATAGATAGAAAAAGTACTACTGGTACACGTCATTTTCTTGGTAATTATTTGGTATCATGGTTTAGCAAGAAACAAAATGCTATGTCTTTATCTACGACGGAAGTGGAATATGTAACCGCCAGTGCATGTTATGCTCAATTGTTATGAATGAAACATACCTTGAATGACTTTGGACAAGTGTATGACTGTGTGCCGATGTGTTGTGATAATACAAGTGCCATAAATTTGACAAATAATCCCATTCAACACTCTAGGACAAAACACATAGACATAAAGTATCATCTCATTCGTGATCTTGTACAAAAGTGTGAAATTTGTGTTTGTTTGAAAGACCAAGTTGCTAATATTCTTACAAAAGTTTTACTTTTGGATCAGTTTATATTTTTAAGGACAAAATTGGGCGTTATGGAAAAGACTATCTAAAATTTTTTCGGTCAAACTTTATCGGACGTCCGATATTTGATGAACGGGCATCCGATAGTACTCTAGGGTCATTTGCACTTCATATTAGGATGCATTTTTAGTTTTTTCTTTTGTAATATTTTTGATATTTTTTATGTTCAGTACTGTGTCCTTTGACGTTTTTTAATGTTACCATTAATGAATTTTGGTTGATATGAATGTTGGTATCATTAATGTTCATTGATATCCTTTGATATTATTTTTCTGTTGACATTGGCTGGTGATGGTTGCTATTGACTGATTTTGATGTTAGCTGATGATGTTACTTTTGATGGCAATTACTTTTTGATTTTATGATAACAAAAAAAGGGAGTTTTTTATGATATTATGTTGACTATGATGAAAATTACTTTGCTCATGGCCTTGCTCATGTTAGTACTAAATGATTTTGAATTGGTTATGGATGCTATGTGTAAAGGGGAGTTTTTGCTCAATGTTTTTCAAAATATGTTTTATTGTTTTGTCATCATCAAAAAGGGGGAAATGATGATCTTGATCCCGATTTTTTGATGTTTACAAAATAATTGGATAATTAAAACTGATATTTTTTCAATGAGAAAACTTTTCAACCCTGAAGAAATTTGATTCAAAAAGCAATTGAAAGAAGAAAAAGGAAGTCGAAAGTTGTCGGACGCTCACAATGACAATACCGGACGTCCGATAGACAAGACAGGTACCGGTATGAGGACCCGAATTTTTATTTACTTTAATTCTATTTTACTGGCTTATTTAAATATTTATTCACCCGTTTTCTCCGAATAATTTATTTCAACCATTTTAAATCCATTTACATGGAACTATGCTTTACTCATATTTTTAAAACGTCTCGTTAGCAAATTTAATTTTCGGAGGCTTATTTAGAAAGAAATAACAAATACACGTTTTTCGAGATAATATTCGATCCGAGAGTACAATGATCTTGGAGATTTGAGGACTCACGTTTTATTTCTTAAAATAGTTATTTTTATAATTATTTACCCTAGTATTGGTTAATTATATTATAGTTACATGAATTTCTTTTAAATTTCGCCTTATCGAACGCGAATCAGAAGTTCGCGTAAATCGAGCCGGAACGACTAAGTGGAGATTTAAGAAACTTATACTAGACTACTAATAGTGAATAATTACCATATTAAAGGAATTATCTTGGAGGATTAGTGCACGAGTAAATCAAATCCAAGAGAAAACGGAGGTACGAAACCTGCGCGCAACACTATTCCTAGTTGACTTTTTTTGCACCTTTAACCTAGCTTCCTTAACACACTTCTCTCACAGAAATTCAGACCATAAACACACTCATTTCTCTCTCTCTTGGTCGGCTGAAAACTCAAGGAAAGAAGGAGGAAGAAAGCTTCTTCATCTTGCACAAATCTTACTCCAATTCACTTCTAATTTCGCATCCAACCTCAAAACCACTTGGAGGTTTACTTTAGCTTGGTGAAAGACTTCATCTTGTGGTGATTTCTTGGAGTTTTAGTGGTGAAAAATTTCTGGTTCTTCAAGGGCTAAGGAGGTAACCATCAACTCTTGCTTTCTTGTTCCATTTCTTGGCCTTGAAGCTTGTAGCTTCCTTCTTGTTGTAGTTGGTTGGATTTGGTTGGTTGAAGTGGGCTCTATGAACTCCCACCTTGGTTATGTGAGGGCTGCCTTGAGGATTAAATGCTTGTTTAATGTTGTTTGTGTGTTATATGAGGTGTATATGGTTAGAAAGTGAAGAAAGAATCAAAGGAAAGTGGTGCAAGTGTGATGGCCGAAACTGTCCAGTGATTTTCGTACCTGCCTTTCGAATTTTTGTGGCTTGTTTTGCTGTGAAATTGGTTGATATATGTTTTATATGGTGTGTAGAATGTTTCTACCAAAAATCATTTGAATTGGTTCAGCAAAACTTGAAATTTCGAAATTTGAAGAAAACTGGAAAATGTGTTCGGGCAGTCCGAACAGTGCCCCTTTGATCGAACATAACTCTTTGTACAAAAGTCGAAATCGAGTGCCGTTTGTGGCATTTGAAACCAAACATTTGTAGCTTTGCAATGGTATAAAATGGACTTTCTAGTTAGAAATGAGTGAGCCGTGGTGATTCGGCAAAGTTGTTGTCCTGTTCTGATGGTCTATCCGAGAGAAAGGTAGAAGCTGCATTTTGTTGCTCTATTTTCTGTCACTTATGAACTGATTTTGAGAATGATTTGTTCTCATGCATTGTAGCCTTTTGATTCTAGGTTTCAACGCCACCAACCATTCTCAATTCTAAGTTGTATTGAGTGAGATATGGTTCAATTTCCAAACTGCGGCAAAGCTGGAAAACCCTTCCTTTTGCTGGCCGACTGGTTTAGTTGTTTGGGAAATGTTTTATGTCGAAATATTGATGTCAACCAACTATCAATTGCTTATGAAATGTTTCTTGGGCCTTGCTCTCACAAATGAACCAAAATGGAACTGATTTCGTGGTGCAAAGTGTTTGAAAAGGAAAAGAAAGCAAGAAGACAGATTTGCTTTGCGAATTTCTTGAACTTTGGTAGTTTTGATAACTACCTTCCCGTACGAGTTTTTACGTGAACTTTGATAGAGTAGTAGTCCTCATATGGAAGTTGAATTGTACCAAATTTGGTGTTATTCTAAGACCATTTTGATAACCAAATGATGTCCCAAAATTTACTTTCAAATCTGGACTGTTTAGTAGTGGAAATTTACCAACTTTGAGTTGCTATATCTTGACGCTCAAAACTCCGAATTTAATTTCATTTATTTCTTTTGAAACCTTGATTGAAATTCTTATTGTGTTACAAATTTCAGAGGCTAGTTCACTTTCTGCGAATTTTGCCGAATTTTCAAAGTTGCCGAAAAACAAGACTGAATCTGTCTTGTATGCTCAAATCAGCCACTTTGATCTGAAATTTGAATGTCTTCCGTTTAGAATCTTGGAAAAATGTATTCTAGGAACTTTTAGTAATTTGAACCAAGATTCCAACGGTATAAAGTTTTCTAATTTTGGACCTACTGAGTGGAAGTTCTGATTTTTCTAAATTTGACGTGCAACGCTAAAATTTTCCGACTCGATGGGAAATGAGTTTTTGGAAACTCTTCCCTATCCTTTGATATTGATTGACCGTTTTAAACTTGATTTCATGAAAAAAATCAAGTTTTCTTGTGTTATTAAACCCCACTTTTGAGTCTCGATTTTCGAGTAATTAAGGCTCTCTTTCATGACATTTGCTTAGTATTGTACAAGTGTACAATCTTCCTTGTTAGCAAAGGGTTTGTAAGTAATTGTGTGTGATAGTCAATTATTATTTGCTCAGGCGCTCAAGAGGACCTTCAAGAGGATTTCGAAGTGGACGCCTAAAAGCTTGTTTGAACACTTACTCCCTCATTTTGATTGGTGAGTGTCAAGTGCATGAATTGTTGATAAATGCTTTAATTGTTAATGGAGTATTATGGAATTGTTGAGACGAGTGTGTACTTTATCGCACTCGTTCTCCCTTAAGTGATGCTACAATTGAATTTTGTTATGTGAATTGCTATTCGAATTGTGTGAAGTGAATTGCTATGTGAATTAAGTGAAGTGTCGCCATTGCAAATTACATTTGTGTTGACTCGACGTCGATCGAAGTTAATCTTATCGACAAATCATATTTTACTCGTGGGGACGCCCTTGTCCTCTCTCTCTTTGAACTACGTGGTACTTAAGATCTGAATACATATGATTGGTAATTGTACATGAACACGTTTAATTCGTGAGCTCTGAGCGGAAGCATGTACCATACCGATTCGGGTGGGAGGTGCCTCTCATACTGTCTCAGTACTAAAATCGGTTCCCTAAGCGATAGCATGTACCACACCGATTCGGATGGGAGGTACCTCTCATGTCGACTCAGAACCATAAACAATGATTGGTAATTGTACATGAATATGTTTAACTTGTGAGCTCTGAGCGGATAGCATGTACCACATCAATTTAGGTGGGAGGTACTTTTCATACCGTCTCAGTGCTATAATTGGTTCTCGGAGCGATTATATGTACCATACCGATTCGGGTGGGAGGTACCTCTCATGTCGACTCAAAACTATAAACAATCTTAAGTCGATTAGAGCGATGTCTCATCGACCACTGAGCGATAGTATGTACCACACCAATTTGAGTGGGAGGTACCTCTCATGTCGACTCAGGACCATAAACAAAGTATAAGTCGATTGGAGCGATATCTCATCGACCACTGAGCGATTGTATGTACCACGCCGATTCGGGTGGGAGGTATCTCTCATGTCGACTCAGAACCAAAAACGTATAATCGATTCCCTGAGCGATAGCATGTACCACACCGATTCGAGTGAGAGGTACCTCTCATGTTGACTCAAAACCATAAATGAAGTAAGTGAAGTTCTACGGATTTAATTACCTATCCAGGTAACGGAGTGTCATCACAAGGAGGTATTGGATTGAACTTTGGCAAAGCAAGTGAAAATTAGCTCTTGAGAGCTCCTGTATCCTACTCAAGTGTGTTTAATTGTTAATCGTGAATTACTTGAACTTTATACCTTTATTTATTGTACAAATGTTATTGTTATTTGAACTATTCGCTTGCATGCCTTTCTTGACCTCACAGGGCGTCAGCTCACCCCATTAGCTTTGTTTTTCTTAACAAGGTTGGATTGAAAGTTGGGGAGAAAAGCCGACTTAATTACTTTTGGTTAGAATCATGGGATGTAATTAACTAGTCGAATTATAATGACTGTATATTTTGGGAATGTTGATGTACTTTTGAGAACTTGTGATGTAAGACTTGAAAGTTTAATTAAGGAAGCGAGTTTTCTCTACTTGGACTTGTATTATCGGGTATTATCTTTAAATTTGGATTTGAATTGTACCGAGTCCTGGCGAGAGTTAGGCAGGCGTCCCGCTGATACCCTTTGGTTCGCCTTAGGAAGAAGTGGGGGCGTCACAGTTGGTATCAGAGTTTAGGATTCAAATCTTTGTAGTGTATCCTAGGCTTAAAAGTTTGGGATGCCGGACTGTGGGATTTGATTGTGTATTAAGTACAATGTGATCTTGGTGCTTGAGGTTGTAGCACCGTTTTTGCTCACAAAACACTGTAAGACTTTAATTTTCAAGTTAGGTTAGAGGTGAGTTAAGATTAGAAAATCTAAATGGCTTTCTCTAAATGGCCATTTGGTGAGTTTAAGGGTTGGACACCTTGCTTTCCCCACTATTTTGCTTGCCAAAATTCCGGAAGAAAAGTTGAACCATTTGAACAATTTTGGACTCCATTTTGAACTCGAAAATGAGACATCTTTTGTACTCCTTTTGATTTAACCTATTACCCTAGCCTGTATAGGAACTTTCATCTTGAATTTAGTGAGGAAACTTGTATTCATTGGAAATTTTAAGCTAGGAACTTAGAAAGTAACTTAGGCTTTCAGATGGAATTTGGAATTTATCATCATTCGAATAATGTGGTTTGGTATTGTGAATTCTTCTAGTTTTGCCCCAAACTAGGCTTATAATTTTACTTCTTTTGATCCTGCCTAGGATGGTAGGGGTGGTGCACGCCGTGAGGTCTTTTGTATTTTGCCTGCATGTACCCCTATATTTTGTGGCACTTAGTTGCCTATGTCCTGCATTTGACGTATTTGGCTTATTTTGTGATCTCCCGACTTGTACTATGACTTTTGGTATATGTAAAGAATCGTGCTTTAATTCTAAATATTTTTGGCAACTTGTATATGCATTGAGTTCTTTTATGCTTAATTATTCTTTTCTTACGTCCATAGACTTATATTAAGTATGGTTCGGCGAGGACGAGGAAAGGATCGTGAGCGTGGGTTTAGGCAACCCCGCACTCCTAGGAAAGATGAGGGATCATGGAAGGAAAGATTGGTGGATGGTCTTATGTAATTCTATGGGATCCTAGTGCTAGATATGAATCGGAAATGAACGAGAAGATTCGACTTACCAGTGTCATAATGGATTGATCTAGTTAGGTACCTAGTGAGATTCTCCCCTATGACATTTTAATAATTGTTCTACACGTATCTTGTGATTGGTCCTATGGACATGTTCCAACCTTTTATGAACGTTTGAATTCCCAAAGGTATTGCATTGGTTATTCGTGAGGTGACTTGAACTCAATTTCTATTTGTTTTAATTGAATGAAAGCATTTTCAATTTTTGCTTGACTATCACTATATATATATCCCCTCACCTGTTGCCCCTTTTCCCACAAATATCTATATATATATGTATATACATTTTAAACCCGCATGAGAATTGAAATTACGCAGAGATTAAGTTCGGATCTTTTCTGAGGACTAAGAATGAATATTTGTTGTGAATTGGAGAGTAAAAATGACCGAGTTTCATGTACCCTTAGAGTTAGCTCTTGGGTTAGATATGAAGAGTGGTAAAAGTGTTGGGTCAAAGTTATGCATATATGAACCTACATGTTTGCTTATCTTTCTTAAAGGCAATTTGTAAAATATACGTTTTACTCAAACATAACTCTTAACTCGAAACTTCGAGGGAAATTTTGAAACATCCTCTATGTATATGTTATTTTATTATACATGTGTTTTAATATCCACGCATTGAGTTGCCTGATTAATCTTCTTAAATGTATTTGAAGAATTTGAAATATGTATTGATGATTATGGCAAAAACATTATTTGAAGTTTCTTATTAAGAAAATTTAGTTTCGAACTAGGGGTGTACAAAGTCGAAAAATTCCGATTTCGAGACCGATTTCGAATTTAATTCGGAAATTCGAATTCGGAATTTCGATAATTCGGAATGGAATTCGGTAATTCCGATCTCGAATTGGTCGAAATCGGATCGAATTCGAAATTATAATTTTTGAAATCGGAATTACCGATTTCGAATTGGTAATTCGAAATAGGAATTCGAAATCGGAACTTTAATTTCGAATTCGAATAATAATATTTATATATAATATAATAATATATATAATACATATTATATAACATAATAAGTTAAATAGTTAATAAATAATAAGTAATAACAATAATACTAACATAACATCTAACAATTGAAATTGTAAAAACCCTAATCTGTCTTCCGCCGCCTCTTCCTCGTCAGTCGTCTCTCAAGACTCACTGTCTCTCACCTTCCTTCCTCCGCCTCCACCGACCACCGCCTCCACCGCCTGACTCACTGTCTCACCTTTCTTTCTCTACCTCCACCGCCTCCACTCTCTCTCACTCTCGGTTTCACCTTCATCCTCATGCCATTTCTTCAAGCCTGACAGACATAGCATTCATCTTCAAGCCCGACAGGCGACAGACATCTTCACGCCATCTTCACTCTTCATCTTCAAGCCATCATCAGCCATCATCTTCAAGGACAAATTGAGGTACGCGGCTGATTTTACTTAGTTTTCATCTATGTTTCTAGTGTATTTTTCTTAGGCATTTCAGCAAACAGCTTGCATACTTTGGCCTTTTGTTTTTGAGTTTTGTGATGTTTCTTGTCCAGAACAGAGTTGAACATGTAATTTTTAAAATGCCCGTACGTTTCGATGATATAGTTCTGATAATGTATGCCTAGAAACGAAGGGATATGAATGCCTTGAAACAGATGAAATTGCACAATGCTGTTTGGAGGGATTCTTTCGAAAAAAAACATTTCAGAAATTTTTGAAAACACCCGAAAAACAACCATTCTTGTTCCGGGTTTTGTTTGGAGCTGATTCATGCATGCCTTTTATAGATCAAAATTGAATTCTCACGGTAAAAAGTAAAACGAAAACAAATGAATAGGATTAAGAAAGGAAAAAAAATGCTGTGCTGCAAACATTTCGAGCCAAAGTTTTGATTCATCATTGTGCAAATTGCTGATAAGTTAAACAGCCTGCTAAGTTAAAAGAAAAGGTCCAGAAATTTTGCTTAATTCTGCTTATCTTTATAGAGTAATGAGCCATTAAAGGATAGTGGAAAGCTTTCTTGCTTCTTTAGCATGTTTTCATTATCAAGAAGGGCAGGCAGTCTTGTCTCACTAAATACCACTTCAGTAATTGTCTTTTGAAAGTCACAAGAAATCTTTAATAGTTCCTCGTGGACCTGCAGCTCTTTTTTTTTTAAATTAATAACAGTCTCATCTGCTTTATGGGAAAAAGTCACATCTGATTGATTTTTAACTCATCAAAAAAACTACTCTTGATTTTTGCATACCAGTAAACATGTCCACTTTTGAGGAGATAGAAGGTTCAAGTGATTCAACGCCATCTTCATGTCCGGCTCCTATTTCCAACAGTTGTGGAGAATCTGGCTTTGGTGTTAAGAAGAAGAGAGGTGAGTACAAGAAAAGGTCACCAGCTTGGGATCATTTTCAGCCTCAGTATGTCCAAGGTGTTCGTCATGCCGTATGTAACTACTGTACGAAAATGATAGCTGCTGATCCGAAGTCTAATGGCACTACTCCTCTCTTATCCCATATTAAATCATGTAAAACGAATCCTGCAAATAAAAGTAAGGGGCAAGGTACATTATGCTTGGGAGAAGTTGGTGCTCTTGGGGGGGATGTTAAGAGTGCACTTATTAGTTGGAAGTATGACCCTGATGCAATTAGAAAAAACATTGCTTATATGTTGATTGTTGATGAATTGCCATTCAAACATGTAGAAGGCAAAGGATTTCAGCATGTCATGAGAACTACTTGTCCTTCTTTTAAGAGTCCTTCAAGGTGGACAATTACTAGAGACTGCTATCAACTTTATTTAGATGAAAAAATTAAGTTGAAGAATATGTTAAGGCGTAGAGCTGTTAGAGTTTGTCTTACCACTGATTGTTGGACATCTATCCAGCGAATAAATTATATGTGTTTTACAGCTCACTTTATTGACTGTGATTGGCTATTGAACAAAAGAATTTTAAATTTTTGTCCAATTAGTAGTCATAAAGGGGTTGAAATTGGGAAGAGTATTGAGAAATGCTTATTAGAGTGGGGCATTGATGATGTTATCATAGTAACAGTTGACAATGCTTCTTCAAATGACACAGCTATGCAATATTTGGCTGGAAAATTGCAAAATTGGGGCAAAGCTATATTAGGGGGAAAATGGATTCATATAAGATGTGTAGCTCACATAATCAATTTGATTGTGAGTGATGGCCTAAAAAAATTTGAGGGGTCCATTGATTCTATCCAAACAGCTGTGAGATATATTAGACAATCATCTTCTCGTTTGAAAAAATTCAAGGAATGTGCTGAAATTGAAAAAATTGACTGTAAAAGGTTACTAAGTTTAGATGTGGCAACTAGGTGGAACTCAACCTACTTAATGTTAGACAATGCTCATAGGTTTGAGAGGTCATTTGAGAGGTTTGAGGAGCAAGATCCATATATGCTGCATGAGCTAGAGCAGTTGCCAACAAAAGGTGATTAGGAAAAGGCAAGATTCTTAACTATATTTTTGGAGAACTTTTATGATCTCACAGTAAAGGTTTCTGGTTCCAAATATGTGACATCTAATAATCTTATCAATGAGCTTAGTCACATTAATGGCATCCTAAAGGAAATGGCAGAAAGTGCTAATCCTGACTTGAGTGGAATGGCAAAAACGATGAAAGACAAGCATGATAAGTATTGGGGAGGAGTGGAGAAAATGAACATGTTGATTTTCATTGCTTACATGCTTGATCCTAGGACAAAGTTTGAGTATTTTGAATTCATTGCTTGTAAAATGTATGGTGATACCGAGGGTGCCGTTGTAGCTCGTGTAGCCAAGGATGCAATGTATGAATTGTTTGATGAGTACAAGAGACTCAATACTCCTGCTAGATCTTCTCATTCCTCTACCTCTTCACTTTCTAGTGGATCTGAAAATAGCATCTCTTCCTTTGATGGAGAAGTCTCCAAAAAAATAAATGATAGATATAGAATTGAGTTCAAGAAAAGAAAAGTTGAACTTGGAGGAAAGAATGCTAAATCTGAACTTGACAAATATTTGAGTGAGGATTGTGAGGTTGAGGATCCCGAGTTCGATATCTTGAATTGGTGGAATGGTAATAGTTTTCGGTTGCCAATACTTTTGCAAATGGCTCGTGATGTGTTGGCTGTCCCGGTCTCTACGGTTGCTTCCGAATCTGCCTTTAGTACCGGAGGACGTGTTCTTAACCCATTCAGCAGCTCTTTAACTCCAAGAATTGTGCAAGCCTTGATTTGTGCTCAAGACTGGTTTCGGGCATCCGAAAATGAGTTGAATGTAGAAGAAAAATTGGAGGATCTTGAGGAATTTGAATCTGGTAAATTATTTTCTTTCTTATTGACAAACTTGAAATATTTTTTCTATTCATAAATGCAATTAAGTTACTTCATTCTTTTTTTTTCTTTCTTGAATAATAGGTTTGATCAAAGGAGGTGCAGAAGCCACAATTGTTGATGTTTGAATTCTCTAATGGTGATTCTGATTTGGAGTATAGAAATTCAAGATTGAGTAGTCAAGCCTATCCCTCAATCCCTCGGAAGTTGCAAATTGAAATGTTATTGAATTGTTTGTGTGAAATTTGGACTGGAATTGTTGCTTACATTTGTATTATTTGATAATAGTTGATTTGTAATTTGAAATTTGGACTGGAATGTTCTTATCTGTACTTGTAATATTTCTGTTTCAGAGACTTGACAATCATTTCTTTTTCTTGAATTTCTCTCTGATGGTTTTTTCCCCCCTATGGGTATTGACATAATGAAGTTTTTAGTTCCAGATACTGATTAGGAATTCTGAGTCATTTTATTCATATTTGTGGGTCTTGTAAGTAGTTGCATTGACTGAACAAAAGATACTTTGTGTTCATTTTCTCAGCTTTATGGTGATGTTTCATTGCTGAATCTGTTTGACAGTTTCTAGTGTTCTTATGCTGAGTATGTGATCACAGTCCACTTATTTCTAAGCATGGTCTTCAATCTTGATCAGTGCTGAATCCTGGATTATATTGTTTGATCTCATATGATGTACTTGTAAATACCATTCACACTGTGAATCTTGAAGTTCTCAAGTCTTCTTTTGGAGATATGGTAAGCCATAGTGATTCTTCGACTTATCGTGTCCTATGATATTCCTATTCTCTTCGGCTAATGGCATCAGTATGATTGTTTAGAAGCGGCAATGTCCTTGTACAAGGGGACTGCATTAAATTTGAACAGGTTTTTCCGTTTTTGACTAAAAGGGGAAACCAAAAAAAAAGGTGCACAGGTTTGAATTCGGTGAATTCGGAATCCACCGAATTCCGAATTCAATTCGGCATCGAATTCGAAATCGGAACTTGCCATTTCAAAATCGAATTCGGTCAGGAAAAATCAGGCCAAAATTTCGAAAAATTCCAATTTCAAACTTCCGATTTACCGATTTCGATTTCGATACACAGCCCTATTTCGAATCATGAAGAAAAGTTTATATCGTTAACTCTAAGTTTGAAATTTTGAATCGCATCCTGCCACATACATACGCAAAATACATTAAAACCCTCGATTATATCTCGCATGTTATGATTGATTTGATTTGGACAAATTGAGTCTGAAAATTTTGGTAAGCTTAGTTTTCTATTGAAAATATATCCTTCCATTCAAGTTTTGAACTACAAGACTTAATCATTTAACTAGAGTTTGAATTGACCCTAGAACCAACTATTCTTGTGTAAGCTCTAGTTTCGTGAATGGTATAGATAAAGTGTGATCGCTTGCCTTATGACTGGGAGGTTGGACTCCTACAAGGGGATCAGTATTTAATTGTTGGTGCAAATTATAGAAAGTATGAATTTTGGCAGATCTAGTGGACCTAGCAAATAAAGGGTATGATATTATCTTAGGTGTGAATTTCGAGGGCGAAATTCTTTTTAAGGAGGAGAGGACGTGAGGACCCGAATTTTTACTTACTTTAATTCTATTTTACTGGTTTATTTAAATATTTATTCACCCATTTTCTCCGAATAATTTATTTCAACCATTTTAAATTCATTTACACGGAACTATGCCTTACTCATATTTTTAAAACGTCCCGTTAGCAAATTTAATTTTCGGAGGCTCGTTTAGAAAGAAATAGCGAATACACGTCTTTCGAGACAATATTCGATCCAAGAGTGCAATGATCTTGGAGATTTGAGGACTTACGTTTTATTTCTTAAAATAGTTATTTTTATAATTATTTGCCCTAGTATTGGTTAATTATATTATCGTTACATGAATTTCTTTTAAATTTCGCCTTATTGAGCGCGAATCGGAAGTTCGCGTAAATCGAGCCAGAATGGCTAAGTGGATATTTAAGAAACTTATACTAGACTATTAAGAGTGAATAATTACCATATTAAAGGAATTATCTTGGAGGATTAGTGCACGATTGTATCAAACCCGAGAGAAAACGGAGGTACGAAACCCGCGCGCAACACTATTCCTAGTTGACTTTTTTTGCACCTTTAACCTAGCTTCCTTAACACACTTCTCTCACAGAAATTCAGACCACAAACACACTCATTTCTCTCTCTCTTGGTCGGCTGAACACCCAAGGAAAGAAGGAGGAAGAAAGCTTCTTCATCTTGCACAAATCTTGCTCCAATTCACTTCTAACTTCGCATCCAACCTCAAAACCACTTGGAGGTTTGCGTTAGATTGGTGAAAGACTTCATCTTGTGGTGATTTCTTGGAGTTTTAGTGGTGAAAAATTTCTGGTTCTTCAAGGGCTAAGGAGGTAACCATCAACTCTTGCTTTCTTGTTCCATTTCTTGGCCTTGAAGCTTGTAGCTTCCTTCTTGTTGTAGTTGGTTGGATTTGGTTGGTTGAAGTGAGCTCTATGAACTCCCACCTTGGTTATGTGAGGGCTGCCTTGAGGATTAAATGCTTGTTTAATGGTGTTTGTGTGTTATATGAGGTGTATATGGTTAGAAAGTGAAGAAAGAATCAAAGGAAAGTGGTGCAAGTGTGATGGCCGAAACTGTCCAGTGATTTTCGTACCTGCCTTTCAAATTTTTGTGACTTGTTTTACTGTGAAATTTGTTGATATATGTTGTATATGGTGTGTAGAATGTTTCTACCAAAAATCATTTGAATTGGTTCAGCAAAACTTCAAATTTCAAAATTTGAAGAAAACTGGAAAATGTGTTCGGGCAGTCTGAACAGTGCCCCTTTGATCGAACATAACTCTTTTTACAAAAGTTGAAATCGAGTGTCGTTTGCGGCATTTGAAACCAAACACTTGTAGCTTTCCAATGGTATAAAATTCACTTTCTAGTTCGAAAGGAGTGAGCCGTGGTGATTCGGCAAAGTTGCTGTCCTGTTCTGATAGTCTATCCGAGAGAAAAGTAGAAGCTGCATTTTATGGCTCTATTTTCTCTCACTTATGAACTGATTTTGAAAACAATTTGTTCTGATGAAATGTAGCCTTTTGATTCTAGTTTCCAATGCCACCAACCATTCTCAATTCCAAGTTTTATTGAGTGAGATATGGTTCAATTTCCAAACTGCGGCAAAGCTGGAAAACCCATCCTTTTGCTGGCCGACTGGTTTAGTTGTTTGGGAAATGTTTTATTTCGAAATATTGATGTCAACCAACTATCAATTGCTTATGAAATATTTCTTGGGCCTTGGTCTCACAAATGAACCAAAATGGGACTGATTTCGTGGTGCAAAGTGTTTGAAAAGGAAAAGAAAGCAAGAAGATAGATTTGCTTTGGGAATTTCTTGAACTTTGGTAGTTTTGATAACTACCTTCCCGTACGAGTTTTTACGTGAAATTTTATAGAGTGGTAGTCCTCATTTGGAAGTTGAATTGTACCAAATTTGGTGTTATTCTAAAACCATTTTGATAACCAAATGATGTCCCAAAATTTACTTTCAAATCTGGACTGTTTAGTAGTGGAAATTTACCAACTTTGAGTTGCTATATCTTGACGCTCAAAACTCCGAATTTAATTTAATTTATTGTTTTTGAAACCTTGATTGAAATTCTTATTGTGTTACAAATTTCAGAGGCTAGTTCACTTTCTGCGAATTTTGCCGAATTTTCAAAGTTGCCGAAAAACAAGACTGAATCTGTCTTGTATGCTCAAATCAGCCACTTTGAGCTGAAATTTGAATGTCTTCCGTTTAGAATCTTGGAAAATTTTCTTCTAGGAACTTTTAGTACTTTGAACCAAGATTCCAACGGTATAAATGTTTCCAATTTTGGACATACTGAATGCAAGTTCTGATTTTTCTAAATTTGACGTGCAAAACTGAAATTTTCCGACTCGATGGGAAATGAGTTTTTGGAAACTCTTCCCTATCCTTTGATATTGATTGACCATTTTAAACTTGATTTCATGAAGAAAATCAGTTTTTCTTGTGTTATTAAATCCTACTTTTGAGTCTCAATTTTCGAATAATTAAGGCTCTCTTTCATGACATTTTCTTAGTATTGTACATGTGTATAATCTTCCTTGTTAGCAAGGGGTTTGTAAGTAATTGTGTGTGATAGTCAATTATTATTTGCTTAGGCGCTCAAGGGGACCTTCAAGAGGATCTCGAAGTGGACGCCTAAAAGCTTGTTTGAGCACTTACTCCCTCATTTTGATTGATGAATGTCAAATGCATGAATTGTTGATAAATGCTTTAATTGTTAATGGAGTATTATGGAATTGTTGAGACGAGTGTGTACTTTATCGCACTCGTTCTCCCTTAAATGATGCTACAATTGAATTGTGCTATGTGAATTGATATTCGAATTGTGTGAAGTGAATTGTTATGTGAATTAAATGAAGTGTCACCATTGCAAATTACATTTGTGTTGACTCGACATCGATCGAAGTAAATCTTATCGACAAATCATATTTTACTCGTAGGGACGCCCTTGTCATCTCTCTCTTTGAACTACGTGGTACTAAAGACCTGAATACATATGGTTGGTAATTGTACATGAACACGTTTAACTCGTGAGCTCTGAGCAGAAGCATGTACCACACCGATTCGGGTGGGAGGTGCCTCTCATACCGTCTCAGTGCTAAAATCGGTTCCCTGAGCGATAGCATGTACCACACTGATTCGAGTGGGAGGTACCTCTCATGTCGACTCAGAACCATAAACAATGATTGGTAATTGTACATGAATATATTTAACTCGTGAGCTCTGAGCGGATAGCATGTACCACTCCAATTTGGGTGGGAAGTATCTCTCATACCGTCTCAGTACTATAATTGGTTCTCGAAGCAATAGTATGTACCACACCGATTCGGGTGGGAGGTACTTCTCATGTCGACTCAGAACCATAAATGAAGTAAGTGAAGTTCTACGGACTTAATTACCTACCCGGGTGACAGAGTGTCATCATGAGGAGGTATTGGATTGAACTTTGGCAAAGCATGTGGAAATTAACTCTTGAGAGCTCCTGTATCCTACTCAAGTGTGTTTAATTGTTAATCGTGAATTACTTGAACTTTATAGCTTTATTTATTGTACAAATGTTATTGTTATTTGAACTATTCGCTTGCATGCCTTTCTTGACCTCACAGGGCGTCAACTCACCCCATTAGCTTTATTTTTCTTAACAGGGTTGGATTGAAAGTTGGGGAGAAAAACCGACTTGATTGCTTTTGGTTAGAATCATGGGATGTAATTAACTAGTCAAATTATAATGACTATATATTTTGGGAATGTTGATGTACTTTTGAGAACTTGTGATGTAAGACTTGAAAGTTTAATTAAGGAAGCGAGCTTTCTCTACTTGGACTTGTATTATCGGGTATTATTTTTAAGTTTGGATTTGAATTGTACCGAGTCCTGGCGAGAGCTAGACAGGCATCCCGCTGATACCCTTTGGTTCGCCTCAGGAAGAAGTGGCGGCATCACAACTGGACGATCATATTGGACAAAGAACATCATCACCGGACGTCCGAAAGAATTGAAAAGATTTTTCAAACTCTCTGTCCGCTTTCGGATGCATGCATTGGAAGTATCAAACGTCCGATACTCCCAACGGCTAGTTGACACTTCAGCTACCTTCTATCCGTTGGAAACTTTAATGAAACACTTTCTTGGTCTCCCATAAATAGAGCATGATCAGAAATTTCAAACAACTTTTGCACACTGAGAATGCAAAAGATCAAGAGTAGTTTTAGTGAGAAAATACTCTCTAAGGAACATTTGTACTTTTTGTGGTGTAAGGTTCTTTGTAAGCTTTTCATTTATGAGAAAATACTTCAATAGTCTAGCTTTGTGAGGGTTATCCTGAGGGATTGTAAACTTCCTAACTTAACCGAGTGAAACTTGGGGGAGGAAGTGAGCATTCCTTTGTACACAAGATTGGTTGTATTTCATCAATTTGAAGAAATTTCTTTTGTAAATTGATCTTCGAGCTTAGGAGGAGCTTGGTAGTCAATTGGTTTGCAATTCTTCTCTTTTTATTTATCTATTATCTTGTGATCCTTAAATTACATATCTTTTCTACTTCTCTCAAGTGATATTGCTCTTTTATTTATTGATTCATTATGTGTTCATTTAGAAAATAGGGTAAATTTCGTATTGAGTAAAAAGTGCCCATAATCTGATTAGTTTTTTAATCAACTTAATTCAACCCCATTCTTAGGTTGTCTTCGGACCCAACACACTTTCATTAACCCCATTTACCTGCCATCTCCTCTGTTGGCAAAATAAACCATGTATAAAAATTTCTATTTATCTATTTACTAATTTTATTAGATTTAGATTTTTAGTAGTTATGTGATTTAGAAATTTATGTTTTATTTGGTAATTTCTTACTCAACAAGTCTCGTAGGTTATTAATAGGATATTATTTAGAGTGTTTTCTTAAGAGAGTCTGTGAGGACCCGAAAATTATTTTACATTTTTCTCCTATTTTTGAAAAATTAATTTATATTTTATTTTAATTTTACTTGCATATTTTATAGCCTTAATTTGACAGTGATTTTAAATGTTAAGTTAAGATTTTTATCATTTTCCTTTCTATATTTTAGTGCATGTTAAGTTTTATAGAGTATTAAAACAGTGTGACCGACTACTGAGATGTGTCTGTTATATTTAGTGGACGAAAACTAGTGTGGTACTAGTGAGAATATGTGATTAAAAGTGTATTAGAGAAACACAAGATAGATTAGTTATAAGAAATACAAGAGAGACAAAGAGATAGGAATGGAATTTGATCTTGACACTTGTCAACCATCAAGCCAAGACTTTGACCAAGAGAAGTGTTGTATTTATCTTCCAAATTAGCTCCAAAAACTCTCATTTTTCCTTGCTTTGGCTGAGCTCCTCACTCCCAAAAACAAGAAGAAAAAAAGCTCAACTTTCTTCCTCCATTCTTGCTTCAAATCTTCCCCAAACTCTGGTTGATTCTTGGAACCTTGCTTGAGTTTGGAAAGAAGTCTTGCTTGGAGGCAACTCTTGGAGAACTTGAAGTTGTTGCTTGGTTAAAATTGCTAGGAGAGGTATTAGTTTGAAACCATCTCTTTTCTTCAAGTTTCTAGTAGATTTGTAGCTAGAAAGATTGGATCTTTGATGGGTTGATGATGGGTTTCTTTGAAACCTTGATTTAGGTAGATGACTTGAGAAAAATTTTTATTTTCTATTTTAAAATAAGATTTATAATTTTTGAACTTACGAAACTCAAGTTATGACTTTTCAAAGAGTATTACAAAAGCTGGGATTTTTCTTATGAAATGACAAACAAAACTTTGAAGGTTTTGGCCGAATTTTGGATTGGAATTTGTCTAGTTTCCTCTAAATTTAAAGTGAAATTTTGCTCAACATAACTTGCTAATCAATTGGCCTCGAATGTGCTTTTAAAAGGAGCAACAAGTTTGAATTAAAAGGGGTAAAAAGTGGAGCATCATACCAAGAGTTTTGTGGGAAAATTTCACTTGCTTGATGTTCAAAACTTGGAGGATTTGTTGGTGTTTTTTGCCAAGAAATAAATGGTGGTTTGGTGAAGTCTTGACTTCATAAGTTTTAGTAAACTTGAACGCTCATTTCTATATATCAAAACTTGGGCAAAAGATTAGAGTTAAGGAAGTGAAAGGGGTTTTCCCTCCCACGTGTGTTTTGTTAAACTCTCAAGCGGTTTGGCTAACTTTTGAATCGAAAACTCTTGCCACGTTTTGACTTACAAATGGAGCACTTTTGAATCTACCCTTGAGTGTTATCTTAGTGGTTAAGTGAAGAGAGTTTCTCTCTTAATTTGACAAGAAATTGAGCATGCTTGAGTGAAGGGTTGAGGAGAAATTGTTTGGCTTTGGTTGAATGATTATAGGTAATCATTGATTGTACATGTCTCAGGTATTCAAGAGGAATTCGAGGGAATCCCTGAGGAGAACTTGTGAAAGCTTTCTCTTTTCTTGCTTACTTGACTATTGGTGAGTATTCCTTGCATGCTCGTGCAATAAGTGACTATCTGAAAATTTGTGAGTGATTGCTTGAATGTTAAATGCTTTTCAATGATTGCTAAATGAATTTTCGATAGGCGAGTGTGTACTTTATCGCACTCGACCTAAGTGAACGTGAAATGATTGAATGATCAAATTATTGAATGTTACTTGTGCATGAATATAAGCCTTTGGCTGAACTGGACCCTTGCCCTTCGTTGCCAGTTGACTCGAGCTAGAAGTGGACTCGGTCGGGCGGCTGGTGACCCTAGGACAGTGTTTGGTATACTCGAGTATGACCACGAAGTCTAGTGGAGAACTGGCCAGTGAATACAATGCAATGTTTGAAATGAACACTGAAGGAGTTTTCACTGTTAAATGTTTTCAAATGATGGAAGAATAATGGAAATGGTCGGTGACTAAATGACTGAATGAATGGCTTCAAATGAGCACGTATCCTTCCAATGATTGAATGTTTATTTCTTGAATGACTGTTTATTACTGTTCAAAGTGTTCAAACTGTTAAATGTAATACTTCCATGTTTTATCTACCTGATTGCTTACTTAGGAATCTCACTGGATTTTTAGTTCATTCCTTTAGTTTTTGTTTTCCTTACAGGAGTGGAGGTCAGAGCAATTAAGTGTGAACTAGAGTGTATAACCCTCTTGTACTTATACTTTTGGTAGATAGAATGTATTTCGACATTTGATGTTGTATCATACATTTGACTTTTTGGTTGTAAATAAGTTTTAATTTTGGTTGAATTGTGGAACTTAAATGTTATTTTGGGAGGATTGCACGGTTAATCGTGAGAGTTGATTGAAGCGAATGAGTGAGTTCTGGCGAGAGTTGGGCAGGTTGTCCGCCAAACCCTTGGGTACACCCTAAGGAGAGGTGGGGCTGTCACAGGTGGCATCAGAGTCGCCTTGCGTGGTCTCTGCATGGGGTGAGATTGGGCCAAGTGGTGTTATGGTTCCGATTACGTGAATGAGTCTAAAGGACAAAGTACTCTTCTTGAGTATAAGTTATGAATCATGAATGTTATTGGTGTAAACATTTACCATGATACTTGGAGAAGATAGATATGTACGTCAAGTAGGAATCTCTAATATAGGTGATTTATTCTTGGACCGGCCAACTCGAGTTATGAATTATCTTATTTCGGATTCTTGTACCCGAGTACTCAAGAGTTGAGGGCATTTAGATGAGAGTCGACATCACGACTGCCCTTGAGGTAGATGTGAATGGAAAAGGTTAACGCATCGAAGATTTTAATATGTGACCTAAGAATTGAACTAATTGAGGAGAATGAATCGATGAGTGCTATAATGGACTAATCCAGTAACTGATTGGTTAGGGTTTCTATGGCTGGTGGTTAGATTGTCATGCATGTTAGAGAAGTTAGCACTGCAGACCTATCTCCTTATAATTTGGTCCTTGATTGACTATCCTTGCCTATGTTTCCTTGATACCTACCCCTTGATGTAAAAGTAGGGATTTGACTTTGATTCCTATCTTGCCCAGATTGAGAGTTTTGGATTAGGTATGGAAGTTTTGGAGAAAAAGGTTTAGATTCTAATCTTGTATATATTCTTTTGCCGAACGTAGGATAACCGCTCCGATTGAGAATAGAAAGGATACTATGGGGGTAAGTAGTTGTAGTATCTTTTGGGTATAGATTTGACAATGACCATGAGTAAATTGGAGGTTGCAGACTTGAGTTTTTGTGAGCAAAGATTAGAATTTCGAGGACAACATGTTGTTTCTTGCTTGTTTTGCCACGGTATGTATTTTGTTCATGACATGTCAATGCTAATATGTATGGTACTTGCTTTTGTCTTATGTACTTGGATTTGATCAGGTGATATGTACAATATCTTCGTGACTTGATATATGAACTTGGTGTGCTATAAATATGCTAAACATGTTTTCTTATCTATGGCTTTGAGATTTGAAAATGTCTTTATCCTGCCGCTTTAGCCGATTTATTTTGTTTACGTACAATATAGCCTATTTTGACCAAAAAAAAGAGAGAAAGAGAAAGGTATGGAGGGAAGACATAGTCGTGGACGTGGAGCTGGTCGAGGACATGGGGCTAGACAATCGCAGGAACCAAGGAATGAAAGAGAAGCAGCGGCCGAGCAAAATCGTGAACTGAAAGTTGAATAAGGGAACCAAGTAGCAACGGCGATACAACAAATGATCAATATCTTAGCGCGATTGGTAGAACAACAAGGCCAAACTTCAGTGAATCAGCCTAGGAACCTTGAGATAGGAGAGGATAGGGCCTTAGAACGTTTTCAAAAGTTTTCTCCACCGAAATTCTTTGGAGGGCCTGATCCAGAGACAGTTGAGTATTGGTTGAAGACGATGGCTAATATCTTTGCAGTTTTTGAACTACACGGAGGAAAGACAGGTGAATTTTGCTATATTTCAATTCGAAAGACTGGCCCAGGCATGGTGGAATGTTATTAGGGCAAAGTAGGAGAGAGAACAGACTGCATGGATTTTGGTAAACTTTATAAGGGAATTTAATGAGAAATACCTCCCACCTTTGGTCCAAGAGAAGAGAGAGGATGATTTTATTAGGTACCGTCAGGGAACCCTGAGTATGGCCGAATATGAACGCAATTCACTAAACTATCTAAATTTACTCCTGAATTGGTGGTTACGAAGCGAAGGAGAGTGGAGACGGTTTATATAAGAATTGAATCTGGAGATCCAAGAAACTTTAGTGGCGGTTCAAGTTAATACTTTTACGGAAGCTCTTGAGAAAACTCAAAGGATTGAGAATGCGAAAGCACAGGTAAAAACTTTTCAAATACGAAAAGGAGTGCACCTAGTAGTACACATGAGGAATCTAGAGAAAAGGTAATGCCTCCCAAAGTGCAAAAAGTGAACCATTCACCTTACCTACCATGGGCACTAGGAACACTAGAAAAAGGTTTTACAAGAGGGAGTCAAGTGGGAAAAG
Source organism: Coffea humblotiana (assembly GCA_023065735.1). Lineage (NCBI taxonomy): Eukaryota > Viridiplantae > Streptophyta > Magnoliopsida > Gentianales > Rubiaceae > Coffea > Coffea humblotiana. The sequence continues at coordinate 37,207,189 of CM041213.1, read as the reverse complement.
GGCACAAGAGGAAATTCCTCGAGAATGCCAAAAGGTGACTTCTCGCTTGGCCTGCGGATACTGTGGGATGCTTAGCTTGTGGGAGTACCGATCATCAAATTAGCAACTGCCCAAAGAAGCAGCAACGAGAGAATAATGCCCAACAAGAGGATAAAACTAACCCTAGACAAGCTAATGAAAGAGAGAACAGACCAAGAATGCCAACATGGGTATACGCCATAGACAAGCAACAGGCTCCAGAGTCATCTGAGGCGATGGAAGGTAAAAATTTCGAGAACGAAATTTTCTTAAGAGGAGAGAGTATGAGAACCCGAAAATTATTTTTACATTTTCCTTCTATTTTTGAAAAATTAATTTATGTTTCCTTTTAATTTTACTTTACTTGCATATTTTCTAGTCTTAATTTGACAGTGATTTTAAATGTTAAGTTAAGATTGTTATCATTTCCCTTTCTATATTTAGTACATGTTAAGTTTTGTAGAGTATTAAGATAGTGTGACCGACCAGTGAGATGTGTGTGTTATATTTAGTGGACGAGAACGAGTGTGATACTAGAAGGAGTGTGTGATAAAAGTGATAAGAATGTATTAGAGGAACACACAAGATAGATTAGTTATAAGAAACACAAGAGAGACAAAGAGATAAGAATGGAATTTGATCTTGACACTTGTCAACCATCCAAGCCAAGACTTTGATCAAGAGAAGTGTTGTATTTATCTTCCAAATTAGCTCCAAAAACTCTCATTTTTCCTTGCTTTGGCTGAGCTCCTCACTCCCAAAAACAAGAAGAAAAAAAGCTCAACTTTCTTCCTCCATTTCTTACTTCAAATCTTCCCCAAACTTTGGTTGATTCTTGAACCTTGCTTGAATTTGGGAAAGAAGTCTTTCTTGAAGGCAACTCTTGGAGGAAACTTGAACTTGTTGCTGGTTGAAATTGCTAGAAGAGGTATTGGCTTGAAACCCTCTCTTTCTTCAAGTTTCTAGTAGATTTGTAGCTAGAAAGATTGGATCTTTGATGGGTTGATGATGGGTTTCTTTGAAACCTTGATTTGGGTAGATGACTTAAGGAAAATTTCTGTTTTGAAAGCTTCTTGCTGGCCGAAACTTTTGAGTGTTGTTAGGCCTTATTTTTCAAAACTTTTGGGGCAAATCTTGCTCCGTAAACTGGTGTTAGACATTAAACTTTGATTGTGAGCTAGATTTGAACCAAAAATCATGAGGTTAAATGGGAAGGTTGAGTTAAGTGTTGCTGAAAAGTTTTCCCGCAGGAGACTCTGAGCAGTCTTGAGAAATCTGTTATATCTTAGTGTAGAAAAATCTGAATTGAGTCCTATTTGTTGCATTTGAAACTAGACTCATAGTTCTTTTAACCATGTAAAATTCATGGTTTGGTTCACTTTCAATAAATACCAGCAAAATTTTCAAGTGGGCTGAAAATCCAAGACTGTCCTGTTTTTGCACTCAGTTGAGCAGTGAATTTAGGCTGAGATTTGACTAAATTATGGGCTGAATTTTATGAAGGTGTCTTCTAAAGAGTTGCAGACTTTTGAGTCTATTTTCTAACGATATAAGATTTATAATTTTTGAACTTACGAAACTCAAGTTATGACTTTTAAAAGAGCATTACAAAAGCTGGGATTTTCTTATGAAATGACAAACAAAACTTGAAAGGTTTTTGGCCGAATTTTGGATTGGAATTTGTCTAGTTTCCTCTAAATTTAAAGTGAAATTTTGTTCAACATAGCTTGCTAATCAATTGCCCCTCCAAATGTGCTTTTAAAAGGAGCAACAAGTTTGAATTTAAAGGGGTGAAAAGTGGAGCGTCATGCCAAGAGTTTTGTGGGAAAATTTCACTTGCTTGATGTTCAAAACTTGGAGGATTTGTTGGTGTTTTTTGCCAAGAAATAAATGGTGGTTTGGTGAAGTTTTGACTTCATAAGTTTTAGTAAACTTGAACGCTCATTTATATATATCAAAACTTGGGCAAAAGATTAAGAGTTAAGGAAGCGAAAGAGGTTTTCCCTCCCACGTGTGTTTTGTTAAACTCTTGAGCGGTTTGGCTAACTTTTGAATCGAAAACTCTTGCCACGTTTTGACTTACAAATGGATCACTTTTGAATCTACCCTTGAGTGTTATCTTAGTGGTTAAGTGAAGAGAGTTTCTCTCTTAATTTGACAAGAAATTGAGCATGGTTGAGTGAAAGGTTGAGGGGAAATTGTTTGGCCTTGGTTGAATGATTATAGGTAATCATTGATTGTGCATGTCTCAGGTATTCAAGAGGAATTCGAGGGAAACCCCGAGGAGAACTTGTGAAAGCTTTCTCTTTTCTTGTTTACTTGACTATTGGTGAGTGTTCCTTGCATGCTCGTGCAATAAGTGTCTATGTGAAAATTTGTGAGTGATTGCTTGAATGTTAAACGCTTTTCAATGATTGCTAAATGAATTTTTGATAGGCGAGTGTGTACTTTATCGCACTCAACCTAAGTGAACGTGAAATGATTGAGTGATCAAATTATTGAATATTACTTGTGCATGAATGTAAGCCTTTGGCTGAACTGGGCCCTTGCCCTTCGTTGCCAGTCGACTTGAGCTAGAAGTGGACTCGGTCAGGCGGTTGGTGACCCTAGAACAGTGTTTGGAACAGTGTTTGGTATACTCAAGTATGACCACGAAGTCTAGTGGAGAATTGGCTAGTGAATACAATGCAATGTTTGAAATTAACACTGAAGGAGTTTTCACTGTTAAATGTTTTCAAATGATGGAGGAATAAGGGAAATGGTCGGTGACTGAATGACTGGCTCCAAGTGAGCACGTATCCTTCCAATGATTGAATATTTATTTCTTGAATGATTATTTATTACTGTGCAAAGTGTTCAAACTGTTAAATGTAATACTTCCATGTTTTATCTACCTGATTGCTTACATAGGAATTCATTGGATTTTTAGCTCATTCCTTTAGTTTTTGTTTTTCTTACAGGAGTGGAGGCCGAAGCAATTAAATGTGAACTAGAGTGTATAACTCTCTTGTACTTATACTTTCGGTAGATAGAATGTATTTCGACATTTGATATTGTATCATACATTTGGCTTTTTGGTTGTAAATAAGTTTGAATTTTAGTTGAATTGTAGAAGTTAAATGTTATTTTTGGAGGATTGCACGGTTAATCTTGAGAGTTGATTGAAACGAATGAGTAAGTCCTGGTGAGGGTTGGGTAGGCAGTCCGCCAAACCCCTGGGTACGCCCTAGGGAGAGGTGGGGCTGTCATAGAGTCTTTGTAAGGTTTCATTGTGGACTGACTCTCTTCCACTATTTTGAGATATCAATAATAGTATGAATTATTTTTTTTCTCTCCCATATATATATATATATCGAGTATTTGTTTTACCCATTCAATTTTGTAACCCTTTTTACCTATTCAATTCAATAACCCTAATACATCAATTATTATTAGAACCCTAAATTTAGAGTTCTACATTGGTATCAAGAGCCAAACTACAAGATTAGTCCAGAGTGTTTTTCGTTGTCAAAAATTTAGGGCACAAAGTTACTAAAAAGTATTCAGTTGATTGAGTTAAACCACGAAATTGGCCTTGAAGTGTGTAGTTGATGAAGAATTCTACTATAAGATTGGCTCGAAAATTATCAAATTGTTGTGGGTGTTATGACAAAAATTGAGAAAAATCCTGTCAAATTTGTTGATTGCTACAAGTTGTCATCTATGGGGTCAAACTAACTCAATCTTGACTTGCGCGACCCGATAAAAAGTTCGATACGCCTAACCTTTCATCCGGTTGAGTTGAGATTGAGTCTAAATATTAGACTCAAATTAAATGTGAGTTGAGTTTGGTCCTTATTAGCCTCAAATTCGATATAGGTCTAGCCCATTAATCTGTGTCTATATATATATATACATAATATATTTATACTTTGGTATCTACAATTATATATCCAAATAAATATATAATTACTAAATACTAATATTTTGGTATATATAATTACATATCCAAATAAATATATTGCATTACTATTGTCACATATGGGTCTTTTGATGCTCAGTAGATGAGTGGTGGTATTGGTTTTGTCGTTTTAAATTCTCATGATTGGGTAATACACAAACTCTCTAAGAAGATATTTGTGATTTGTGGAATTGATAGTTCAAGCTGAAGCATTAGCTTGTCTGGAAGCGTTACTATGGGCAAGGAAGCTTTAAAAAAAATGTTATGAATGTCATTATTGATGTAACAACTATGTTGTCTTTCTGTTCTAAAGTTGTATTAGGTAAGGTTGGTACGGATCAGGCCCTTCTTGCCCATGAGTTAGCGGTGCAAATTTGCTGTAATGTTACTGTGTACGTTTGTACCTTTCATTAATATTAAGGGATAATTTCAGAAACCTTCCCTAAGGATTCTAACAATTTCACTTGCCCCCCTTGAGGTTTGTAAAATTACACTTATCACCCTTGGCAAAATTGTGGCCAAATTACTTACATGACATGGGGAGAAATTACACATATACCCTGATATCTAATGATTGAGTAATTAGAGTGCTAATTAACTATTAGTAACTAATTACAAAAAATTAATTATTAAAAATTTCTTTAATGAAGAACAGTGCTTGCAATTATAAAATAACGCAAATTGACATAATGGTGTTGTTTTGTGATTGATAGAACTTGATAAGGACAAAAAATCAATTGTACACAATGTGAGAAGAAAGGTTTAGGCAGAAGAAATGACACAAGGCAAATGAAGGTTGTTCATGAGGAAATTTTATTTAAAACTCTTCAAATTGTAACAGTTATAAAGTAATTTTGTGAAAATAAAGGAGAAAGGAGAGAAAAGAAAGGCAAAATTCAAAATTTTTTCTATTCAAAATCACAAAAATCATAGCAAACCTCATGTTAAGAGAGATGACTAGTTTGTTTTGCTAAATCTTGTGATTATAGTGTAGTTTTGTTGCTTATTTGTGTTGTCTAATATATTGAATGTAAATTTTTGAGTAGTGAAATGTGTGTATTAATTATTTCTAACTTTTAATTACTTTCATTCTTTCACTAATACAATTTATATACATGTATAAGGGGTATTTATGGAATAAAAGTTTCATCTTTCTCCTTAAATTACTTTTTTAATGTTAGTTTTTCTTATTTTGACTAATTTTGTTACCAAAACCTTAACCTTACGGGAGGTTTGTGTAATTTTACAAACCCTAGCGAAGGCTAGTGAAATTGTTAGAAACCTTGAAGAGGTTTATGAAATTATCCCTAATACTAGTTTCCAGTTTGTGTTTTAAAAAAAAAAAAGGTTTTAATGTTATGGTCTTATGAATGTTAAATTAGCTTCAGAATTTAATAGCTATAGTGATTATATTATGGAAATTAAGGAGCAATGAGTGAGTTTGGATTTAGTCTGAACTAAACTCACAACCCGAATATTTTGTAAGTCAAGTATGAACTTCATTATCAATTTGAAATTTATAACCCGAAAATGATTCTAATTATATGACTCGAGTCTAGATTTCTTAAGCCTCGATTCAGTGGCCCATTTGACAGGCCTACTAGCATGACTAATTGCTTTGATACAAAAAAGATAAATCAATAAACACTAGGGAGAATGCCCATGCAAAGCATGGGAGTTTATACCTGTGGTGTTAAATAATTTGGCAATATTGGACAATTTGTTTTTACCTTAGGCAAGGCATACAATTAATAGTAGCCAAAAAGGTCATAACATTGCATACTATTATAGTAGAAAATCAGTTGAGAGAATTATAAAAGTTTATGCAACCATAATGAAGGGATAATAGACATAGTTGTTGTTCAGATTAAAGGTTGATGTTGAATAGTTCTACTATTCAACCTCATACTATTCACATAGATAGATAGATAAAGTAGTAGTGCTAAGATGTAAGTAGATAAATAACTGAAGTAGCAGTCTCGCAATCTTTTCTATTGAAGAGTAGGTGATATAGGGATGAGAAAGGACACGATTAAATTTCTGCTTCTCTAGGTACGGTGCTTCTTGGTTGGTGGCTAAGCGCCTTCTGCAGAGTTTTGAGTTTTAGTAATTGTGGTCGGAGTTTTTGGAGTGGAGCTTGGTTTTGTTATTACTTCCAAAGACTTCTATTTCATGAGTTCAACTAAATTCAGTGAGAAAATAACATAGCATATGAATATAAAGACTTGTCTATTCAAATAGCAATTTCAATCTACTCACATCATCTCATGCACTTAATTAATAAAAAAATGCATTATCTGTAATATATTTTTAAAATTGGATCAATCATTCACATATTTGTTAAAGACTCCACATAGCTGTAATCAATGCAATAAAATTGTAATCACATTTAAACAATAGATGACATGCATCAAGTGAAAATACACAATTAACTTGTACCTTTTGGAACAAAATGCAATCTAACAAGAAAATCTGCCTACACTTCACCTGTGACGACCCACCTTCTCCTAAGGCGTACCCTAGGGTTTAGCGAGTCGCCTGCCCAACTCTCACCAAGACTCACTCACTCATAACTCGAGACAATAACTTACATCCATAGAATAATAAATAACACAACAATTCAAACTTAATATATACATTGATGTTCAAACCCAGATACAAGGTTTCGACACACCAAAATACTTTAAAGTGTTTACAAATCAAGTACAATCAACCCTAGTTGGGTGCTAGCATGAGTACAATTACAAAATTCAAAACTACTAGACTACGCTAGTCTTTACAAGTCTCACGCCTCGCTCGTACCCCTGTAAGGAAAACAAAACTAACGGAGTGAGCTAAAGCTCAGTGATATTCCAAATAGCAAATTGACCATTAATTAACAGTAAATGTGTCATAATAGTGAAATAGCGAGCATAACAAGTCAAGAAAATGAGCAACACACTTTGTATAGCCAACATTCCATATTCAGTATTTCACGTAAAAGGATACAATTGCTTTTGTAAAACAGTTCCACCATAGCTTGATCATATAGTAGTTGACACTCCGTCAACTTTCAAGTAAGGTAACTAGTCTAGTAGTACACCATTTAACTCCAATCTCCGTCCACCAACCAAAACCCTTACCGGGCCCGAACTCCAAGATAAACATTGGTGGTAGTACTCGAGTATACCGATTAGTTGAGGAGATAACACTCCACTCGACAACACTAACTACCCAGGGTTCGTTATCTAATCGACCAGGCCCTTGCCGGCTCGACTCGATTAACAAACCACAGGGTTTTTGGAATTCCAGACAAGATACAATTCATATGCATGTGTATCAATTCAATTGAAATCCATGAACAAGAATAAATCACATTAGGGCAAGTGCGGTAAAGTACACTCTTGCCCTATCAATCCACTCATATATTATGTAGTCACATTGGTCAAGTATTAAACACAAGTGTCAAGTTCAATCAGATATTTGGAAGCACTCACCAAAAGATATAGTGCCTTTACGGGTCACGTTCGGGTATTACTCCGTATTTGGAGTCCAAATCTGCGATAAAACATTGTTTAAGAGCTTTGAAAATTAACTAAGGTTTGAAACTTAAACGTTTCGGTTAACGAGAATCAAGTAATTGAAACTCATTTAGAGAATATTCGTAAACGCTTGCTCACTCGTCAAATTGTGAAACTTTGAAGCAATTATACTTTGAAATACCATGTGAGTCGAAGAAACGAGGAAAACGTATTTCTATTAGTCGTAAATTTCATTTTTCCAAGGGTACAAGTTTCGGTCGAATTCTAACTTATATACCTTTATGAAAGAAGACTTGAATATCCTAGATGATTCAAGTGATATTCGTTCTCAAATCTTTACTCAAGTCGCACGTACATCTACCTAGCCCTCGAGTGCAATTTTGGGCAGCACGCCCTTTGTTTTTACCTATTTTCCAGCCATTTATGGCTTCATTATTTTTCTCAATTCAGCCCCAAAATTATACACAAATAATCTAACCACAATAGCCTTTCAATAGGCTCAATGTCACTCAATTACAAAACAATGCTAGCCAATTGACCGGAAATAATGTTTAAGACAAAGAACAAAATAACAGGTTTGACGTTTCTTAGCATTTCGGTCACAACCGAAGCAACACTTATCGGATTGGGGTGCAACTTATACCGTTTCGAAGCTAAACCAAAGGGTTACAACTTCCATGAAGACAACTCAACCCAGTTCACATTTGATCTAGGTCGAATTTGCAAATTACAGAACCAGAATTCATTATCAGTCTGGTTATAAGCACTGGATTTAAATGGCAATAACTCAAACTACAAAAGTCTGATTGAGACGTTTTCAAATGCATTGGAAAGCTGAAACATAGGGTTAAAACTTTCATGTTTTGACCAAAGGCTGAATTGATACAGATCAAGGTGAAAAACGAAGCCAAACATGTGAAATCTCAAAACTGCCCGCGGAAAAGAACATTTGGCAGTCAGGGATATTTCAGTCATTTCACACTGTACAGTGCTCCGATTGAGCTGAAATTTTACAGGACGTTATATAACACCATTTTCTACAACTTTCATGTTTTGACCTAAGCCTAATTTGGCCTATAACATGGACAAATGAAGCTGGTCAGAAGCAGGGCAGTTCAATGCTTAAAGCTGGAATTTAATGCATTCAAGGTATAAACTTCTTATTCATGTCTTGAACCACTACTAAGCTTATTATCATCATATTATCATCATAAGCTTATTATCACCACCACTAAACTTCCTATCTAAGCTTATTATCATCATAAGCTATATAATCAACAAGTGACACAACTGAACAACTCAAACCCTAGCTCAAAAAGCCACCATATCCATCAAAACTACTTAAATAACTATCATTAGCCAAGAATATAAGTTGCTATACAAACTTAAGCAAGATTAAGGGAAAGAAATAGGAAGGACAGCCATAATACCTCACTAAGATGCTTGCAAGAGAAATCCACCACCTTTCCTTGTAAAACTTTAGCACACAAAGCTTTCTAGGTTCCTAAGTAAGTGTTTAATCGGTTTGGTTTTTGGATTTTTACTCAAACTAAGCTAAAACTCAAGATTGAAATGAAGTAGTTTCCTCTCTTTTCTCTCCCTTTAGTTCGGCCACCATGGATGAAAAATGAAGGAAGAATGAAGTTCAAGAAAGATAAGAAGCTAAGACTTGAGTTGGTCAAGGATGGTTGGATGACTTCCAAGTGGCACCACAAGATTTCATCTTGAAATTTTCTTCTTTTTCCTTTCTTTTTTAGTCAAGAATTTCGGCTCTCTCTCTAGGGTAATTAGGGCTGATATTTTTGCACTAATGACAATGAAATTAAGTTAATAAAGTGGTGGTCAAGTGGTGTGTTCACTCGGTATCAAACGGTACCCGTCGGTTCACACCGTTTTTCCTTAACTCGCACGTACTAGGGTTTTTTCTTACTATTCACTAACTTATTATTATTCCTTCTAATCACACATTTAATATCATCTAAAACTCACTCGTAATCACTAAATTTAGTACACACTCCATACCGATTACTCACACTACGAAGAGACGTGAAAACCCTAGTTTACCTTAACGATGAAAGAAAAGGGAAAACCCTTGGTTCTATAATTAATTGTAACTATTGGAGAAGTGAATGAGTAGTAAAGCTATTGTAAAGTAATAATTTCCAAATTAAAGGAAATTTTAAGAAAAATATAAGGGATTTTACAAGTCTTCACATCACCCACCTGCAATGGCTACGACAAAAGCTAATTCATGAATTTTATTGTGCAAACAAAGCTATACAGTTCACAAAGCAAGAAGCATGAGTAAAAATGAAGATACCTCTACAAATCTAACTCTAATGGTCGGAAATGGTAACATCTAAACCCACAATTATATATATTAATGACTGCCATTATTGCCACTTAGTTCAGAAACTAATCTACAAATGGTGGAGAAGATGGAGGGTCTTCAACTACAGTTGTAACGTTGAGCTCAAATGATTCTTAATCTCCCACACTTTAATAAGCTCTTCAACATGCTGCAATTATTGGTTCAAATGAATGTGTTTTGTTGGAAGAACTCAATTAATGTTTCTGAGCTCTAACGATGAAAAGCACAAAACTTCTTACAGTTACAGTTCACAAATAGTTTTCAAATGGTTCTTCTACTTTGGCCCATTAATAAACACATTTAATTCAATCGAATGGCTTACCCCAATTCACCCCACTTCCTTTCTGTCTTACCGTTGTACTAAACGGGTAGTTAAAATGGTGAAACTGTCACTAACTGACATATAAGCACCATTTGTGAATGTAATCATCATCTCACAAAGGACACTTAGGTAAACTCATACTCCAATGAGCATGGCATGCTTATACTCTGAGGTGAATTACTTGTATGATACTTATACAATCCCTAAATTGCCCCTTAAAATATCAGATGAAAATCACCCAACAGACAAACTATAACTCGTTTTTATATGTATATAGGAAATCATACTCCAATGAAATAGGAAAATAGAAGGATTACACTCCGTAACTTGAGTTTAAGTTACGCACACATCCTGGCCATTGGTTCGTTGTAACAGATTGATAGGAAAGGACAACCTATTCGTCCCGTAAATATACTTAAAGAAAAAAAAAAGAAATTTTAAGGTCTTCTCTTTTTTCTTTTTTTTTTCCCTTCTTCCTCTGGTTCACTCCGCCATCTTCGTTTCCTTTCTGCCTAACACCATCCACCATTTCTAGTTTTTTTTAAGGCTAATTTGACTAGTTACTAGTCTCCAGTCAAAACCTCCCTTCCTACTCTTCTTTTCTAACAGAAACAAACAAACATGTGTACATGTGTGTGTGTGGCTGTGTGCAACCAAAAAAAATAAAAGAAGCAAATATACAATTCCAATTGAAGTGTAAGTATAGCTTCGTAATTATGCCATAAAGTGTAAAGTGCAAAAAAAGTCTCCATTGGAACTTGGAAGGAACAATGGAAATAATGGCAACCAAGAAAGAAGCAACTGATTGAAAAAGCACATTTGTAAGGGAGAGGCAGTAGATGGCTCGGGGTGAGGGAGAGAGAGATGTGAAAACAGAGTGGGAGTGGCTAATTTGAATCATGATTATGGGCCTTCAAGCCTTAAGGGCTGAAAGAGGGTTAGTTTTCCAGTGGTGGTTATCGGGGATGCCACACAGGTTGATGGAGAAGAGACGAGAAGAAAAGATAGGAGGAGCATGACTTTATATATATATATAATTAGATTACTTAAAGGACTTGTTTAACAATTAACATTATTAACATAGCAACTAGCAAGTAATGCCGACTGACGTAGAAAAATCTGCAGCTCGAAAGTTGTAAAGCTAACAATTTAGGACGACTTTGGTTCACAAAAATCTTGGATATAGTCACTCCCAATTCAAATGCAATTTCCTTTCCTTGTTCACGGCATTGCCTAGCTTCCAGATTTTGAATTGGGATCACTATTAAAACATCAAGTTTAAGATTATCAGCTTCGCTCCCTTAATGTGTTTAAACTAGAGATTAACATTTTTTAATCTTTTACAAGAATAATAGAAGAACTTTTGTTTCGCTTTTTTGGTCTAGTTCCAATTTAGGAAGCTTAAATTTGGTGGAAAGTAGTATGTTTAATGAACTATTCAGGAGCACAATGAAGGTAGAAATTCCTTGCAATCAGAAAATATCTTGCTTTAGTCAAATAGAACTGATAATTGTTCTCACACGTTTTCTGACCTGAATGTGACAAGGGATAATTTCAAAAACCTCCCCTGAAGTTTCTAATGATTTCACTAGCCTCTCTCCAGATTTTAAAAATTATGCTAATCTCCCTTGAGATTTATTATCTGGTAACATTTAGGTTCAACCAACAATTAAAAACTGATATTAGGAGAGAGAAAATAATATGATTCCACCGTTACCCCTCATCTACTAAATTATTTGATTAATTAATACACGCCCAAACATTAAAGAAAATATTAAAATTTGCTATTTATCATTAGGGATTAAATCACATATGGCATCAAAAATAGTATATCATTCTATATATATTTTATTTAATGTAAAATTTAAATTACTCTTTTCAGCTACAAATTTATCGTTAAACATAATCAACAACAAATAATAAAAAATAATTGTAACTAAAATATTACAAAGAGTAAATTTTAATATCATAAAATTCTCAGCAACTAACCTTAATTTGTTGATAAGAATATTTATGATGTTAAAGTTTGTTCTTGTAATATTTTGGTTGCAAATTTTTTGATTATTTGTTGTTGATCACGTTTGGCAATAAGTATATAACTAAAAAGAGTAGTTTGGATCTTGTATTGAGTGTTGTGAAACTAATAAACTACTATTGTATGAATGGAGATATTAGAGAAAGAAGTGGAGCAATGGAGAGTGATATTCTTATATTCCAATATAAAAATACCAAAGTATTCCCAAAGGGTGTCAATGTACCTCTATATATAGGTACTATAAGATTAAAGGTACATCAATCCTATTAAACACCTATTACTACAAGAATATGAAGAACCCTATGAAACGGTTCCTCCACTACATGAATAGATTTATGAATTGTAACTTTTATACATAATGTAGCAATAAATCAAGGATTAATCCTCTTGGGAATACAAAGGGACATCCACACTTTTAGTTGTTTCATAACACTCCCTCTTGGATGTCCATTACACAAAAATATGACTCGTTAAAACCTTATTAGGAAAAACCCATCGGGACAAAAACCCTAGTGAAGGAAAAAGAATACATTATTCCTGTGTATTAATTTCTCCCCCTGATGCAAACATCATTTGAGATCTTTTAATCGTCACATTCCAATATTCTTCACCAATTGTATTGAGATATGGTACTTCAAGACCAAGTGTCTCTTCATCTTCTTCCCGTGGTCTAAAAGGATCCTTATTAGGATCTAATGATCTGACGACCATTGGGATACTTAATGTATATGCCTTATCCATATAAAATTGCTTTAATATCTTCCGGGTATAAGCAGTTTGGTGGACAAAAATTTCACCTTTCAAATGCTCAATTTGTAAACCAAGGCAGAATTTTGTCTTTCCAAAATCTTTGATCTCAAATTCCTTTTTCAAATATTCAACACTATTTTGAATCTCTTCAGGAGTTCCAATCAAATTTAGATCATCAACATATACAACAATTATCACAAAATTTGATCCATTTTTCTTGATAAAAACACATGGACATATTGGATCATTGGTATAACTTCTTTAGTTAGACATTCATTGAGGCGGTTATACCACATACGTCCAGATTGTTTGAACCCATACAAAGACCTTTGTAATTTAATAGAATAAATATCTTTAAGATTTGATTTACATGCTTCAGGCATGTTGAATCCTTCAGGGTTCTCATATAAATATTATTTTCAAGATTCCATATTAAATATTGCAGTAATAACGTCCATTAGACGCATAATCTAGTTTTTTCATGTACTGCAAAACTCACAAGATATCTAAATGTGATAGCATCCACTACAGGTGAATACGGTTCATCATAATCAAATCCAGGCCTTTGTGAAAATCCTTGGACTACAAGTCTTGCTTTATACCTCACAATTTCATTTTTCTCATTTCTTTTCTCACCAAATACTCATTTAATATCCTACTAGTTTTACACCTTCAGGTGTTTGAATACAGGTCCAAAAACTTTTCTTTTAACCAGTGAGTCCAATTCAGATTGGATCGCATCTTTCCATTTTGGCCAATCATTTCTATATCGACATTCATCAACCGATCTAGATTCATAATCCTCATCAACGTCTATAATATCAAGTGCTACATTTCATTAGGCTCCAATTAAATTTTTCTATGATTTCATTTTTTTCAGGAGTAAATTCTTCAAGAGTTAGCTCTTCAGAGCGACCTCTTCAGGAGGTTAATTTTGTCATGACATGTATTTAACTCCGGAGTTATTTGAAATCAATTTATACCTTATTTAGGTAGGCCGGTTTTAAATTTATATGTAGCACTTGTGCATGTCCTTCAGGGAACATTAATTTTAACCAGAGTATTCTTGTAGGAAATAATTGATTTAATGACTCTTCTGGAGTCGATAAATATATCTGACAATTGGTTTGCAATTTTCTGCAAATGAATAATTTCTTGAACTTCTAGTTCACATTATTTGTATGAGGATCGAGGAAATCCAATTTTTCAGATGATTCCTTTCGATTGATTTTTCCACCTCCTAATGTCGGGAATCGTAACTCATCAGAATAAATAAATCATTCAATAGATCACCCATCAAATATTTTACGATATTTAATCGTAAAAAGTGATTCATACCCGACATAAATTTCAAATTTTTTTTTGGAGTCATATATAATATAAAGAAGATATGTATAAATACCTTGTCGACTCTCAAATATTTTCACTTTTGCCAAATCATATATTCATTGGGATCAGTAAACTTCTGGTTTACTGCAAGTGATGATTATAAATCAAATGAGAATGAAGACAAACTATATCGATAACCATTTCTCTTTCGAATCATTTATTATGATAAAATTAACCTTTATCTCACTTGATTTCTAAACATGATCTTTATATTTGTCTCATTTAGTGTCTCAATTTGATACCCATTTCGACGGATATTCAAATTCCAATAAATTTTTGAGATATGATAAAAAGTAGTGCTTTATTTATCATAAACTTTTCTCCTACAGGGAGAAATATAGCAATGGCTCTTCTGGAGTTTTCAATCACTTAAGCACTACAACTGATTGTGTTTGCCTCTTTTGTTGGAAAATAGTGTATATAGTAGCATTTATTAATGAGACACATATCATTGTCACCGTAATTCTTATGGACAAATATTATCACCATAATCTTTTGATCCCAAATGTTTGACATCCATTTCTTCTTCAGGAAGAAAAGTTAATTACTATCATAAATTAAAATCAATCATCATACACCTTTAGGGTGTTTTAAAGAAATTGACCATGGTGAAGATGCTATTATAATTTTGATTCGTCAAATGTACTTCGGGACATTTATCTTCAAGATCCTTATTTTCTTGTTCTTATCATTATTATCCCACTTCAAGTGATAACTTTTTCTCTGCCATGGTAAAATACATATTTACCAAATCATAGTCATGGCAGTAACCATAACTAGTAATTGAAATTTAGTCGCATTCACTTCTGGGATATGGACTAGAATTAGCATTGCAATAAGTACAGAATATTTCTCAAATTTTCTCTTAATATTGCTACTGCAAGAGCATATTTGAGAAATATGTAGAAAATATTATTTTCAATTAAAAAATAATTCTAAACCATAAGCAGAATTGTGTACTTGCAGCCATAAGTAAATTTATATACCAGATTTTGAAATAATAACCATCTTCTGGTGGCCAAATCTATTCCGTTAAAGAACGACCATCTTCAGGTGGTCGAATCTTTTTCTTTAAGTATTTCAAAGGACAAGTGAATCCTTAAACATAATTGATTTTTTATAAAAACTCAATGCATCAGAATATAAGTATTTTATAACAAATAAGTCTAAGAATAAATAAGTAGAATTAAAAGGAAAAATATTACATCAAAGATGTCAAACAGTATATATTGTGTTTAGTGGTTGCTCAGCAGTAGGCACTTGTATTTTGCATCATTCAAATATTAGCCATAAGAATTTGAAATAAGTTTGTGAGTCAGAAATTTACCTCAATAGGTAGCCAAAAGTTGCTCGAGAAAATATCCAAATGTTGATTTGACATTAGCAGAATTTTGACAAAGTCTCGTGTTTCACCTTTGTTAGAGAACTCCGTTTTCACTTTTGTTCAAAAGTAGAGACTCGTGCTGATAACGTGTTATGAAACTAATAAACTACTATTGTATGAATAAAGATATTCGAGAAAGAAGTGGAGCAATGGAGAGTGATATTCTTATATTCCAATACAAAAATACCAAAAGTATTCCCAAAGGGTGTCAATGTACCTCTATATATAGGTACTATAAGATTAAAGGCACTACAAGAATGAAGAACCCTATGAAACGGTTCCTCCACTACATGAATAGATTTATGAATTGTAACTTCTATACATAATGTAACAATAAATCAAGGATTAATTCTCTTGGGAATACAAAGGGACATCCACACTTTTAGTTGTTTCATAACATTAAGTGAAAAAATATAACATAATATACTATTTTTAATACTATATGTGATTTGATCCCTAATGATAAATAGCAAATTTTACTATTTTTCTTTAATGTGTGGTTTGGTATTAAATTAATTAAATAATATAGTAGATGAGGGACAATAATAGAATTATATTATTTTTCTCTCATAATATTACTTTTTAATTATCAATTTGATCTTAAACGTTACAAGGTAATTAACCTCAAGAGAGATTAGTGTAATTTTTGAAACCTGAAAAGAGGCTAGTGAAATAGTAGAGATTTCTAAAATTATCCCAGATAACAACTACCATCATAGTTTTGAAGCTGTATTTAGTTTGAGAAATGATCTCCATTTAAGTTAAACTGAGTCCATCGGGGCGGCCCCGGGGCGGGGGCCACCACAGCAAACACCATTGCATGTTCTTTCGAATGTTCTTTGTTTATGGACCTACTTCTGGAAAAATAATCAAATTCCATACGGGATACATGTCCAAAATTTCCCCTCCAAACAGCAAGCAACAGTAGAACAACCAGCAGTTCAAAACCATCAGAGGACCGAAATTTCAAATCCTGTTGTTGGGATCTATCCTTTCTTTCTCAGGTTCACGTACTGTACCAATCCACCTCCTCCCTCAACCTGTGCGACATGTAAATTTTGTAAACCCTGCCATCGCCTTCTTATTCAGATAAAGTTAATCACAGGGTGCTTCGGAATCTCAGGAAATGAATCTCCCGTTCCCATTTCGCATGGCACAGCAATGCTGTTAGTTTTATATCTCTAAACAACCAAGTGAACAACTATTGAAGCACATACTGAAACACCCCCCTCCCCCCCCCCCCCCCAAACTCTCACAAAAAAAAAAATCCAAATCCTGCATATCAGAATTTTTCTACTAACTGCTTAAATCTTGGAGGAACCAGAGTTTAAGAATGACAAAGTTGCCTTCAAATGTGTGAAACATACGAAGGAATCTAGAAGCCAGATATTAAAACTTCTAATATAGGAAGAGCACTCTAAATATGCCTCAATAAATTGTGCGAAAGTAGCCTATGGCAAATCTTTCATCTCCACGACAGGGGAGTCATAACAATTTGATAATACCACAAACATCTAGCTCATTCCAGGTCAGTAACAACTGACGAAGAAGCAGATTGATAGCTCAGACCTTGCACCCATTTATGCAGAGGAAATTAAGGAGATCTAAGATGATAGCTAAGAGAATGTCTGTAACATCATCTGCTTAATTTTTCTGACCAAAGTCCCACCAAAATCACTTTAAGGATATTTAACCATTAGAGACAGCAACTAGCTTTTGGTACCTACAGAGAAAAGAAAGAAGCGTTTAGTAAATAAAGAAAGCACATATGGAATGGGGAAAAAAAAAGCAAAAAAAGCACATATAAAAGAGGGTAGTGGATAATACTAATAAGTCACAAGTGGCATATTAGTTTTCCCCTTTTCCATTATGTTTCCCTAAATCTTCAGGACCTTTAGAGTAACCATCATCGATTTTCGAAAGCCTCCCCTTGTTTGTTTCTCATAATCATGTTCTTATCAACCAAGATGATAGCTGCATCTCTTTGCTGTCCAATAACAAACAAATAAGTAATCTGTTTTTTGGTAATTAAACATCTAAACTTATGATAATAGTCACGATAGAGGAAGCCACAAAACTACAATGTTAGGCACCTTAATATCTGATAATTTCTGTTTGGACAAGGGAGATTGAAGCAACAACAGCGATACATGTGCGACAACTAGATAAAGGGCAAATTTGCCCACTATGCAGCTGCAAAAAATAAATAAATAAAAAAATATGGAAATTCCATTCATATGCAAAGTAATCTATCACTGGACACACAATTATCCACAGAAAAGGAAAAAACCAGCATGTACGTCTATTAGTCTACTGAATATTGTGTCTCAAAACCTACATAGCAACTAAACTAAATCTAAAAAGCTATCAGTGGCAAAGCCACAAAACTTAAACTCCTGAATAGCAAAATTGCACCTTATTTTGCTAGACTTTGATTGTAGATGCCTGAATCGAGACTGGCCACAGGGGAAGTGCGAAGCGGTAGACCAAATACCAGTGGATATCCTTTTTTAAGGTAACATTATCCGTTTGTAAAGTAACATTATTATCCAGCTCTCGCAATTGTTGACTTAGGAAATCATAGGAGAGAATACTTCTACCATACCCGAGATACACAGTATCAGAATCAAATGGGTGGAAAGTAATTGGCACCAAATATGGCGAATCAGGAAAAGAAATATCACATGCAAGTTCACTAAGGCTGATACGGTGCTCCAATAACCAAAGCCCTTCGTCATAGTCACTGAGTGTCCACATACTTATCCTCAATCCATCATTATAAGCATTAGATGCTGCAAAAAATCTCAAATGGCCACGATGAACATCAAACAGTATAGTTTTTTCATCAACCCGTTTGCTCCATTCTCTGTCTATATCCCCCGGAAGTTCTATAATCCGACAAGAATGAGGACCTTTATATGGATCGTAAGCTAAAATTCCAAGCTCCCTATCCATAAAATGCAATATTTCTTTTAAAACAACAGGCATCTTCCTGAGAGGCAAAAGATGAAGTACTTGCTGAAGAGGAATATCAATATCCCTCCATTCACCAGTTTCAGAAGAGAATATATCAAGCTTGAGGATGCTGGTTTTTCCCTTACCATCTTCAAGTCGTATTACTTTGTAACTAGTGACAACACTATCTTTCACCTGGCTGATGAACCCTACACAGCAATAGGGAAAGGGACGCTTTGATGGCGGAATTTCAACATACTGCTTAGTGATGGGATTTAGAATATAATAGCGACCTAAATGCCAGCCGCAATTTGAGCCACATAACAATAGCCCATTACCGTCCATGGCAATAATGTAATCAAGTATTCCGTATGCCTCAGTTCCATGTGCCTGTGCGGAAGCAGGAAGATCAGACTTAGTAAGACAGGCTAAACCAACATCATTTGAAAACAAATTCCTGAAAAACCCGTGCTCATGATGAATTTCATCCGCATGTATACATTTATAGAGAAGAGTCCAGAGTTTTGGTTGTGCAGATGGTGATGCAATTCTTGAAACAAAAGCAAGTCCAAAGGAAGGAGCGTCAATCACGGAGCGCCATTGTTTGCAGACGCACTTGCATCTAAAGACACACTTCATTGGCAAACGGATGAGCAATTCAATCACAACCGATTCTGGAATATAAGGGAAACCTGACCTCGAAGCTAATCCAGAACCAGATTCTGGGACGACCCTTTCACCAGATTCTCTACCGCTATCCATCTCCGCCGGAGGAACGGGACTACGATCCCAGATGCCGTCTTCCTACTCTTAACTAGGATTTAGATGCTTTTATGGGGAAATTCAACAAACAGTTGGTGGACATCCAAACAAGCTCGTCGATTTGCAATTTCACTCAAATACAAGGCACGGCTGTAATTCCCACTTTTGATGATGATGGCATCCAATCCAAAAGCTTCCTATCGGTTGCAAGTCGCGGCAGGCAAGAAATTATGCAGTTCTAGTTGTTTTTCTCATTATAACCCACGATCAAAGAGTTGAAACATTCATAATATATTTGTTTTTTACTTTGTCGCGTAGGGCACATTTATATATATTCACCATATAGAACTAAGGGTGAATGCCCGGGATCCACGTCGGACGTGGTCGTCCTCCGCGTGGCAAAATGGGATTGGTTTGAAGGTGACGTGGCGCGAGGTGATTGGTGACGAGTTTGGCTTCGTTGCAAGTAATTTTTTTCCCTCTCGCATTTCCTTCTGTTTGTTTGGTGTTGTTTTGCTGGCGAGCTTTTCACTAAAGGTCAGCAAACTGCTCCACCAACTCCACCCACTCCAGATGTTCTTCTCTTTCCCGGGGTCAGCCTGATTGTACTCATCAAAGCGGTTGCTTCTCCGACTTCATTTTTCCTAATTCATGTGTCAGTGGTTACTTTTTTTCGGTGCCTTTTTCTCCTTCTTTCTTGCCAGTTGCCTTTCATGTGGTTGCCCGATTGTCGTACACTTTTGTATTTCCATCTACTCTCTCTGTCTCGGTCTCCTTTGAACTTCAAACGACACTCTCCCTCTCTCGCTCTCCCTCTCTCAAACGATGACCAGATCTATTATTTCATCTACATGTTTTTCTTTCTTCTTTTCTTTTATTTGTTAATCAACAAAAAGAAGAAAACAAAGAAGCCATTTTGATGTTTTTTTGTTTAGTTTTTGTTTCTTTCTTTGTTTTCTTGAATTTGCATTTACTCATAATCACATTTTGCTTCTCATAGATTGAGGACAATGGATTGAAAGTCCACGGGAAGGAGAAAAAGAATCAACTTTCTAGGTTGTGCTATTTTCTTTAATTTATTTTTCAGTCTTTTTCCCAATTTTACTCTAGATAAGACCTTCAAATTTTTGTAAGAAAAGTTTCTGATTTCTGATATCTTGTTTAGTACTTTAGTTTTGCTGCTGTTAACGATCTCATTTCTGCTATATATTGGATAGATAGGGATCTCGTTTTTCTTCTAATAGATTGAGGGAAAAATGGAAGAAAAGTCGACGGGAAGAAGAAAAAAAGATTAAACTTTTCAAGGTTTGAATTTTTCTGTAGTTTATTTTCCAGCCATTTTTCTAATTTTACGCTAAACAGAACGTTCAAGTTTCTGCTTCCTTCTTCTTCTTTTTTTTTTTTTGCTTTTTTATTGAGGGAAAAATGGAAGAAAAGTCGACGGGAAGAAGAAAAAAAGATTTAACTTTTCAAGGTTTGAATTTTTCTGTAGTTTTTTTTCCAGCTATTTTTCTAATTTTACGCTAAACTGGACGTTCAAGTTTCTGCTTCATTCTTCTTTTTTTTTTTCTTTTTTATTGAAGATTGAAGGTTTTAATTTCTTGTTTAGTTATTTAATTTTGTTGCTGCTAATAGTCTTATCTTGCTTTTATGTCATATTTTGATTTCTGTTTGGTAGATTGAGGAAAAATGCAAGAAAAATTCACAAGAAGAGATAGATTTAGCTTTTTAGATTGTGATCCTTTTTTCCCCCAATAATCTTTGCAGATCACCTAAAATTCAGCTTTCAAGTTATATTCTATTCTTTGGTTTCCACAAAGTAGCTGCAGGTATTATTTCTTAGTTTTGCCTTTTATCTTTATTACTGCCTTCTTAACACGGACGGTTATGCATATGAGTTATACGTGGTACTGGGAGATCCAGTTTGAACTGTGCTTGGAATGGATGTCTTTTGTCATTACTTTTCCATTGCAGTAGTGGTGACTCTGCTATTACGTATTTCGAATTATTTTTTTTTAATTTCCGACCAAGTTGTGGATTTGGACTATTTTGTGATTATTGTGGTTGATTTTATAAGTGGCATTTTTCAAGCAAGCTGAGTTGGAGGCTGAAAGATTTCGGATTGCTGTTACAGCTGAAGCTCAGAGCATTTTTTATGCTCTGTCCAAAACGTAAGTTTTTATGTTTGTCATTTCTTTATTGTTGTTTCTTGATCTTTTATTACCGGTTTGACTTTCTCAATATGATTTTTCAGTTTATTTTATGAATTTTTTTCTTTCCTCTTGTATTGGTTGAAAATATTAGTTCTTTGCGGTCTTGACTTATTATTTCTATTTTGTGATAAATAAGTTCTGGTAATGCTAGTGTTGTTATGACATCCAATTGTTGGCAAAAAGCAGATTTTTGCATGAACTAGATGGCATGTTATTTCAAGAATTAACTGTGGTTATACACCTTCAGGTGTCTATAGTCATAAAGAAATCTTTACTAATCAAAATAATTGTTTCCAGTAAAAGATCATAGATGTTGAGTAGATAGTATTGCTTCCATTTAAAGGTACTATCAAGTTTGAGATTCTTAATTTCATAAAGTTCATTGGGCTATTCGAATAGCTTAGCCTTGAGCATCAGATGCATCAAACAACTCCATTTCAGAAGTAGTGTTAGATGCAGAATTGGAGAGCAAAACTGCTGAACAATCTTATTCCTGTGCAGAATCTCCTTTTTAATTCTTCAAGTGCCATTGTGCACTATATGAATGTTGTATGCAAAACAAATCCATCCATGTTGTCTAAATTCATGAGAAGACTAACATATTTCTTCTTGCTACCTTCTTGCCAACACCACTAAGGGAGACGTCGGAAGATGGTTAAGGCCTTTTTTAATGAAGCTGAAAGAAAAGAGTCAAAAATATATACTGATATAATAGTTGTTACATGATTCTAGCAAATGCAGCATTTAAACTAAGATCATGTGTACGAAATATTATCAGTTTATTTTGCCATGGGAGATTATTATATCGGGGAACATAGCAACCTTACTGACAAAACAAAGGGAGAGTTGTTCTTGCAATTCTTTAGCTATACTGTTTTGATTCCATTGCAGTTATTCTTCATGCTTATTTAGGAGCTTTTCTGGGAGTATAAACAATCAAGTTTCCTGAATCAGAACTTTTGTATTATATCCTAATTCCTCGTCCTTTGTTGCATAGGGTTTGCCACAAGCTTTGTTAAGCAGAATTGGATTTCTAAAGGAAGTGCTTCTTCTTCCAACTCTTAATACGAGAGATGAGAAAGTGATTGCTATTGCTTGCTTGATGTCAAAAATTGGTCAGACAGTGAGTGTTCGAAGCTCTCTATTCAATAGGAGTTTTCCTTCTTCATGGCTTGCTTTTTATAGAATCTTGATTCCAATTTAGATTTCATAAAATCATAGAGTGGTACTAATGCTCGTCTGATATTGCCTAAATTGGTTTTTTCTATTATGATGTATCCTATGCACCATCCTTGATTTTGAAAGCAAGTCCTGAGGCAGTAATACTCATGGATGCTCTGTTGAGGTTACATCTTGAACATTTGACAAAGATGTGCTTAAGGAGATAACGTGTATCATAGCCAGAGGTGTGTGGGTCATAATTTGATGCATTTGCCTTAAAATGCTAACTTAAGCTCTCTGCATTTCTCCTGCTCATCAACATTGTAACTTTTTTTGGAAATGAGAACTATCTTAGTAATTAAAGATGAAACAACTAGATTGGCAAACAATTACATCATTGGAGTATGAATGTTGAAGATGTTTGACCATATGAGCCTACTTCAGTAGATTTAGGGTACTGTACATCTCCCTTGTGGCTGCAAAGTGCATACTTACGTAATTCCACTGCAAAATGTCCCTTGTATGATGTTAACTTATAATGTTCTGATTTTTTATCTATGCGTGCAGTTGTGCTACTTTTCCACGTGAAGATTGGGAAATTGCTGACTGAACCTTGTAGTTCTGGTAGAAATAGTTCTTTGTTTTCCTATCTTTCTTATCATTGCCTTTTCCCAGTGTTAGTTCCCTGATACGAGTAACTTAGTTTTGTTTGTTCCTGATGGCTCTGATGTGGCTAAAGCTGGGTTCACAATTTACTTTATGAATTAATTATATCTCCTGCAAATTCAGCCTTTTGTTCTCTTTACATGTCAAGTCAAGTCTTGCAGGTTGCATTCTTGGGCATGATTTGAGTGGTGGAGGAGATAGAAAGAATATACAAGAAGTATTTCTCCCTGTTCACTCAGCTTTACTTGATGCTCTTCTCTTGCGGGTACAGGTTTGCTTCATTTGTTTCCACTTTCATTGGATGCAGATATTTGGTTTGTCCATTTTTTCGCAAGTCTTAGTTCTATTGGTTTATGCAGACATGCTTAAAGTATGTTCAGTGAAGGAATATACTGAAGAGAACATTGTACAAACATGCTTAGATCATTTAACGTTGAAGAATAAGTTGGAATAATATATTAGTACCTGTTACACCTGAGCTGGAGAATAATCTTAGTGGGTAAAAGTAGTTTATCTTTTGCCAAGGGTGGTAGTTGCTTACGAGATTCATGGTCACTGTGTATGCTTTTAAAAGCAAGTCTAGAGGCCTGTTCAACCTTGGCTAAGTTGTTCGATGATGGAAGATTTATCCTATTAGTGAGGACATGGAAAACTTGAAATAGTTACAGAATCTTTGCTATGTTGCAATGCATGTGTGACCTTTTCATCCTTTGTACACTTCCTTGCAAATTGGAAAATAGGCCAGCAGTGGAGAAAGAGTCCATATGTCAGTTCATTTTTGGTCATATTGCCATTTTGAAAAAATAGTGTCTGTGGGAATAATTTTGTTTTCAGATACATGTATTGCAAGATTCTTTCCTTTTCCTTATTTTTTGTCTGGATGATGACTAATTTGGAGTCTTTTGGACAGGTGAACGAATCTATGTTTAATGATAATGGAGAAGCTATTGATCTGCCTGATGGCCTTGTTCAATTTCGGATGAATTTGGTGGAACTTTTCGTTGATATCTGTCAGATTCTAGGCTCTGCTGCATTCAGGCTATCTCGAGTTACTGTGTTCAGCATTATAACTTCATGCTTTTTGGATGATCTTTTAAGCGTTCATGAACTGAACTTCCACAACTTAAACATTCAAGATGAAAACTAAGGCCCCGTTTGGATTGCGGTTTTCTGTCGGAAAATTGCGTCGTTTTCCGTGATCACATTTTCCTATTACCTTTTTCCCTCACATACATCAAATCGCTACAGTAATTTTTCCATGAAAAATGACGGAAAATGCAATCCAAACGGGGCCTAAACTTGTTTACTTTTCATATTTACAATGCCTGTATAATTACAGTTTCTTTCCGGTATTACTAATTTTTCCCTCAAATTCCTGTATAATATAGCTCCATTTTATGACGCTAATTTTCATTCTCGCCAATATTACTAACTAAATATTAACTGGGCATATATACCACTGCGCACAGCGCGGTGCTGCCACCTAGTATATATATATATATATATATATGTTCGTAATTTTGGGCCTATTTTCACGTCCTAGAAAATCTTCTTAACACTGTGTCCCAAGAAAATAAGCAACAATTAAACATAAAAATTGGGTTTTTTTTTATTTGGTTCATGGCAGAATTGTTAATGGGACGGGCTAGTCCAAACTCGGCCCAGTCCACTTGAAAAAAAAATCAATAAATCTAACATTTCATTGAATTAAGCTGGGTTTAACCCAAATTAAATTTGAGTCAAGTTTGAGTCTAATTAGACTCAAACCCGATATACACTCGACTCTTTAATATATATATATATATAGAGAGAGAGAGAGAGAGAGATTGAGGTAGAATTAGTAGAAATATTTAAATGAATTAGTAGAAATAGAGGTAGAATGTGAACATAAATGGATAAATAGAAAAGGATCAGATAGTAAACCATGTTATATTTGTGAAAGGTACCCACCTCTAGCACTTAAATTTCAATGCAATAATTGCTTAAAAGAAGCCTGTAAATTCTGTTTAGAAAAACAAAAAATAGAGCTAGAAATTATTGATAAAAGCAAAAAGAAAGTGGATCTAGTAGAATACCATTTAGAAAGAAGAATAAGAATATTAGAAAATAAAGTAGACAAATTAGAAGAATTTTTTACAAAAATAAAAATAATGAGGTTTTGGAAAGCAAATTAGAAATAATTAGTGAAACTTCTAGATTCATAGAAATTCTAGATAAAAGAAAAGAAGGAAGAACATGTAGCAACAATTTAATGGTTATAGTAAAAATAGACAATTACGAAATAGAAGTCCCAGCTTTAATAGATACAAGATGTAATAATACAGTTTTAAAAAGTACACTTGTACCAGTAAAATATCATACAGAAGCAATTAGAATAACAGAAGTTAACAAATGGATGGTAAAGTATATAGATATACACAATCTGTCAAACATTTAGAATTTAATTTTAAAATAGATACTTAGAGTTATATTAAACCCTATTACATACCCGAAGTATATATATGACCAACTAGAATAGATTTAATCATAGGATTAGATTTTATTTTATATTATTATCATGGCTTAATACTTACTAGAAATGGTATAAGTTTTCTTAGAAATAGCAATATAGAATATAATACCCCAGAAAGCGTTGAGAAACATGGTGGCAATATAGACCCCTTCACCTTCAAAATGCTTTTAGATAGAAACTCCTAAAGCATTAATACCAGACGATTTAGAAAACTGTAAATGTAAACCGTTAGGAATGTAAACCGTTAGGAGCATCTAAAAATAAAACCTTTCTAGAAGAACAATTAGATAATGACCAAGAGGAAATATATTCAGAAGCCATGGAAACTAATATAGAATACCTAGATCTCACAAAATATAGAACCTATTAGATACAAGAATAGATGAAATAGATAACTTAATATCTAGACTAGAAAAAGAAGAAATAATAGGACAAAATCTAGTTAAACAGTCGGAAAAAGACAAGACATACTGTAAGCTAGAAATGTTAAACCTAAACCTAAAAATTACAACATCCAAAATAGAAGGAAGTAATGATGAAATAAAAGAATTTGAAATGCATTTCGGAGAACTGTTAAAATTAGGAGTAATTAGAAAGAGTACCAGTCCACATAGAAGTGCAGTTTTTATAGTAAGAAAATAGTGAATCGAATCTTTTGATTCACTCCTTGGTTCGATTTTAAAAACATTGGCTGAGGTAGGGAAAGAGTTAAGAAGTTAAATTTAAAATTTTAAAAAACATCACAAAAATTTTTAAATTTTAAAAATAACCCAAAAACTACATGGTTTCTTTCTAGTTTAATTGGTTTTATTACAACCCTACCTGTTTAGCTATTAAATTAGAACCTAGAACATTTTTAGGTGATGCTACCACCACAGAGGAACTTAACTTAAAAATTAAGTATAAGGTGCAACTTAGCTAGAAATAAATATTAGGGCCTAAATTGGCTCTAGTGAAAAGGTTTAGGGATGAAATTTAGCCGTGTCCCCTTATTTATATTTGCGCATTTATTGGTTACTTATTTATCGTTATGTACTGTATATTTATGTACTTATATTTACAAACTAATACTCACTTATTTATTAGCTATTTATCCTTATATGCTTAAAAATGCTTTCACTTGCAAAAGTGGCATGTAAAACATTTTAAAAAATGAAGTGATAATAACTACATGCATGGGAATTCTAAATATATAAAAAGTGGCAATGATCAGTTCTAAAATGTTGATGATCATACACAATAGAGGGTGTTCAATGGTTGGAAATCAGGAATTCAACAAAAGAAATGTTTTTTCTTTCCTTTGTCTTGCAAGATCAACATTCAATCATCATCCAGGCTCTAATTTGGTAAATGGTAAATTGGTACTTGGATTTTAGCAAGATAATTGGTAATTTAGTAATATCCAAAATTTTAAAGGTAAGCCAAAAATCTTGAATTTCCTTTTAGAAAATTTCATCAATTACAATATGATAGACAAAAGGTTTAAGTTTTAGTAGCTCTTAATTTTCCTCATCCAACATAAATAGAAGCGCCTATGCGTACAAACCATTGAAGTTTTATTTATAATTCTTCTACAATGAAGACAAGATGAGATTTTTTTAATGAGACAAGAAATAAAAAAAAGTCAAAAGTGTAAAAGTCTATAATTAAGTTGTATAAGTATCACATTAACAATTTAGAAGTAAATATTCAGTGGTAGTCTAGTTAAATTAATATATATTAGTATTATAGTTAATTCATAATTTGAAAGTTCAACAGGTAATCAAGAATTTGGGAATCTAATTTCAGACTCCTTTCTTAAACCTTTTTATTAAATATTGGAGATTGGATATATTTCAAGTTTTACCTAATCCATTTTATCGACATCTGATATCCAATTTAGAATAGTTTGACCAATTTTTTGGATTTTTTCTTTCTCACTCGATGTGAAAGGTTGACAACTTTTAAATTTGTTAGCATTTAGCATTAATATAGATAACTGGGTATTTGTCCTATGCATCATTTGAGGTCTATGTAAGTCTACAAAAATTATCATTGTATATATTATGTCATTAACTAATTTAAACATTTTAAATAATACAAATAACTAGGTATTTGTCTTGGGACATTATTTGATGTCTATATACCGAAAAAATATATCGTTGTACATGCTCAATCATACACTAATTCAAACATATTAAAACTTAGCAAACAACTCAAGGAAATCAGTTCTTTGCATACAAGCCCTCAACTTCTCCCTCATTGGATTTTAAAATTGAAAGAGCGAAGTACATTGGCCGCAAAATTGGAATGATAGATGCAAAACAACAAAGCCAAGGGTCGGGGGCCTTCTAGCTTTGAAAGTGACATAAAAGAATATTGCACATAAAAAGTAATGGAGATAAGTGACAAAAATCCACTAAGGTTTATAGGAGGAGTGGAAAGGATGCATCAAATGCCCAAGTATTGATTTGGCATGCTTTTGATGGCAAGGAACCAACTTGGGAGTTGGTTTGAATCCTATCGAGTTCGTTTCCTGATTTTCACCAGCAGAGGTATTTTAGTAATTTGGTTAGTTGCAAGAATTTTATGTTTATGGTAATTTTTTGCTTAGTAATTATTTTTGGTATTTAGTATTTTAGTTGTTATGGGGAATAAGAAAGCTTAACTTTCTAGCTTTCTACTAGAATTCTATTCTAATTAGGAGTCCTAATTAGGTTTGGAGTTAGCTTTGTTCTAATACCTATAAATAACCACTTCTCCACAAAGAAAAGTTAGATTTTATCGTCAATAAAATTTTCCTGGAGACTCAATGTCTTTCTTAGGATTGTGTGATACATCCTACTTTAGGTGTGATGCCTAAAGATTCCTAGGAGTGATTTCTAGAATTACTAATCAGATTTTAATATTCTTAAATATATTTTCTCATTCTATTCCAAGTTGCTATTTAAATTCGGGTGAAATTCGATATATGAGCTTTTCTACAAAGCTGTTGTGCCTACCAAGTCTTCGTGTTGCGTCAGTTTCGGTATCAGAGGAAGGCTTTCCCATGATGATATGAAGTGGGTTGAATTATAGGGGTCGATACACAGACAAGGAATAGGATAACATCATTAATCTTCTTTTGGAGAGGGTTAATATATAGAAGACAAAGTTTTTAATACTGAACAACAACAAATTCTTGAATCTAGAGGCAATGGTGGGTCCGGATCTGGGGTCAAAATCAATGGAAAGGAACCAGAGCATCTCGAACAGCTTGAAAACACAACCGAGAATCAATCTGGTAGGAGTGAAAATAGATTAAACCAATCTTTTGGAAAGCCACGAGCTTCTCTTCTTGACATAGCTGATGAGATTGTTCAATCGGCAAAGTAAGAGAGACAAGACTCTTATGATTTGGCAGGAGACATCACAAAAAAGGTAAGAGTCGATATTCCTGATTTCGATGGAAGAATCAATCCTAAGGTTTTTTCTAATTGGCTTGCCACTTTGGAACACTATTTTGATTGGTATGCTATGACTGATGAGAGAAAAGTTAAGTTTGCTATCATGAAACTTGTTGGACAAGCCCAAGTGTGGTCGACAGGAGTGGAGCATGAACTTCAACTTGCTGGATAGCTAGACTTGCCATGGGAAGAGATGTAACTGCGTTTGAAGAGAAAGTACATGCCTCTACATTATGAAGCTGATCTTTTTGATAATATGAATAGCTTAAGCCAAGGAGGAATGATAGTTGCTAAGTATATGAACAAGTTTGAGGAGCTAAATATTCGCTGCGGAGGAACAGAAAGCTCAGCACAAGCTTTATCCATATTTAAATTGGGTTTGATACCTAAAATTTGCAAAGAATTGATGGGACGTGATATCTACACAGTTGATAATGCATTCCAAGCAGCTCTTAGATTTGAAAAGAGCCTGCAGCAACCACTAATTAAGAGGTTCATTACTCAAGGCGCCGAGGTAGTTCCTAAAAGATTTGCTGCAAATGGCAAGCCATATAAATCAGCAGCATTCAAGTAACATCCAAGCCTGCAAAGACAAAAAACTAAGGCTTTCACAATCGATGGACGAAACAAAACAAAGATGGGTGTTTCAAGTGTGGTTTGAAGGGACACATGGCATGGGAGTGCCCTAACAAGAGAAACTTGCTCATTGATGCTGATTCCGGGGATAAGGAAAATCTAGAGGTCGAGGAAGATGAAAGTGCTGATTATGTGACTGAGATAGCATGACTTAATGTTGATGATTTGGAAGACGAAAAAAAAGACACGTCTTATGTGAGAACTCGAAAAATTAGGTTGTATTTATTTATTTCTTTGAGTGCATTTTCCTTACTTTAAGTTATCCCCTTAATTTCCTCGATATTTTTATAAGTGAGTCAAGTTTTTAAATCATTTTCTTGGTATAAGTTAGTACATGTTAAGTTTGAAGTGCATTATAAACATGGGACCCGCTAGTGCGGTAAGTGCGATAAATTTTGACGACTAGGTGAAGTTTTGCATAAAAGGGATATTAGTTATAAGGTGCTAAGGGATAATTGGAAGTTAGCTAGATAGATTAACCTTCGGTAGACAAGAAGATGAGAATAAACCCAGGAAGGGCCATTTGTCGCGAAACCGTTGGAAGTTGGACTTTTGACCAAGACCTTCTTACTTTACTAAAACAAAAATTTGACCAAAATTCCTTCCATAAGCATCTTGTCTTGGCCGAAAATTGTGAGAAGAAAAACCAAGGAGAGAGTTCATCTTCAACCTCAATTTCAAGCTTAAATCTTGAGTTTTAGCCAAGAACCTTGCAAACTACTCCATAAAAGTGCTAGCTAAGATAAATTCCAAGGTGTTGGTGGAGTGATTTTGGAGGAAGAAGCCCTAATTTTCCATATTTCTTGAGGTTACAAGGTAACTTTGCCAAGAAATCCCTCTTTGCTTCTAATACTACCATACTAGTGGTTTAGGGTTGCTAAAGTGGTAGTTTTATGAGAAATTTCATGGTTGAAGTAGTGATTTGGGAAATTTTCAGTTTTATGGTGAATTTTCTGTCCATATATGATGCTTAAGGATTGTTCATGTTTCGGTAGTTTTACTATGTGAATTAGCTAGCTTTTATATGCTTCTTTGGCCTTAGAATAGAAATTTCTAGCTTGTGAGCATAACTTAGGGTTTCCAATTTTCAGCTTTATGGTGGTTGGTGTTTGAGCTATACATGTGCTATATTTGGATGGTATTGTGGCCTTAAATAAGTGTATAGATGGCCTATAACTTGTGGTTGTGACTGAGGTTAAATTGAGAGGAAATTGGGTGCTGATTTTTGGATGGAAAAGTAAAGAAATCAAGGGGAAGTGCTGTTGAAATTTTTCGCAGGAACCTTTCAGCAGTCTTGGGAAATCTGTTATAACTTGATATAGAAAAGTTGGAATTCAGTTCTATTTGTTGCGTTTGAAACTAGATTCAGAATACTATCAACTGCAAAAATTTCAACCTTTTTCTCAATTCCTATGAATATCTATGATTTTTCAAATTTGACTGAAATTGCATACCTATTCTGTCTTTTACTGGATGAAGCAGCAACTTGAAACTCGAATTTGACTGACTTAGGGATAGAATCTTACAAATGTGTCTTCTAAGTAATTGTAGCCCTTTGAATCTATTTTCCGACGGTATAAAGTTTATCAATTTTGGACTTAAGAAACTTGAGATATGATTTTTCAAATAGTGTTGCACAAAACTGGAAAATCCTGTTCTCTTAGCACCGTTCTTACTTTCATTTCCCACTTTAAGTTTGGAGTTAGTATATCATTTTGGGTATGGTTTATGAGTAGAATTGAGATTTAAGTGAAAGGAAATGAAGTCTTAGAAACCTTAATTTCTTCATGTATTTTGGTTTTGTATTGCTAGTCTTTTAATATAATATGTGACCACAGGACTCGAGAGAGTTCAAGAGAACGAACCAGGGTTAAAGAGAAGGGTGGCAATTGATTGGTGAGTGTTTCAAGTACATGAAAATATTTACGTGGAATGTCTCCTTGCTTGAATGACATGCTTACTTGGTTAAAGTAGTTGTTCTTGAATTGATAACCTTTGGGACGAGAATATACTTTATCATACTCGATCCTTTGTAGTTCATTTCGTGATATTGATATGAAATGAATTGCTTTACTTGCACTTGACTTGTTGGTCACTCGAGTGATTATTCCACCGACTTACGTGTTACATGCTCGTTTATTGTTAGACAATGCTAGGTACTTGATTTCTCATCTCATAGGCAGGTGTGTACTTTATCGCACTTGACCTAACTTGACTAAATTTGTGAGATTTTGATAAAACATGTGTTAGCCGTTTTGTTACAACTGAAAAGTGGCCCGAATCCGGCCACTTTCTGACCGGATTTTCGGCCGGATTGTCGGCTAGATTTGAGGCAGTGAGCTTCAAAATTTTCTAGTTTTCCCTTGTCAACCCAACCACATATCCGGCCAATATCTGGCCTCGGCCGGATTCAAGGCCGGATTTGCTGAGAAAATTTCTGAATCCTGTAGATTTCTTCCAGTTTTCTTGTTTGATCAGGGTTCTTCACCACCCAATTTTCAATGGTTTGGATTTGAAATGCTTGAAACATGCTATGCTGAGTTTATTTGTGACTTGAACCTGTTTAGGCGAGTGTGCTCTTATGGACACTTAATTGACCTGACTTGACTAAACATTTGATATCTCATTTACGCATAAGCAAGTAACTTGATTTGTATATAACCTGTATATTGACTTGAAATACTTGGAATACTTGAGAATGTGAATTTCTGGACATTACTTGTGACTGAATTTTGGCTAGGCGAGTGTGTCCTTATTCGCACTCGGCCTCTATGAACTGGAATTAATGAATTTTGGCTTGCAGACTTGCATGTGTATGTGTATGCTTGTAGACTGGCTACATTCCTCTTGTAGCGGTTGAATAGTAGACCGGCTACTACCCTCTTGTAGCGGTTGAATTGTAGACCAGCTACATTTCTCTTGTAGTGGTTGAACTGGGTCTTGGACCCTATCCGAGACGTCGGGTAAGTGGAAATCAGGGTTACTCATATGCATGCGTGAATGTAGGTCGACAACGGCTGAACTGAGTCCTCATTGGACATCTTGCTTTAGACCAGTCTCAGAGCGGTCGGGTAAGTTGGAACATCTTGGGTAAAGGACAAGTTCCTAACCTGTTAATCATGACTGGGAGTCATCTCTAGAACACTGATATTACTGAATACGGAGCGTTAAGTGACAACTAACGTCTCCAATCTTTACTGCGTGAGTGTTGGATATCAACCAACGACTCCATTCCTGTTTTCTGAATACTAGGGCTATAAGTCATATCCTGAATTACTGAATACCTGGGACTATAAGTCTAACCCAGGGCTAGTTGGTCGAATCGAGCCGGCAAGGGTTTGGTCGAGGAGATCGACGAATCTTGGGTACTTCTTTGGCGTTCGGGCCCGATAAGGGGTATGTTTGGTGGACGGAAATTGGTGTTAAGTGGAGATCTACGGACATTATACTTTCGTGGTTGACGGAGAGTCAACGGACCTTGATCAAGCTACTGTGGAATTTGCTCCTGAGAGCAACCTATATCCTTTGACTTGAATGTGTTCCTTACTGTACCCTTTTGCATGTTTTATCTGGCTACTTGCTTAATTATATACTGGATTATGATCTCATTGAAGTTGACTTGTTTTTCGATGTCTGGATATGCTATTTTGTCTCGTATTTTACCTGCTTAGTTACTTGGAACCTCACTGGGTTTTTAACTCATTGCACGCCATTTATTTTTCTTACAAGGATGAGAACTTGAGAGGTTGAATTGAGGAAGGTCTCGATTTCTTCTAAGTTTGTTAGTTGCTCGTGTGAGCACTGCATAGGTGTCTAGCCGACTTGTTTGGTTTGATTTTTGGCAAGTTCGAATCTTTGGGTTGTATTGTAGACTGTGTAGACATTGGGGGTCCATGAGTGTATATATCTTGAAGGTTGTAATTATATCGTTTTATTTTGAGGTTCTATTTGTAAATTTTCATGAATTGTGACTGAGTCCTGGCGAGAGTTGGGCAGGTGATCCGC
Organism: Coffea humblotiana; assembly: GCA_023065735.1. NCBI lineage: Eukaryota > Viridiplantae > Streptophyta > Magnoliopsida > Gentianales > Rubiaceae > Coffea > Coffea humblotiana. Next base: position 37,173,124 of record CM041213.1, on the reverse strand, counting down.
CAAACCCTTGGGTACGCCCTAGGGGGAGGTGGGGCTCACATCTTATCTCTCGGTTGTGAGGCATGTCCTCAGTGTGCTAAAGTCACAAAAGGAAGACTGGCGAAGAACTTCATTCAAACCTTAGTTTGATAAGGACAGGAGACTAGAAAGCACATTATTGATGGTTGTAGTAGCATGAATGTGGTTTTAGAGTCTACCGTACAGTGGTTAAAGTTGCCTAAGGAGCCACATCTTGAAGCATACAAGGTTGTTTGGATCAACAATAGCTCTATTCCAGTAATGAGGCCTTGCTTGGTGTCCATTAAGCATGTACCTTACAGTGATTCTATATGGTGTGACATTATTTCAATGACTATTTTCGACATACTTCTTAGTCGACCTTGGCTATATGACCGAGATATGGATTATAATGGGAAGTCGAACACTTATTCATTCAAGTTGAATAACTAGTAGATTGTCTTAAAACCTATGAATGTTGAAACTATGAAGAAGTTTCATGAGAAGAAACCAACCAAACAAAAGTATTCAAAGGTTAATGAAGTGATCGAGACAAGGAAGTAACCTCTTCAGATTTTGAGCAAGAAGCAATTTGAAAGGGAAAGCAAAGAGCAAGGAGTTATCATGGTATTAGTCTTCAATGAGGTGAAAATTTCAGTAGTTGTCAACTTTGAAGAAGTGCCTCCAGAAATTGTCAAATTGCTATCCGATTTTTCTGATGTAGCTGCAGAAGATTTGCCACATGGACTACCACTTATGTATGATATCCAGCATGCAATAGATTTCATATCAGGCTCTCAACTCCCTAACTTGCCTGCCTATCGCATGAACCCGAGTGAGTCCACTGAACTTAAGAGATAAGTGGATGAGCTTTTGGACAAAGGACATATTCAAGTCAGCTTAAGTCCTTGTACAGTGTCGGCTTTATTGACTCCAAAGAAAGATGGAACCTGGAGAATGTGTGTAGATAACCATGCAATCAACAAGATAACAATCAAGTATAGGTTTCCCATACCTAGACTTGATGATATGCTTGATATGATGGTTGGTTCAACTGTCTACACTAAATTGTCTTGCGAAAGGGGTACTATCATATCAGAATTCGTCCAGGGGATGAGTGGAAAATAGCCTTCAAGACGAATGATAGTCTCTACGAGTGGCTCGTGATGCTGTTTGGCTTCCCTAATGCTCCTAGAACCTTTATGAGATCATGACACAGGTATTTCGGCCCTTTATTGGCCATTTTTTGGTTGTCTATTTCGATGATATTTTAATTTACAGCAAGAACAAAGCAGAGCACATTAACCAACTTCAACAAGTAATGAGAGTTCTTCGTCAAGAAAAGCTCTATATCAACTTGAAGAAGTGTACTTTCATGGCTCCTAGTGTTGTATTTTTGGATTTTGTTGTTTCAAATGAAGAGATAGCTGCTGATCCGAAAAAGATGAAGGTAATAGTAGATTGGCCGGTTCCTTCTAATTTGAAGGATGTTCACAATTTCCATGGGCTAGCTTTGTTCTATAGACGATTTATAAGGGGATTTAGCTCTATTATGGCTCCCATCACCGATTGCATAAAGCATGGACAGTTTTAATGGACAAAAGCTACAACTAAGGCTTTTGAAGAATTGAAGAAGCGAATGACCAAAACTTTAGTGCTTAGGCTGCTAGATTTTTCTAAGGTGTTTGAGGTCGCATGTGATGCTTCTCAAGTGGGGATTGGCGGAGTTCTTAGTCAAGAAGGTCATCATGTTGCTTATTTTAGTGAAAAGGTGAATGAGGCAAAGCATAAATATTCTACTTATGACAAGGAATTCTACGATATTATTCAATATATTCGCCATTGGCATCATTATCTTATTTTTAAGAAATTTTTGCTATATTCTGATCATGAGGCCCTCAAATATATAAATTCTTAGAAGAAGTTGAGTCATTGGCATAGCAAATGTGTTTCTTTCCTGCAACAATACAATTTTGTTATCAAACACAAGGCAAGCGTTGAGAATAAGGTAGCTGATGCACTTAGTCGTGTGCATCTTATTCTTACTGCTATGGCTGTTCAAGTGCTTGATTTTGATTCACTAATGCAAGATTATCCTCCTTGTAGAGAGTTCAAGGTCATATATGAGGATTTAATGGCCGGTAAACAAGCAGAATATGCTAGTTTTTCCATCCATGATGGCTATCTTTTTAAGGGGACTTTACTTTGTGTTCCTAATACTTCACTGAGGGAGGAGTTAATTTGGGAATTACATGATGGAGGTGCTTCTGGATACTTTGGACATGACAAGACAATTGCCATGGTGCAAGATCGCTTCTATTGGCCAAGTATAAGACGTGATGTTGGCAAGACTATTACTAGATGTTGAGTTTGCCAATTGGCCAAAGGGCGAAAGAAAAACATTGGTCTTTACATACCACTACCCATTCCACATGAACCATGGCAGGATTTGAGCATGGATTTTGTCCTTGGACTACCAAGAACATTACGAGATTATGATTCTATACTAGTAGTTGTGGATAGATTTTTGAAAATTACTCACTTTCTCCCATGTGGTAAGACTTCGGATGCTATCCATATTGCTAAGATTTTCTTCAAAGAGGTAGTTAGACTTCATGGACTGCCAATGACTATAGTTTCAGATAGGGATATGAAGTTTATGAGTTACTTTTAACGGGCTTTGAAGAAGATGCTACACACAAAACTCAAGTTTTCTTCTTCTTTCCACCCACACACGAATGGTCAGACAGAAGTTGTTAACCGCAACCTTGGTGATCTACTTCGGTGTTTGGTTGGTGATCATGTTTCCACTTGGGAGCAAATTCTGCCAATAGTTCAATGGCAGAATTTGCTTACAATAGTTCATTGAATCGATCAACTGGTTATAGTTCTTTTGAGGCTGTAACAAGAAATAATCCTCGCAAACCAATTGATTTGCTTCCATTACCAGCTAGCGCTCGTCCAAGTGCTGAACCTGAGGCTTTTTCTAACCATATTTTGGATATACATGATGAAGTTCGACGCCGGATTGCTATCAGCAATGAAAGGTACAAAGCACATGCATATTTGAAGAAGAAATTTACAGAATTTGAAGAAGGGGATGAAGTTATGGTTTGTATTTGGCCAGAGAGGTATCCTAAAGGTGTCTACAAGAAGCTACATTCAAGAAGTGCAAGTCCTTTCAAGGTTCTCAATAAAATCAGCTCAAATGCTTATGTTCTTGAGTTACCCGACGATATGAGGATTAGCAATGTGTTAAATATTGAAGATTTGACTGCTTATGATGGTCATTTAGATGAATTCAGCAAATAGGACTTCTAAGGCTGCTCTTCTACCTCCTGCACGCTTACGTGAAGCAATCGAAGATGTTCTTGACCACCAAAAGTATCTTATTCATTAGAGAGGACGACCAAGTACAGATTGTACATGGATTACCGAATCTGAATTTTAGGAGTTGGACCCAAATTTCTATGGAAGATATCAGGCCATTAACTCGGCGGGGTTGAGTCTTCTCAAGCCGAGGAGAGATAATAGAGATAAATGACAAAAATGCACTCAGGTTTATAGGAGGCGTGTGAAGGATGTGTTGAATGCCCAAACATTGATTTGGCATGCTTTTGATGATAAGGAACTAACTTGGGAGTTGGTTTGAATCCTATCGAGTTCATTTCCTGATTTTCACCAGCAGGAGTGTTTTAATAATTGAGATAAATGCAGGAATTTTATGTTTATGGTAATTTTCTGTTTAGTACATAGTTATTAAACTCGAACCGGGGAGAAACCCGGTGAAAGAGATGGGTCAACGAGTTACTGGTTCAACCAGTGGGTGAGTGGTCCAACCGGTGGGTCACTAAATATATTTAAATATTATGTCTTATAATTTTTTATATGGTTGAAATTATAATAAACTATGCCTTAGTAAATGTTCAATTAGTCTAATTTATTATAATATCTTTAATTCCTATAAGAATCAACAACACTTAAATTTGCCTTATGGAAATTTCATTATTTTTAACAAACTTTTGGTTTTAACTTATGGAAATAAACTAGATAATGTTATTTTTATTAAAATTTGCCTTATGGAATTTGGGAAATAAATAAAATTTTATTAAAAATTCCAAATAAATTTTGTTTTGAAGAAATAAAATAAGAATAAAAGTCTAATATATAATATAAAAAGGACCAAACAACTAACAAATGGATTGCTGGTTCAGTAGTGATTGTACTTCATTCTTATACTTGAGGTCCCAAGTTCGAACCATCAATGCAACATCTTCTAAAAAATTTTCGCATAGCAACCCGGGTTCCTCACAAAACCGACCGGTTCACCGGGTTGATCGATTGAACCGCTGATTCGTTGAAAAGTCAATGATTCTACTGCCCAAACGATCTAATTAGCAATCTGGTCCGGTTCTATGGCCGGTTCATCGGGTTGACCAGTTGAACCATCGGGCTGGACCGAGTTTAATAATTATGGTTTAATAATTATTTTTGGTAATTAATATTTTAATTATTATGGGGAATAAAAAAGTTTAGTTTTTTAGTTTTCTACTAGAATTCTATTCTAGTTAGTAGTCCTAATTAAGTTTGGAATTAGTTTTGTTCTAACACCTATAAATATTGACTTCTCCACAAAGGGAAGTCAAATTTTATCATCAATAAAAATTTTCCTGCAAACTCAATGTCTTTGTTAGGATTATGTGCTACATCCTACTTTAGGTGTGAAGCCTAAAGATTCCTAGGAGTGATTCCCAAAATTACTAATCAGATTTTCATCTTCTTAAAACATATTTTCTTATCCGATTTCAAATTGCTATTTAAATTCAGGTGCAATTCGATATTTGAGCTTTTCTACAAAATTGTTGTGCCTACCAAGTCTTCGCGTTACATTAAAAAGGCCACAGCATGGAGGTGATGCTTCGATCCATTCAATCTACAACATAATTTTCCCAAATTAGATCCATTCAATCTACAATATAATTCTCCCAAATTAAAATACATTCAAATGCAAGCTCCTGTATCTATTATGCTATTTTTGGATTCAAGGATTAGATTTTGAATATGAATTTGAGACATTGATCAATTGAATTGGCAAAACAAAAAAAAAACATTTTTGGAAATGATTAGAAATCGATTGTTATAGTACTAGAAAATATTTGAAGTCAATTACCTTCAGATTTAGTCAAGAAAAAATCTTTTCTGTGTCTATCGTGTTCGTGGAATAAAATATATAAAGTAAATCTTATATACAATTGTAGACACCAAATTTTTACCAAATTTTGCCAAAATTTTTTCAAATTTTTATGTGATGAGTCATTTATTTTTCTTGCATTTTAATGTATATTTTTCTCATTTTTTGTAGGTTTATTTTTAAGAAAAGAAAATTGTGAAAAAGAAAAAAAATCAATCAAAATCAAAAGCAAAAAAAAAATAAAAAAAATAAAAAAAATAAAAAAAATAAAAAAAATAAAATAATAAAATAAAATCAATATCAAATCATGACTATACTTACACATTTTCACCATTATCTCTACCAAAACCACTATTAACCCATTTTACACTCAATTCCCATGCACCTTTCTTTTCATTTTAGCAACAAGCAATCATTTGAAAGAAACCAAACCCAGTTGACTCCTTCTCGTCCATTGGTTTTTCTGTCTCTCAACACTCAACATTTTCCCATATAGACAAGACACCATCAGAGACATAAGAAAAGAGCTGGACTTTGGCTTAAAAAGACACTCGGCCCTTTCTTTCTTTCCTCTCAACAGACAAGCACAAAAAGAAAAACCACCGTTACTCCCTCTCAGTTCTCTCTTCCCTTTCCCTCTCTCAATCTCACACACCTATTAGCAAGTCAAACACAACAAGGCAGCAACCGGTTAGATTGAAGCTTGGGAATTCCATCAAAAAATTCTAACAAAGGACCATAACTCTCATTGAGGTATCTCCCGTCATTTTTTCTCCTTTTTCCAGCTTTTTCTTTTCTAATTCGTTATACTATAATCATGTTTAGACGTTAGTTTGTTTCTTTCTTTTGCTGGTTTTGTTGTTGTGATGTTGTTGGGCAAGTCCAAGATTAGATTGAGGAAAAGAAAGATGATTTTTGTATATGCATGCTACGTGTTTGACAAAAGGCCAAAATGAAAACCGAACTAAATTTGTGAATTTTTGTGCATAGCCTCGTTAAAACAGATGACCATTAGTTAGCACAAGGCCTGGAAATGTTTGGTTATCCAAAATTTTGGATTTTTGAGCCTTCAAAGCATTGGAATAATTTTCTTCATTTTGGGGCTGTTTTGACTTAATGCATCATTTTGTTGTAGTTTACTTGTCAAAATAAGATTATAGTTGTAATGTAGAAGTTATAAGGAGTGTTTTGGCATAACTTTTATGGTTTTTGGTGAAGATTATAGTGTTTTAAATAATAAAAACTGTGGCTGTTTTTTGGCCATTTGACCACTTTTCTTTCCTTTTTGTAAAAAATAACTTCGGAAACGGATTCTACGCGAAAATTTGAGTGCGGGTTTTATTTTGGCAATTTTTTGCGACCGGAAGGGTTGCCGGCGGTGGCGCCGCCGAGGCGGCCATAGCCGCTAGGAGGGAGGAGTTCAGCTCCTCGGGTGGAAGAAGAAAGAAGAAGAAGAGAAGGAAAAAGAAAGAAAAGAAAAGAAAAGAGAACTGGGCTGATGTTTTTTTTTTTTCTGGTGGGCTTGTGTTTATTTTTGGTTGGGTTTTGGGAATGGGTTTTGGTTTATTTCTTTTGGGTTTCGGTTTGGACTGGACCGCTTTTTTCCTTTGGGTTTCGGTTGGGATAGAAGATCCGAGCCCATGCATTTTTTGGTTGGGCTTGAGTGATGAAAAGACGGGCTGACCTGCTCGCTTCTCTTGGACTTTCGGCTGGGCTTAGGTAGTGTTTGGCCCAAAGAAATAAAATGATGGCCCGGTAGCCTTTTTCTTGCCCAAATCAGAAATCGAAATTTGCACTTTAACCCCTGATCTTTGGAGTAGTTTTTCTATAGCCCAGAACATTTTAAATTTCTTTCACTTAGGTCATTAAAATAATTGCATTTTGGTCCCTAAACTTTATCTTTTATTTAATTTTGACCCTTAAATTTTGGAGAAATTATATTTTTGGCCTAAAAAATTTTTCAATTTTTGCAATTCAGTCCCTAGTGAAATTTGACTCTCTTTATTGTGATTGTTTCTTTTCTTTAATAGTTAATTATGTTACTTTTGAGTATATTTAACTTGTGATTTTTAGATATTCTTAAATTTCTGTACGTTTGACATGTTAAGATGAATTTAGTACTTTTATTATTATTGTTTTTCAATTAAATTGGTGTCATGATTCTTTTGTTCATTTTGAGTATAAATAGGGCAATTTGACTCTATTTAGTCACCACTTCAAAAGGGAGGTACCCCTATTATTATTATTTCAATGTCAATTACGTACTCTTATGTGCTCCTACGTGTTCCTATGTGTTTATATATTTTTATATACTTTATTTATTTGATTAATATTCATTCAAATTTTATTATATTTGTTTAGTTAATTTTTATAATTATTTGAGAGGCATTTAAATATCTCAAAAAATATAATAGATAGGTTTATTTTATCATACTTTCCCCATTTAGATTGTAATTACGCTCCCCGATGTACTAGGTAGGTTGTGTGTTTGTGTGGCTTATGTGTTATATGTCTTACCTGCTTTTCTTAGAATTTTTGCATCTAGATATTATGCTTACGTGTTACATGTTACGTGCTCTTACGTGTTTATTTGTTTTAATTTATGCCTTATTTATTTTACTATGTATTATTAATGCATGACGTCACCACACTAGTCCAACGTTAGTTGTAGCTTCTCCCTCCATTTACTTGCTAGTCCAACGCTAGTAAGGATTTTTTAAAAAAATGGGCTAATCCAACGCTAGACTCTTAGATCGTTCGTGCGTTAGATTCATTTTTGTGTGATATTATATTAATTACATTTTCATGCATATTTTTATTTTTAGAATCTTTTCTCATTTACATGATATTGCCTATTATATTATCCCCTATCCTCTTTATGTGTTAATCATATCATTTAAAATTGCTTCTCATTTAAGAAATTGTAGAAATAAGTTAGTTCATTTGTTTGTTCATGTTAGGAGAATTATTCTTCAAGCATGGGACATGGGTGATTATAACTTCTTAGTTTAAATACCCCTTTAAGGAATTATTTTGGCTTTCGCAATTAATACGATTGGCATCAATTAAATCCTTGAATGGACATTTTGTCCCTCTCGACGTTTTTCTAAATTTAGATTTGCATCCATGTAGGAATCCTTCAAACATGATAAATTTAAGGGTTAGATTAGAAAAATTTTGACTAAATCTCGCAACTAGCTTAGACTAGGTTGAAAGGATGCCTTAGGTTTGAATTAATCGAACCTTTGCCTTCCCTTTCTTCAACTGTGACTCCCGAACTCATTTTCTCTTATTTTTCAAAGACCTGGAGTTGTTGAAAAGGGTTTTATTTTATTTTATTTTTATCAAAAATATTTTTGAGGTGACTTGGTACACCCAAACTCAATACCAAGTGGCGACTCCTATTTTTCTTAAAACCTTTTTGACTAGATTTTTGGACCCAAACTGTCGCATTTTTTAAAGTCCCATTTTAGGTCCTTTTTCACATATTATTTTCACATATTTTAAATAAAATCCTCTTTTATAAACACTTATTTTCCATCGCGAAAAAATGGGGCGCGACAACTTGGCGACTCCACTGGGGATGCTAGAGAGTCCAAGCACTTGGTTTAGTTGTCTTTTCTCTTTCTAACCCTTTCACTTATCATATTTGGATGTTTAGATTGCATATTTCTTTTACTTTTCTTTTTCCTCATTTTTAGGATTATTGCATTTCACACACGCGACCGTCTCTCGTTATCCGCGTATACGATGATTTGTTTATTTATGTATTTATGTTTATATACTTGTATCGCGCTTGCATCTTAGGTGGGGGGAAATATCACTTTAGAGCCTTCACGCGTGTTTTAATTATAATCTCTCCCCTCAAAAGGAAACACCTCATACGTGCATGCATTGCTTTTCACCTATTTTTAATTTTCTCGTGGGCGCCATCCCACATTTCCTTATAAGATTAGGATCGATTTTCTTAGGTATGCGGATGGTGTGCCATGCGTCCATAGCGATGCCTAAGGGATCACTCAAACCACCGACCGAAGGCCTTGGGATTGATGACCCTTCGCCTCTTGATCTGAAGGCTTGAGAGCCTAAAACCTTATCGAGTCTAAGTGCATTAGTAAGCCAAATCTCATCCATCCATATTAGAAATTATCTAGGATAGAGTCAACCTTACCCAATTAGGAACACTAGACACGAAGGGAGGGATTCCACCCCTCTTTCTTTACTTTCCATTCTTGTATCATTTATTGTCCCAACGTGCTATCTGTTATTTGTTGAACTAATCTCTCCTTGTTTTCTCTTTTTCTGCATACACAAACCTTAGAAATAAGAGTTCTGACATGGTACTCGTTTAGGACAAAACTGCCTTTTATATCAAGCATGTTTAAATTTTAGTTAATTGCATTAATAATATGCGTATGTATTGGACATCATTTTAAGATTATCCCGGCATTTAAATGGGGTACTTTTAGGTCATATTTCAATTATTTCATTGTATATTTAATACATTTTAATAAATTGTCATCATGCATCAACCATATAGGGAATGCCGCATATGGAATTCCACGTTAAGAAAAAGCCACCTTTTGTCTCCGATATATAATCCAATGAGACTTGCACGTTTATATTTTTTGTACCATCCAAAGGGATAGTGCATAAGGTAAGGTAGAATCTGGTCCTTTCCATGTTGATAGCTTTGAGAATGATGGAACAGTTTTTGCACATTAGAATATGAGCATCTAATAATCATTTTTTGGCCATTTTGTCAAAGTTGGTAAAATCCCTTGCATAAAGGACATTAAGTTGAAGAAATTCACAAATAATTCCTCATTGTTGAGATGATAAATATATCGAGACTAAATCTTGATTTTAAAAGGCTCATAAACTAATGCATTGCAACAAAATTTGTGAGTTTTGAAACTACAAATGGATGGACAATCCAATCGATTTTTGAATAAACCGTCAATTTCATCCAATCCATTTTATTAATTTATTCACTTTTAGGACAATCCAGTCAATTTTTGAACAAATCGTCAAGTTCATTCAATCCATTTTACTAATTTATTCACTTTTAAGATAATTCAGTCAGTTTTCAAATAAATAGTCAATTTCATTCAATTCATTTGACCAATTTATTCACTTTTAGGACAATCTAGTCAATTTCTGAATAAATCATTAACTCCATTCAATTTATTTGATCAATTTATTCATTTTTAAACTAATCCGGTCAATTTTTTTATAAACCATTAATTCCATCCGATCAATTTGACCATTTTTATTCTCTTTTAGGGTTTCGATCCATGCTTCACTAAAGAAACTAGTCGAAGCCTTGCAATCTTTTTAAGGGTAGGTTCTTTTATACTAAATTGAATTTTGACATCTCTTCTTGTGCCAATCAAATCAATCAATCCATTCAGACTTCGTCCTCATTCTGTTATTTCAAATGTTTCCTGTCGTTTCAATTGGTCAAATTTTTAAATTGCTTTTCAGTCGAATGCCAGTAAATTGATCGGATCTATCAGGTATTGTATGGTACCTGCCCGAAAGGATTGCATTTTTCATATTAGGCCGACCCTGGCGTAAAAAGGGCTCCCCCATAGGACATGCATCCGAATTATTTAAATATCTACTAACTCGTGTTTTTTTCCTTTTTCTTGAATAAATTACAGCAATTTGACGAAAAATTCATTCCTGAATCAATTTCTTTTCTCCACTATCAGGTATTTTTCACAATAGCTACCCGTAGAAGCCCCATCTTCACCAGGTCCCGAAGTAGAATTTTGAGACAACATGTAAACATGAATTCAATGCCAGAAGCTTCGGATAGATCTGTCCTAGTTGTGTCATCAGATTTGATTGCTTTGGGAGCTCAATTAAATGAGGTACTTGGCAAGTTTAATGAGTTGAGTGCTGAAATGGCCGCACAAAGGTGGGTAATTGATCAGTTGGTTGCAGGCAATAGTGGTGGTGGTGTCCTGAACGATCAAAAACCTATCGATAATCACCCACCTGTACAAGATTATCAACCGCCTCACACATCCAATATCCAAACAACTTTCCTTCCACCTTTCACTAATCCTCTCGACAATACCTTCACCCGACCGAAACAAGATCTTTCCTATGTGCATCCAAATTACACGATGGTGAACCCAACCGCTAGTCAAATCCCTCAAACCTTTCCGCAAGCCAATCTGAACATTCCTCCCAACCCCCAGGGACACTACCACCATATTGCAGAACCTTTTGTGTGGGATACTGCTTCTTAAGGGAAGGCGATGATGGAGGAACAACCTGCACCTCTTGACAAGGACCTGTTGAGAAGGTTAGATCGATTCGACGAATTCATGAAAAAGAATCAAGGATTAAGCAGGCATAGTGGGTTGGACTACGACGAATTGTGTCTTTTCCCAGATATTCAACTACCGTTGGGATTCAAAACTCCCAAATTCAGCAAGTATGATGGAACTGGAAATCCCAAGACGCATCTCAAGATGTTTGCCAACAAGTTAGGTAAACCCGTGGATGATGAAAATTTGCCTATGCGTCTATTTCCGGAAAGTTTGGAGGGAGATACTCTAGATTGGTACTCAAATTTGAAATCTGGAGAGGTCAAGACCTGGTTGGATCTGTCAACAGCTTTTGTGAAGCAATATGAATTTAACTGTGAGTTGGCACCGACACGAACAACACTGAAGGGTACAAAAAGAAAGCCATCTGAAAATCACAAGACCTATGCAAAGCGGTGGAGAAAGTTAGCTGCCAAAGTGGAGCCTCCTATAATTGAGGAGGAGATTGTTCGTACTTTCATCAAAACTTATGATCCACCCTACTTTGAAGAGATTTTTCGCATGACTAGAGGTTCATTTGCTGTTATTATTAACAAGTTGGAGGAGTATGATGAATTTGTCAAGGCAGGGAAGATTGTTAATATATCGGCATTGAAGTTGCAGTTAGATGCTCTACAGAATCAAAGCAACAATGGGAAAAAGCCCCCGTTCAACAAGAAAGAAGGAGAAGCTGCTTTTATATGGGATCAAGGCCCGTCTTTCAGACCCAGAGTTCAAAACCATCCTACTCATGCTGTCCCTTACTCACATTACCCTAACCTTCAACCAGTTTATCACACTATTTCCCAATCTCATCATTCCCGACCAAATCACTCGAATACCCCACCGTTACCTCCAACCCCACAACCCATCTTTCAAAATCACTCCCGTCCCATTTACCATTCCAGACCAACCCTGCAAAACAATAACCCCACTCAAAATCCTTTTCAAACTAGTGGAGTTCAAACTCAAAGGCAATTCCGAACCTTCACCAACTTGGGCCGACCTATTGATCAATTGTATGAACAATTAAAGGCAGCTGGAAAAATTGGCACCATTCCTCCCAAACTCTACCCCAGAGGTCCTCTTGCCGGCTATGATCCACAAGCTATTTGCGCTTATCATTCCGGAAGTTCAGGCCACACAACTGCCAACTGTTGGGCCCTAAAGCACAAAATTCAAGATATGGTTGACGCTGGAGACATCATTCTCAGGAGAAAAAGAGAACAAGAACCGAATGTTAATAAAAATCCTTTACCTGAACATGGGAGTATGGTAGGGGCTATCATAGTTGATGAAGATTTTGTCAACCCCGCGCAGTTCATCACAGATGAAACTAAGCTGTTTGGCATAATGGAAGTTGATCATGTGAGAATGAGAAAGCTGTTGTCTGCTGAAGAATCCATGACTAAAAAATACAGATGATATTTTCGAGGAAAAGTCGAAATCTTTTGTGCTTGAAAAAGAGGTAATAATGTCAAAGAAAGAGGATCTTGTTGAAGAGGTTGAAATAGATTTATCTCAATGGTTCGTTGGGCCTACTTGAAAGGAAGGGTCTTCAGAGGATTCAAAATTTTTGCCAATTTTCGAAGGAGCCCTTCAAAATTGGACTGCTGATTATCTTCCTTCTCGAAAGGAATTTCGATAAATTTAAGGGAATTGTTTTTTGGTATAGATTCACATCCAGATAGGGCTGTAGTCTGGATCTTTTGCTATAAAGAAATTGCTTTCGTTTTTTGGACCTTTATTTTTGTTTTAGTTAATATAACTTGTCTCATTCAAGGAAATTGCTGAAATGAAAATAAAGGTTTGAACTAGATATATTTTTAAATAGTAATCATGTCTGTATATTTGTCATTTTGTGAAATTTCAATGAATTTCGAACTCAATGGAATGGAGGACTTCCCCTGCATTTTAAAATTATTTTCTATTTATTTATTACGTATGTCCTATTTTATTTTCAGATGGCCACAAATAAAACCTTTTGACCCCTTGGATGTCACCATTTTGGAATTCGATTGCCACATCCTATGAGCATGTAACTAAGAAAGTGATGTCAGATTTTTTGAGAAAATAATATCATTTGTCGTTTTTGGGTACCGGAGACGCTGATCACTGACAATGCAAAGAATCTCAATAATGACATGGTGGATGGACTATGTGAACAGTTTAAGGTCAGGCATTGAAATTTTGCCATTTACATGCTTCAGATGAATGGAGCAGTCGAAGCTATAGATAAGAATTTGAAGAAGATCATTCGTAAAATGACTGAAACACATCGGGATTGGCATGAGAAGCTGCCTTATGCATTGATGGCGTATAGAACTACTATCAGGACTTCTACCGGAGCAACTCCTTACTCTCTTATGTATGGAATGGAAGCAGTATTGCCTGCAGAAGCTGAAATTTCTTCCTTACACATTTTAATAGAAGCTCAGATAGAAGAAGCTGAATGGATCAGAGAACGCTATGAGCAGTTATCTCTAATTGATGAAAAGAGGTTGAATGCCGTCTGTCATGGACAATGCTATCAGCAAAGAATGGCTTGTGCTTACAACAAAAAAGTTAAGTCTCGTTTGTTTGAAATCGGAGATAAGGTCTTAAAACGGATTCTTTCAATGCAAGAGGAGGCTAAAGGAAAGTTTGCTCCCAATTGACAAGGACCATTCATTGTGAAAAAAGTGCTATCTGGAGGAGCATTTATTCTTATGAAAATGGACGGACAAGATTTTCCCCAACTAACCAATGCAGACATGTGCAAAAAATTTTTCATTTTATTATAAAGAATTTTCTCTAAAAAATTACTGCAAGAGACGGATTTAAGGCAGACTTTCTTTCATTTTTTCATTTCGATATCCTATCCTTAATTTGTTTTTCTTTTTTAGACTTTTTAGAACAACCTTTCTTTTTCTCTTGGCAGCCCCTTAAGATCACTAACCCCATACTGGAGCAATTTTGTTTCTTTGGAAAAAAAAAAGAGAGAAAACAAAAATAAAGAGAAAAAAACAAAAAACAAAAAACAAAAGAGAAAAAAAAAGAGAGGAAAAAGAAAATAGAAAAGTTCAGTTAGAATTAAATTGGGGCAAAATTTTATCTCTTCCAACCCTAGACTAGAGCAAGTTTTTGAAAGATTGTTATCTCAAATGATTGCGAACCCATCATATGATCCATTTTCAAGTCTCAACTTTTCCTTCACTACTTCATCCAATTCTAGTTACAAGAGCCCAACGTTGCCGACTTTCATCTTTTGCAGTATTTTGAGAAAATTTTTTTTAATCAATTGGCAAATGATGTAAATACAACTTTTCTGAAATATTTCAGAGATGATTGTCTCACTGATGCCACAAATTCTCAAAATATGACTGGATTGATACAGTTGGGGTTAAAATTTTCTTGTCTATATCTCAAGGTGAAAACCTGAAAGGGCACCTTTTGAAAAAAAAAAGAAAGAAAAAAAGAAAAAAAGAGAAAAAAAAACACAAAAACAATAAAAAAAAACAACAAAAAACAGAGAAACAAAAAAAATGATGAATGAAAAAAAAAAGGTTGGGGTAACCTTAGTGAAAACCGAAAGGGCGCTAAGGTAAGGTTTTGGAACACAAGAGGATCATGAACGCAGAACAAGATGCTGAGATCTGAAAACTGGTGACTATGTTGATTTGGGTCTCTTTCATACTGTTGTTCTTTTGCAGACAATGAATTCCAAAATGGAAGATGTCGAAGGGGTCAAACGGAGCATTTTTCTTCATCAAAGGCCGTCCTCTAAATATGAATCCAACTTTTGATCCTTGGACCTATGTTCATAAATTCAACAATTTTGTTTTACTATTCCATTTACTATTTTATTTATTTATTACGCATCATTTTTTATTTTATATCAATATTATTGCATGATGAATAATACATTTTTCAATTGTTTATATTTCTCATTTATTGGGTATCATTCAAGAGACAGTCTCTTATAATTTATCCAAAGGAGTCAGGAAATTGAAGGTCCTATGATAATAAAGCATGGGTAATTGATATTAGAAAGTTGCAAAGATTCTGAAGGGGTTGTGGACCAAATCTAGGGGAGCGATTCGTCGATATTGAAACTCATGTTTACACGGCTCTCAAGGCAAAGGGATCACATAGTGGTAGCAGTGTTTTTATCATAGTTGTTTCTTTTCCTTTTTTCTTTTTTGTAGGAAAAATTTTGCGACCTTTTACTGGTTGAGTTGAGTATGATTCACACTAGGGCAAATGGTAGAAGGATTGGGCTCCAAATTTCACTGTACATTTCCGAAGAAAGGAAAGAAGAATCATTATTTTCTTTCTTTTAAAGTTCAAAAAATCAAGAAAAGTTGTAAGTCCACCAAGTAAGTTTGTCTTGGTTTATTACCTTTGGAGCAACATGCATTCTGATCTTTCGGTTCGATAGCATAGAACTTGTGTTTTCATTTCTTCAGCTAGTTATTTGAGCTTGAGTTTAAATCCTACCCATTATCTAGGTTTCGAGCATATTTTCATTCTTTTGATAGGCATCTAGGTTTGAATTCAATCCCATTGAACAATCTAAATTCTTGAAAAATCAAATTTAATTTCCTGTTGATGAGTCTCAGTGTCCACCGCGCACCCTTCTACCTTCTTTCTTGATAGATCAAAAAATCAAATTTAATTTTCTTTTGGTGAGTCTCAGCGTCCACCGCGCACCCTTCTACCTCCCTTCTTGACAATCGAATTTAATTTTTTGTTGGTGAGTCTCAGCGTCCACCGCGCACCCTTCTACTTCCCTTCTTGACAGATCAAAAGATCAAATTTAATTTCCTGTTGGTGAGTTTCAGCGTCCACCGCGCACCCTTCTACCTCCCTTCTTGACAATCGAATTTAATTTCCTGTTGGTGAGTCTCAACATCCACCACACATCCTTCTACCCCTCTTCTTGACAGATCAAAAGATCAAACCTCCCTTCTTGACAATCGAATTTAATTTTCTGTTGGTGAGTCTCAGCGTCCACCGCGCACCCTTCTACCTCCCTTCTTGACAAATCAAAAGATCAAATTTAATTTCCTGTTAGTGAGTCTCAGCGTCCACCGCACATCCTTCTACCTCTCTTCTTGACAATCGAATTTAATTTCCTGTTGGTGAGTTTCAGCGTCCACCGCGCATCCTTCTACCCCCTTCTTGACAGATCAAAAGATCGAATTTAATTTCCTGTTGATGAGTCTCAGCGTCCACCACACACCCTTCTATCCCCCTTCTTGACAATCGAATTTAATTTTCTGTTGGTGAATCTCAGCATCCACCGCGCATCCTTCTGCCCCCCTATTTGGAGTGTAACCGCGTCTCTCCGCGCATCTTTTTATAATTATGACAATTTAATTTTCTTGACTGTTTTGATTAACAATTATGCTTTCTCATTCATTTTGTGTTTTATATTTAGAAGTTCTGAGAACTCAAACTTCTTCGATTTTGCAAAGATCGCAGATGGTCAATGCACTCGTTTCATTGTGGTTCATTGGTATTCGAACTATGTTTGACCTGATTCCCATGGTGGGATACGTAGGCAACTCTACATGAGTTCAATCACGTTTTCTGCAACAGTATTGCATCATTTTGCTTAATAATTATAGCCAAATGTTGGTTTATTATTTTATTTTAGGTACAGTTAGAAGAGACAGGTAAGCAATTTGGTGTCTACGTCTTTGTCTTGAATTTCTTCGAAACTCTAGACAAAGAGGGATAAACTGTAGATACCAAATTTTACCAAATTTTTGTCAAATTTTTATATGATGAGTCATTTATTTTTCTTGCATTTTAATGTATTTTTTTCTCATGTTTTGTAGGTTTATTTTTAAGAAAAGAAAATTGTGAAAAAGAAAAAAAATCAATCAAAATCAAAAGCAAAAAAAAAATAAAAAAAATAAAAAAATAAAATAAAATCAATATCAAATCATGACTAAACTTACACATTTTCACCATTTTCTCTACCAAAACCACTATTAACCCATTTTACACTCAATTCCCATGCACATTTCTTTTCATTTTAGCAACAAGCAATCATTTGAAAGAAACCAAACCCAGTTGACTCCCTCTCGTCCATTGGTTTTTCTGTCTCTCAACACTCAACATTTTCCCATATAGACAAGACACCATCAGAGACATAAGAAAAGAGCTGGACTTTGGCTCAAAAAGACACTCGGCCCTTTCTTTCTTTCCTCTCAACAGACAAGCACAAAAAGAAAAACCACCATTACTCCCTCTCGGTTCTCTCTTCCCTTTCCCTCTCTCAATCTCACACACCTATTAGCAAGTCAAACACAACAAGGCAGCAACCGGTTAGATTGAAGCTTGGGAATTTCATCAAAAAATTCTAACAAAGGACCATAACTCTCATTGAGGTATCTCCCGTCATTTTTTCTCCTTTTTCCAGCTTTTTCTTTTCTAATTCGTTATACTATAATCATGTTTAGACGTTAGTTTGTTTCTTTCTTTTACTGGTTTTGTTGTTGTGATGTTGTTGGGCAAGTCCAAGATTAGATTGAGGAAAAGAAAGATGATTTTTGTATATGCATGCTACGTGTTTGATAAAAGGCCAAAATGAAAACCGAATTAAATTAGTGAACTTTTGTGCATAATCTCGTTAAAACAGATGACCATTAGTTAGCACAAGGCCTGGAAATGTTTGGTTATCCAAAATTTTGGATTTTTGAGCCTTCAAAGCATTGGAATAATTTTTTTCATTTTGAGGCTGTTTTGACTTAATGCATCATTTTGTTGTAGTTTACTTGTCAAAATAAGATTATAGTTGTAATGTAGAAGTTATAAGGAGTGTTTTGGCATAAATTTTATGGTTTTTGGTGAAGATTATAGTGTTTTAAATAATAAAAACCGTGACTATTTTTTGGCCATTTGACCACTTTTCTTTCCTTTTTTTGTAAAAAATAACTTCGGAAACGGATTCTATGCGAAAATTTGAATGGGGGGGATGTATTTTGGCAATTTTTCGCGACCTGAGAGGTCGGTGGCGACCAGTGGTTGTCCGGCGGTGGCGCCGCCAGGAGGGAGGAGTTCAGCTCCTTGGGTGGAAGAAGAAAGAAGAAGAAGAAGAGAAGGAAAAAGAAAGAAAAGAAAAGAGAATTGGGCTGATGTTCTTTTTTCTGGTGGGCTTGTGTTTATTTTTGGTTGGGTTTTGGGAATGGGTTTTGATGTATTTCTTTTGGGTTTCGGTTTGGACTGGACCGCTTTTTGCCTTTGGGTTTCAGTTGGGATAGAAGATCAGAGCCCATGCATTTTTTTGTTGGGCTTGAGTGATGAAAAGACGGGCTGGCCTGCTCGCTTCTCTTGGACTTTTGGCTGGGCTTAGGTAGTGTTCGGCCCAAAGAAATAAAACGATTGTCCGATGGTCTATTTCTTGCCCAAATCAGAAACCGAAATTTTCACTTTAACCCCTGATCTTTGCACTTTAAATTTCTTTCACTTAGGTCCTTAAATTAATTGCATTTTGGTCCCTAAACTTTATCTTTTATTTAATTTTGACCCCTAAATTTTGAAAAATTATATTTTTGACCTCAAAAGTTTTTCAATTTTGCAATTCAGTCCCTAGTGAATTTTGACTCTCTTTATTATTATTGTTTCTTTTCTTTAATAGCTAATTATGTTACTTTTGAGTATATTTAATTTGTGATTTTTAAATGTTCTTAAATTTCTGTACGTTTGACATGTTAAGGTGAATTTAGTACTTTTATTATTATTGTTTTTCAATTAAATTGGTGTCATGATTCTTTTGTTCATTTTGAGTATAAATAGGGCAATTTGACTCCATTTAATCACAACTTCAAAAGGGAGGTTCCCCTATTATTATTATTTCAATGTCAATTACGTGCTCTTATGTTCTCCTACGTGTTCCTACTTGTTTATATATTTTTATATACTTTATTTATTTGATTTAAATGTTCATTCAAATTTTATTATATTTGTTTAGTTAATTTTTATAATTATTTGAAAGGCATTTAAATACCTCAAAAAATGTAATAGATAAGATAGATAGGTTTATGTTATCATACTTTACCCATTTAGATTGTAATTAGGCTCCCCGATTTAATAGGTAAGTTGTGTGTTTATGTGGCTTATGTGTTATATGTCTTACCCGCTTTTCTTAGGATTTTTGCATCTAGATATTATGTTTACGTGTTATGTGCTACGTGCTCTTATGTGTTTATTTGTTTTAATTTATGTCTTATTTATTTTACTATGTATTATTAATGCATGACGTCACCACACTAGTTCAACGCTAGTTATGGCTTCTCCCTCCGTTTACTTGCTAGTCCAACGCTAGTAAGGATTTTTAAAAAAATGGCTTAGTTTAACGCTAGACTCTTAGATCGTTCGTGCGTTAGATTCATTTTTGTGTGATATTATATTCATTACATTTTCATGCATATTTTTATTTTTAGGATCTTTTCTCATTTGCATGATATTGCCTATTATATTATCCCCTATCCTCTATATGTGTTAATCATATCATTTAGAATTGCATCTCATTTAAGAAATTGTAGAAATAAATTAGTTTATTTACTTGTTCATGTTAGGAGAATTATTCTTCAAACATGGGACATGGGTGATTATAATTTCTTAGTTTAAATACCCTATTAATCCCTGTATAAGAAAATTATGTCACGAGTTTTTATCTCCCATACCCATTATGTTGTATTTCCTATTCTTTGGCCATTTATACCTATATATATAATTTAACTTTCTTTTCTTTTAATTTCATCATTAGCATACTCGTGATCATTCAAGGGAATTATTTTTGCTTGCGCAATTAATGCGATTGGCATCAATTAAATCCTTGAATAGACATTTTGTCCATCTCGACATTTTTCTAAATTTAGATTTGCATCCATGTAGAAATCATCCAAACGTGATAAATTTAAGGGTTAGATTAAAAAAATTTTAACTAAATCTCGCAACTAATTTAGACTAGATTGAAAGGATGCCTTAGGTTTGAGTTAATCGAACCTTTGCCTTCCCTTTCTTCAACCATGACTCCCGAACTCATTTTCTCTTGTTTTTGAAAGACTTGGAGTTGTCGAAAAGGGTTTTATTGTATTTTATTTTGTCAAAAATATTTTTGGGGTGACTTGGTACACCCAAACTCAATACCAAGTGACGACTCCTATTTTCCTTAAAACCCTTTTGATTAGATTTTTGGACCCAAACTGTCGCATTTTTTAAAATCCCATTTTAGGTCCTTTTTCACATATTCTTTCACTTATTTTAAATAAAATCACATCTTTTATAAACACTTATTTTTCACCGCAAAAAAATGGGGCACGACAACAATGACAGTATATACACAATCAATATTGAATCCATGAAATATATGCAAAAATTGAATTTTAAATTCAAATTTTACATATTTATCATTTATCAAACACTGATAGTGTATAACTGTGTAAGAAAGATTAATTCAAACATTATATGCTTGTTTAGAAAAGTTTAGAAAAAAAAAATTTTCTAATGGGTGGCCATTAACCAAAACTTTTGCAAAATAGGAACAATAGAAAAAACATATATACTAATGTACAAGATAGGAGCAATGGACAATCCTGCATAGAAGTTTGTGGCACTTGAATATCTACCTTTCAAACATAGTCCTCAAGTAGGAATTAATTGTGCTGCAAACCTAATCTATCTCTACCTTTCAAACAAAGTCCTCAAGTAGGATTTAGTCGTGCTACCACTGGAAACAACTTCTACTAGTTCTTTTGGATGAAGACATATACATCCCACTCATTTTGCTGCCAATAATTCGATTCCAATCTCAAAATTGAACAAAAAGGGCTGCGAGCAACCAAGTGAACTTAAACTCGCAATGAGTACTCCATAGCACCAATCAATGGCAAACTGTCACCCCAAATGGCATAGCAAATGTTTTCAAGAATTTCTTGACAATATAAACATGATTTTAGGGCAAATCTGATCTTCATCTCAACCAACAAACCAATAAAATCAAGGTAAAAGTTCAATAAACTCAGGATCTAAATTAACTCGGATGTACCAATTCTAAAAGAACTCACACAACGCAAGAGGCTAAGGAAGCATCTACAAGGAGGATTTCAAATGACAAGTACAGAGAGTGAATTTGAAATCGAAAAGACGAGCGGATTTCAACTGTGATCTGCACTATAGCATAGCAGCTAAAAACCTCATAAAAACCCAAGCATGAAATCCAAAAGCAAACATTCGGAACCAAAATCATCTAACTACTGCTGCTAAACAAGGAGGATAACCTGGGTTTCCCTTGAGAGGATGAAGTGAACAATTTGTGACAAAGTAGTGCCAACAATCTTACACCCATTTGGCACAATATAACTTTTCACAAAAGAGATACAAAATAAAATACATCAACGTAATCCCTCAACTTATTGCTTTGAAGAAATGAAAAACTATATACTATTCAGTTATGTTACTTTACAAGTATTCATAACTTGAACTGCATTTCATTGCATGCCTTTAAATCGATTTACTGGTGCTCTTAGGGAAGAGATGTAACTCGCATCTGCTTTCTCAATTCCATCAAAAACATAACTGAAAGGTGGCATTTTTATGTATTTGCCCGAACCACGATTAACCTTTAGTTCGTTATTTTCCCAAACAATCCTTCCACCCGCAATAGTTATCTCAACTTTTCCCTGCAGAACATCAAAAACAAAATCTTCCAAATTCAACACATACAAAGAGCCAATGTCAATCTGAAATGAAGAAGGTACATTGGGAGCGAGACCTAGAGAATTTTTTATATGCAGCAAGAATTTCTTTTGCAAGTTACTGTCATTTTCTTAAGTACATCTAATAACACTAATCAGATATTCTTTGACTTGTTACAGTGCAACCAGAATATCCAAATTTCTAATGCGTATAAACATAATAAAGCAGAATGCCCAGAAAACACAGTAAATACTCATTAATTCATTCTATTAGTTGAACTATATTAATTATAAAACTGCTTATATGAAACTGAAGATTAACCACATAAAATAGCAGGTATCTTTCATTAGATTGCACTTGATTCTAGACCTAATTTGAAGGATCTACAGATGCCAAATCCTCCACAAATTCAAGGTGGCAATTTTCTTTACAAATAAACTACTGAAAGCTGGGCACTGATATGTCCTTCAAAATATTGTTTTGTAATAGCAATGTCTTAAGCAGACGTCCATCGGATAGTTTTCAAACAACGTGAATTCATAGCACTTTAAAGTCCATAATGGATGTCCCATTGATGATTGCACAACATTGTATGGATATTTTTTTTAGTAGAATGCAATATTGTATAGATAATGAAATAACAAGCATGAAATTTTATCTGGACAATGCATCATAAACCTCAAAATCAAAGAAGAATCACATAGGACTTTGACAATCGCTATGTGATCAGCTACAGAACTCTATAAATCCAAATAAGCTCAAAGTAATTTAATCTCTAGAAAGCGATGCTACATTCAATTCCTTAATTACAACAAGCAGTAATGAAAATTACCTTCCCAATCCATCCCTCATAGACATTTGTATCTGATCTTGAATGGTGAGAATTTGAGCTTATTTGAAAACTTGAATTGGGATTTAATATGATTATGTCTGCATCCGACCCAGGAAGTATTGCTCCCTTCTTTGGATAGATATTGAATATCCTAGCACTAGAACGTAAATTCATTTCAAAGGCCAAGGTGCAACAACTGAGTAGCTTAGGTGAGGTTGAAGAACCAAAAACTAGGATCTTCAAAAGTATAATAGGTACAACAAATGCTTAAAGTGAATAGTCAAAAGATAAGATTGGTGATGGTATACCATTCAGTGCTTGTTATCCGAACATAATCAGTGACAGATATTTTCCCTGAGGCCTGAAAAATAATAAACCAGGAAACAGAATTGTCCTTTTTTAGGGAAGAAGAAACTCCAAAGACTACCTATCTTGATATGGTTTCAGTTAATTTATTATTGGACACTTGTGTATATAATTTTCTATGACTGATGAGGTCCAGTACAGCTTACCACCATTGTATCCCAAACCAGATGCATTCTCTCCTCAATGCCTACATGTCAATTCCAAGTAAGACACTGCCTTTAGAAATTAGAAAATAACATCTGGACTACATTCATATTGATTCGTGCTATTTGTAAGCAAAGGACAAGATGGATTACCATTGACACCATTTGGGATTTTTCTGAAATCATCTATTCCAAAAGCTTTCTGTGTTGAGTTGAAGGCACAGTGGTCGGTACCAACTAGCTGCAAAATGTAAAAGCATTAACAGGTTTAGGACACAGGAATAGCATCAAGATCAGAAATAAGTTGAAGACATAATAGACTTTTACTGGATGTAGTACATTATACTTTAAGGCAGTAACATTAAGTATGTCCTCAACACATCAACTTTGAAGAAGAAGAATTCAAGCACAATTCAGGTTCATTAGGGCAGCAAATTTTCCACCGCTGAAAATGTCTGGGAAAATTTGGTAAATGGGAATAGGAAGATTCATCATTAATAAGAAGAATGCAAGCTATGGAAATTTGGGAATGGGGAGTTGAGTACTATTAATTAGTTGTAAATAAAACGACGCCATTTAGAAATTCTAAATTTACCAGTATTGTGCTTATACACTCATACGTGCACATTCGAGTGTATATTGTGCACTTTAAAGAATAGAAACATGCTGAAAATATTTGAGAAAATTTGTAAAATGGAAATATTGAATCTTCCTATTTAGTGGTCTCTTGTTGTAAGAGAAAATTCTCTCTAGTTTAGAGAGGGAAAGTCCACTGTGGTGGGTGGTTTCGAAAAATTTCAAAATTCCAAAATCTCTAAACTTTTCCAATTTTCCTCAAACTTTATTCATGAACTTCATCAAACCTTGAATCTCCTAAAGCTCACAAATCCCTAGACTATGTAGGAATGCTACCTTTTTAAGTTTTTTCAGACAAAATACTTTGCTTTAGCCTAGTTTTCAAAGCTTTTGTAGAGAGGTGGAGGTTTATTAACAAAATATCTTGGTGATGATCTTCCGCACAGAGCTCAGATGGTTACCTCATAAAAACAAAATCAAATGACATTGCTCTCAGTCTACATATGTTTCTTCATAGCTTTTTCTTCCTAGATCAGTAGTCTTCATAGTAGTAGAATTGTAGGAAAAGCTTTATCTTAGTTTTTTTCTTGACAGTTCCTTTTCTCGATCTGATTGGTAATAGATTAGTAGCGTCTCAATTGTCTCTGCCGACCTTGCTGCCCTCTTGCTCCAGATCTGTGGCTGTCGGATTCTGGGTACTTATTGGGCTCTTAGAGAAAACTCTCTCCCTCTGACGGTGAGGTTTGGGAAGTCTACACAAGGGCAGGAATAGTCTGTGGAAGTTTCTGTGGAACTGCTATGGAGGATTTAAAGAACATTATGAGGAATTCTGTACTAACTGAGAAGAAGCATGAAGGTGTAATGCTTAAACATGGATGATGTGAAAGGGTGTAGAGAGGAATGCCGCAAAAGTCTAATTGGAAGGGTCTACCGGGATAAAGTAGCAAATGTAATGGGGGTCAGAAGCTTCACAACTACTATTCGGGTGTTTGCAAAAAATGTGAAAGTTATGGAGCTGGGAATAAACATGTTTCAGTTCACTTTTCAGGAACGAGGAAGAGCAGGAAAAAATGCTGAACAGAAGGCCGTGGAATTTTGACGGGCAACCATTAGTCCTCCAACCATGGAGGGAAGGAGTGGAAGAAG
This sequence comes from Coffea humblotiana, assembly GCA_023065735.1. Lineage (NCBI taxonomy): Eukaryota > Viridiplantae > Streptophyta > Magnoliopsida > Gentianales > Rubiaceae > Coffea > Coffea humblotiana. Next base: position 37,147,858 of record CM041213.1, on the reverse strand, counting down.
ATCAAGAGGCATTCAAGAAAACTCTGGCTTGGTTTCAAATTTGGAATCTGCTAATTAGCTAGCTTACCAAGGAAGCAGGTAAGAAAATAGGCAGGGTTTTTTCAGTAGTAAAAGAGGTTGTCATTCCTAATTTTGGAAGTAGAGATGGTAGACACATGAAAATCTTGGCTGAAATTGATTTTACACAACCAATTATAAGAGGTACTATGGTTAAAATGAATGGGATGACTAAATGGCTTGCTTTTAAATATGAAAAATGTCCTGACTTCCGTTTTAATTGTGGTATCATTAGGCATAATGAAAAAAATTGCAAGTGGAAAGGAGAAAATCTTGATAAAACACCACAATATGGCAACTAACTTAGAGCTAGCTTTCCAAGAAGCCCTCAGAAAAAATCACAAAACGAAAAACAAAACAACAGTCCTCAGAGGGAAGAAGAAGTTATGCAGCAAGGGGAAGGTACTAGTAGAGTTAATGAAAAGTTGCTTCTGACGTACCATAATGCTTTCAAGAATATAAATAGGGAAAGTGAAAGAAACAGAGGTAAGGAAATGAAAAGAGGTGTGGAAACTAATCATAGGGGAGATAAACAAACTGATAAAAATGATAAAGAAAGAGGGGAAACAAGGGTCATAACCCCAGAAGGAGGGAGAAAGGAAAAAATTGATAATAGGAAGGGAGAGTCAATGGATACTGATAAGAGTAAAAACACGGGGTAATGAGACAGGAAGAAAGTGGGAAAGCACCTGTGCTAAATAGGAATCCAGATAATGGAAATTGGGGATGATAGCCTTGGAGGGGAAGGAGTTAGAGACCTAGGAGAAAGTCCAGACTTTTGATAGCATGTGGATAGATGGAGCTGAGAACTCTAATAGAGGAGAAGAATCAAAGCAAACTAGAATGTTAAGAATTAAAGAAGAAACTAAAAAGATGAAAGGAAAAGAAAATGATACTAGTAACACAAAAGGAAAAAGAAACAAAAGCTGGAAAGACTTGTCCAAGAGGTAAATAGGAGAAAGCCACTAAGGGAGATCAAGATAAACCAGGAAACAGGAACTGTATCAGAAAAAAGGAAATTCTCCCTAATTGATGAAAACCTTATGGATGAGGATAACAATAACCAAAAGAAAAATGTAAAGACTGCTGAACATCAGGACCTTGATAATTTACAATTCCAGGTGGTGGAGCCCAACCTGAATGTGTGAAACTGTCAAGGTGCAAGGAGCCCCTTGACAGTTCCCCCTTGCACCTTGACAGTTCCCCAACTGAAGGAGGCTGTGCTCCTCCACTCTCCTCAGCTTATTTTTTGTCTGAAACAAAAAACAAAAAAATTTTTCTTGAATAAAGTTAAAATGCGGATAAAATTTGACAGCCTGTTTGCTATTGACCCTATTGATAAAGCTGGTAGTTTGACTGTTTTTTGGAAAAAATGAGCTTAAAATTGATAACATCCTTTACACTGATTTCACCACTGAGCTTTTGATTGATGATACTGAAAACAAGAGGAGTTGGTGGTGTGTGTGTGTTTCTGCTAATTCGGGTGACACCATAAGGAAAAACCAGTGGAACATCATAACTCAAAGGAAGCAAATCTGGGGTAAAAACTGGATCATTATGGGTGACATGAATGATATTACTTCTAAAAAAGAAAAATGGGGAGGTAATTATAGACCTGAAAGCAGCTTCAAAGTCTTTGGAAACTTTATTAATGAAAACCAGCTGATAGATTTGGGGTTTGAAGGGGTGCCCTGGACCTCGTGCAACAATTGGGGTCCTGACAGTTTGGTTAAAGAAAGACTGGACAGGGTTTTATGTAGCAAGGATAGGAGGGATATGTATGAACATGCTAGGTGTAAACACGTCTTCAAAGAAGCCTCTGATCATTGCATCATTATGTTTGAAACAAATCCGGGGAAGAGGAAATGGAAGAAGAGATTTCAGCTTGACAGAAGGTGGATTGAGTATACAGAAGTGAATGATGTTATTAGTCAAGCTTGGAAGGAAGAGCAAGAAGGGTCCAGATTTTATAAACTGCAGCAGAAAATAAAGAAATGTAGACTGGCTTTATTGACTTGGAACAGGAAGCTAAAAAACAATGCAAAAAGGAAATCTAGAGTATAAAACAGGAAATCAACGAAATTCAAGGAAGCCACATACCTAACAGAAGACCAGAACTAGAAAGGCTCAGCAAAAACCTGGGGAAAGCTTACAAGGGAGAAGAAATATAATGGAGCCAAAAAGCCAGAGTAAAATAGCTGAAAGAAGGAGATAAGAATTCCTCATATTTTCATGCTAGTGTAGCAGCAAGAAGGAAGAAAAACAACATTTATGCTCTTCAAAGAGAGGATGGGAGTTGGTGTAAGTCTGAACAGGAAGTAGAAGAAGAGATCAAAGGCTACTTCAAGAAGATTTTCACTACTTCAAATCTTGTGGAAGAGGATGAGATTCTGAGGAAAATTCCACAGACATTTCTGACCAGACCAATATCAGAAATGGAGATAAGGAAAGCAGTTTTCTCCATGCACCCAAATAAAGGATTAGGACCTGATGGTATGCCCCCTTTCTTTTTCCAAAAATTCTGGAGTATTGTTAAAAGTGATGTTGCGAATGCTGTCCTGAGCTTCTTCCATTTTCTGGCAAACTATTGAAAGCCTTTAATGAAACACCCAGTGTTACACCTAAAGTGGAACACCCAGTGTTACTGTCTCAATACAGGCCCATCAGTCTTTGCAATGTGGTTTATAAGATCATTACTAAGATACTAGTTAATAGACTGAAGCCTATGTTAGGGAAATGTACAAGTCAAAACCAATCAGCTTTTGTGCCTAGAAGACAAATATTGATAATGTGATCATGGCTCATGAACATATCCACTATCTAAACAGTAGAAGAAATGGTAGTAAATGGCCATCACACTTGATATGTCAAAAGCCTATGATAGAGTGGAATAGAGTTTTATGGCTAAAATCATGCAAAAAATGGGCTTCTGTAATAAGTGGATTAATTGGACAATTGAATGCATCACTACTGTCTCTTATAGTATTAGTATAAATGGGGAAAAAAAGGCTATATTAGGCCCACTAGAGGGATAAGACAGGGCGATCCCTTTTGCCCTTATATTTTCTTGATATGTGCTGAAGGTTTCACTAGCCTTTTAAATCTAGCTAAGGACAGAAAACAAATTTCTGACATGAAAATTGCACACAAAGGTCCAAACCTGACACATCTTTTCTTTGCGGTTGATTCCCTAATTTTTTGTAAAGCAAGTGTACAGGAAGCAAAAGCTGTGATGCAGGTGATTAATGACCATGGAAAAGCATCTGGTCAGGTGATAAATGCTGACAATCATCAATATTCTTCAGCAAAAATACATGGGAGCAGGTGAGACATCAAGTTCTACAGATCATGGGAGGAATGAAACAGGTCAAGAAGCGCCAATATTTGGGGCTGCCCATGGTGGTGGGAAGACCAAAATCTGCAGTTTTCAACTACATCAAAAAGAAGATAACAAAGAGGATGCATAATTGGAAAGAAAAGCTACTTAGCCTTGCAGGCAAGGAAATTCTACTCAAGTCAGTAGCTCTGGCCTTGCCATCATATGCAATGAACTGCTGCAAATTACCAAAGGGGTTATGTAAAGAGATAAGCAGTGAAATGACAAAGTTCTGGTGGGGAAAGGGAGAAAAAGGAAGAAAGGTCCACTGGGTGAGTTGGGAGAAGCTATCAGAGGTCAAACGAAAAGGTGGACTGGGATTTAGAGACCTGGAAAGCTTCAATGATGCTATGCTAGCAAAACAGCTCTGGAGAATTATGTCACAACCAAACTTGCTGGTAAGCAAAACTTTGAAAGCAAGGTATTTCAAAGGTAAACCAATATGGGAAATGGAATGCAAACCATCAGATTCATGGATGTGGAGAAGCTTACTCAGCTCAAGGTAATATCTTAGCATGAGGGATGAGGAAAAGGATAGGGGATGGGAAAAATGTCAATATACGGGAGGATAAATGGCTGCCAAAGGGGAGAGATGGGAAAGTAAGGACAGCAAAACCAAAAAATAGCAGGGTGCAAAAGGTGAGTGAACTGATAAAAGGTGGAGAATGGGATAAAAAGCTGGTGAAGGAAATAATGCACAAGAGGGGTAGAAATGAAATCCTGACAATCCCTATTGAGGAAGAGACAGGATGTACTGGGTGGGAAATGAGAAAGGATTTTACAGTGTAAAATCTGGGTACATGTGGGCTAAGCAGCAGAAGTAGAAAAAGAAAAGAGATGACTGGGGGGAATCAAATCAGAGCAAGAACATGCAGGGGTCAAGAGTATGGAAAGAGCTACGGAAATGCTTAAGAGGGGTAATAACAGTAAATGAAGTACAAACTAAAGCACTTCATACGGAAGTGCTTAAGAGGGGTACTAACAGTAAATGAAGTAGCAGTGAACAAAACTGGAAAGGGAAACCCCATGTGCAACAGATGTGGAGAAGCAGTGGAGACATTAGCACATCTGCTGTTCCACTGTATAAGGGCAGAACTGATTTGGAAGGCAGCACCTATACGGTGGGATGGCTTAAATCGGCTAAGAAATTCATTCTGGCACTGGTGGGGAGAACTAATGCAGGCAACAAAGAGAGAGGAAGGCAACGATCATATTGTATTGACAGTGAACCTGCTGTTACAAGTCGGGAAGGTGAGAAATGACAATCAATTTAATGAGGTGGAAAGCGATCCTTTCTCTCTGGTCAACAAAACCTTACTTAAATGGAGAGAATGCCAGGAAGCAACAAAGAATCAGGAAGATGAGGGAGATGAGAGGGTCATGAATAGAAGTGAATATACTAAATGGGAACCCCCTGAGAAGGGAGCATAAAGATCAATACAGATGCAGCTTTCAACAAAAGATTGATAGTCGAGGAAAATGGTGGAAATCGAATCAGATTGCAAAGAGATACTCGACAAGATAGTAGAGAAGGAGTGGAATGATAAATGGGTTGGCATGATACTTGAAGATATCTCCAGGTTGAGCTGTATGTTTGAGAAATGTTGTTTTTCTTTTGTTAAAAGAAAATTCAACTATGTAGGTCATATTCTGGCAAAGTTTGCCACTAATATTTGTAAGGAAACCACTTGGAGGAATTCTTTCCCTGTCTGGCTAATGAGTGCAGCTAGGGAAGACTCCATGAGAAGTTGCTCAAAGATTTGTACTTAAAACTTAGTTTGATATGAAATTCTGCCACTTTTGGGAAAAAAAAAGAATCTTCCTATTTATATTTTCCAAAATTTCCAAAATATTTTCTACAGTTTGGTTCCTTGGATGAATGCAAGTTAAACGTGTAACTACTGCTAAACAAAACCATCTAGCCTGCTGTACGGTAATTACATCCACCACCAGACTTCTGATCACCTTCAGACTTTTCTCCCCTCTATAAGAACTTAATTACCACCACAAAAAACCTGTCCTCCTCCATTGTGAATTTGTGATGAGAGAACCACCCAACTTTCTCAAATGTCATTCTTAATACATCAGTGTCAAAATAAATGACACCTTAGATTGCTTTAAGATTATCATAAAGTTGCGTGAAACGTTATGATATAAGTAACTTTCTCCTTCTAGGTCAAGTACTAAAAGATTGTTCAGAAATCAATTCTTTGATATTTGGACGGAAACTATCTTCAGACAAAACACATTCTACATCCACCTAAATGGAGGCTTAAAGGTTGTAAAACTGTGCAACCTGCTTAAAATTCTCTGGCACTTCATGGAATACCTTACAACATGAAAATAATCTTATGTTTGTAAGATGAAACTCCATCCTCCCATATTTGAATATCTTGCCCTTTCAGCTGGTCCCAAAAGACACCTATTCTTAGACAGGAATTATAATAGCCTTAAATGGCTTGCATACACTAAGAGGTAGTAATCCTATGTCTTCTCCATTAACTTTTCAATTGCAATGAGCCAAAATGAATTGAGGCATCTATTTCACACTTATTTATTCAAGCAATTGCACCTTTGCATCCTTCTGTTAAAACTTGGATCCAGTCAAACAAACAAATTCAATAAGGGGTGGAACTTAATTTATGCCAATCATCAAGAGAAAACCTGTAGGACACCAGTTGAAAGTGCAGCCTGAAGAGCCTTTCCATGCCCTGCTGCTCGAATGGGTGGGCTCATGACAAACCTGAACATAAAAAGGAACAAAATTGTTCTCTATTTTACCCTGTTGAGGTAAGTGGCCATGAGCCTTCATAACAGACTCCATAGCCAGAGAAAGATAAAGAAAAGAAAGGAACTGATGGAGAGGGAAATGGGTTCTTGCTTCGCTGCTGTGTAGAAATCTGGGTCCCAAAGGCCAGAATCATCAAGAACTAGACCTGAAGCCACTGGTTCACCAACAACTCGCTGACCTGCAATTGAACACAAATAAATAGATAAATAATATACAAGAATGAAATCAAAGAAAGAAAATTCCAGATCTATTCTAATATTGAACACCTATTATTATTCTCACTTGTGGATGATTATGGCTACCAGTGCACCAAATCATAGACTGCTAAAATGAACAAGACATATCGAAACGATCATAAGAAGCTCTATACCCGATTTCCTCGGGGATAAGCGAGTGTGCATAAATGGGAAAAGAGGATGCACGCTAAACCTTTGTGGCTACACTTAAAACAGTCAGAACTGGAAGCTTGCCGTTGATTCTCCAAGGTTAATTCTACCAACAAGAATTGCCCCTTAAGGCAGACCTGACTACCAAATTTTATAGCTCAATTCTGTGGAAGGTAGCACTCAGCAAAATTCGTCGCTGAACAGATGTGAGTTGAGTACAAGCATTTTTCTCCAACCAGAGTTTGTCACTGTTAAATAGGCATGAGCTGATTCCGAGCACCTTTTTGGTTAAGTTTCTTTTTGATTGATAGGTCAAGTATGAGACCCAATAATTCAGATCCAGAAACTAAATCTTAGAAAGAACAAACAATGTATATCCAATAAAGGTTGAAACTGAATGACTAGATTTAATCAAGCCAAGATGGGTTTGATACACAAAATAGCCTATTAAAGCAAGCACAAGTAGGACTTCACACATCCAAGTAGCTTGAGCACAACTCACTTACAGCCCACTGTTGAGCTATCTCTTGCAGCTCTAACACAAAATTCATGCTCTTTTAGCAAACCGAACAGGTAGAGAACACCAAGATGTAGAACTATACCTTTTTCTTCTTTTGACGTTTCCCCTACCCTCTCCCCGTATGTATAAAATGGTGGTCTTATGTTTTGTCATATGTTGGTGTCCACTAGTTCAACCTGAATATATCTTAAGTACAAGAGATCATAGTCAAAGACAGTATGCTTTTTGGATAAAAAATAACAGAAATGAAGACAGACAGAATTTTCCTTAGCAGCCACTCATGAGTAGTTTAAAGTCTCTTGTTGATGTAAGTTACCTCTAATTCTCACCTTGTGTTTTATCATGTGCATTGTGTGGGTGAGCACAACAGGTATACCTAGAACTGTTATACATCACAGATATGCTGATAATAACTTGTGTAAAACAATCAAAGGCAATAAGACATATGTATGTGCAGCATGCAGATCCCTATATTTTTAACAATTTATCTTTTGCTAGCTGATAATTATTTGTACCAGAACTCATAATATACGACACCAAGAGTGCCTGATGTTATGATTTGAAAGATTTCTGAACATGATACAATGAATATCCTAAACACGAGCTAAATTTTGCCTTGTTCATGCAATTGAGCTGAATGAGCTGAAACTCATGTTTGCTTGAAAATTCACAAACTGAACTAAAGTACATATACATGAGCAGACACCTGACAGGTACAAGGCTATCTCAACCTTTAATACAAAAAAAAATTGCAGACATTCTCTATCTATTTTGGTCCAGCTAGTTTAAAACCATCTAGACAAGTGAAACGCATATCACCACACTCTTTCCAGATTCTGTAATTAGTTGCATTAGGTCGTGCATTTCAAAATGAAAAATTAAGAAATGCAAGGCCAACTAAGTTAAAATGTTTGAGATTAAAAGAAGTGATAGAACTGTTAGATGCAATTCAATGAAAATATATCCTTGAATAAGCCGAAAAACAAGAAAAGGCCATTATGAACACTATGATATACAGTTACTTAACTGGCATGCCTACTTCCTAAACTATTTATGTGATCTACATTCTAATAAATGAAAAGAAAGAATAAAGAGATTTCATTTTAGTAGATTGGCAGGTCAATAATCTCCTTTCTCTTTCTGTTTTTCCTGGTAAATAGGTCAATAATCTATTACATTACACATAACGATTAACAGCTAATAATATAGTTCATTGAAGGCAGAGATAAGTGAAGCAGACAAAAAAGGAAATGGGTATATTTTATATCAGAAAATACAAATGAAGCATCCCACACAAACTGACACTGGAGGCACAGGAGGCACAGGAGCAAGTCATATAACAGCAACTATTTTATGGTTTTAAAAGACAAACCTGATTGCCGAGCTTTAGCTATTTCTTCCATTGCTTCGACGCTCATGACATGTACAACGTACAAAGGTGTGTTAACAAAACCAGCCAAACGGATAGCCCGAGCAGTGGCCTCTGCTTCTAGCTGCATGAAGATTTTGCTAACAGAACTGTCATGAACTATAAATCAAAAGGATCATGATAAAAAGTAAACCATTACTTCTCTTAGTTTGAGAAGACAATAATTAGAAGCAACAAATCTGGTCATCAAATTTGACATCTATTAAAAGTCAAACAAAAGAATTGTTGTGTTACTACTGTTAGAACTGCTATATATGTAACTTTATGGTGCTAATAAGAACTGGTGAAAAGAAAAATCCAAAATTCATTAACAGGATATGGGTGAACTTTTCAGATGGACAAAACCACAGCTTTAGGTATTTGAAGACAACTAAGAAACACATTTTAAACATGCACGACAAGTACTGACATAAACAGTGGTTGGCCCTTGAATATCCCCAGATCTCATGGATTTAAAGAGTTCCAGTCACATTGAGATCAAATACCCAATGAAAGAATCAAATAACAGTCCGCATTTCATGATAATATGAGACAAGAAACATAAAGGCCATCTCCAAGAGATCAACATCAGGACAGCAATGTATTTTTTGTTTTAAACCAAGACAGCAATGTAGAAAGTGCTGAAGAACATCAGTGCATATGAAGTAGTTCTTCAAGTTTCTGTTTCATAAATTTAAAAAATAAATTGGAATTACAGTATTTATATCTCGTTAACTGGGTATAGTATTCTACAACCAGGACCGATAATGTTCAGTTTGAGATTAATATATGTTTTAGCTCTTTAGACAATACGGATTTAGCATCATGTCATATACTCTAATAAGTGTATGACAATCTGCAGCAAACTAGTAACTATCTAGAGGTTAACTTTACAGCCAGTTGATTATTTTCATCTGAAGTAGACAAAAGAGACAAATTCAGCCATTTCATCCGTCTTTAGCAATCTACTGAATCTGATCCTTCCAAATTCCCTCATGAAAAATGCAATTTTATTCAGAAAATAGGACCAAGCTAATCAGCATACTCTCCCTCATGGTGTACTCACCACATACTGCTGAATGTAGTCCAATACAACAAAAGGAAGATTGGGATAGAGAGTAAAGTAAGACAATAAAGTTTAAATTAGATCCACGACCTAGAGGTCATGAATATAGTAATGGTGAACAATTATTAAAGAAACAAATATCTTAACTATAAATCCCCTCATCATAACACCCCCGGGTCTGTCAAATCAAACTAAAACTGATTTTGAAGAATTGCTCTTCACACTTCCTTATTCCATCCAAAAACATTTTGAATAAAAAGTCACATAGAGATTGATTTGAGGAGATGAAACAGAATGATAAATGATCAAGAACATAAATTTAGGGTAACCAAAGAGGTGGTTAGAAAAGCCAGAGCCTCCTTCCTGTATTTCCAAAATTAAAGCAAATCTCAGATGAAAATGATAGTCTTAGGTCAAGAAAGTAGGCCCAAGTACAACAAAGCAACCATTTGAGTGAGTAAAGACCGCATGCAATTGTTTTATGAGCAAGAACAATGCAACTTCCCTGGAATAAGTAATAAAGACAAGGAAATAAAGGAAACACCCACATGGACAGTATCAACAAGGGACGTCTATTTGTACTAAAAAAGATTACCAAAGGGGGCCTTGAAAGTGCATGACCCTCTGGACCAGTAATACCAAGTTCAATCATTCTTTTCTGGCCTTCAAAAACAGCATCCCCGTTTTCTGCATGAACCATGGCTAACGCACCAACAGACTTGCATTTTTTAAGTCCCTCCAACAGAAGCTCATCATTAATCATGAGAGCACCCTTGTACGCTAGGAAAAATTTGAAGGAGTTGATACCTGCAGGGCAAGGAAAATTTGTGCAGTCAATCAAAAGGGAGGTATAACTTCTTGATAAATTACTGTATAAGCCCAACTCATGGAATTTTAACCTAGAAAAGTATACAAACCTTTCTCTTTAACCATAATTTCCATTTCTCTTGCAACAGTATCATCCCATTTGGTTATTGCCATATGGAAACCATAGTCCATACAAGACTTCTTTGCTTTTTCTACGTATGCTTTAAACCCTGAAGATAGACTCCCATTCACCGGGATGACAAAATCAATGTGCATGGTTGTTCCACCTGCTAGTGCAGCCGCTTGCCCGCTGAAGAAGTCATCAATTGTTTCAGTACCCATAAATTCAAATTCCAGGTGAGTGTGAGGATCAATTCCCCCTGACATTATTGGATCAAAGCAATACATCATATAAGGATCATCACAAAATAGAATATGCAAACAAAAACAATCAGCAAATTTAAAATTTTCCAATTTAAGATAAACAACTGCAGTTTTGGAAGTATCAAGTTTGGAGAAAAAAATATACAGATTATAGAAGCTACCAAAGTGACAATAAAGTGAGAAATTAAGGAAAGTGAGAAGGCAGATTACTGAAATTTCTAACCAAATCTAGAAGAGTTGTAGAATTATGACTAACTCTAGCAAGAAGGTTCTGCAAACTGCAAAACAACTGTGCTATAGCATTAGCTCTGGCGAGAATATACTAAGTTTGCTCATATTTGTATTCCACAACCATAAAAAATTTCATAATAGTTTTACTACTCTGATGTTTCACAACAATCCACTTTCATTTAATGCTCTTGCTTGGTTAAGTCTGTAATGTTTATCTGGTCCCAAAGTTGTATTTTGAAATATGCCAAAACTTGAGCACTTGACCAAATGCAAGTTAGCGGGCTGTCATAGCTACTGTTTCACCAAATTAGTCAGCCAGATGCCAACCTCTCAAAATATACTTGACCTGGATATGTATGAATTAATGGAAATAACAAGCCAAAACGACTAAAAAAAGAAGCAATTAACGGAAAAGAAAAAAATACTACATATTGAAAAGAAAAGAAACTTGAAACATTATCCAAGCTTCTCGATGCTCATGAGAGTAAGAGGTCTCTCCATGTGCAAGGGTCTCAGTCAAAGGGGCTGAAAGTAAAGAAGAAGGCTTTCGAGGCAGAGCAAACTTTTCTAGGACAAACTCATGACACCTCATATTATTCACATGATGTCATGCCATGCCTTCTTGTGCTGCATTTTTTTCAATATATGTTATGCCTTGACCTTTTTCTCCATTAGGGACAGAATTATCTTTCCTTCTAATTCATTTATTTAGATGCATCAGTAAGCCATCCATTTTATGCATTTAAGAGTGTAACACCCCAGCACAGCTCCTCACTAATCTATGCGTCTCATTTAAGTTACTCAGCAAACAACTATGGCACTTAAAAAGCTGAGATAAGAAAGCTAAAATTGAAAGGTACAAGACTTTGGACCAAAGGACTATTTAATAAATCATCTGCACTTTCACAGCCATCTGCACAGGCTTTACTTGGTTGCTCTGAGAACAACTAACTTACCATATTCAAAATTCAATCAGCTATACGCTTAAATTGATATCTTTTGGATGTGCTTTTCAAATGAAAGCAACACAGAAACAAGATCAATGGAATAACATAATTCAAAATTGTTCTTAAAACAATTTTAGTTTCTTTAAAAAAAAAAAAACTGCACCCTCAACGAGAAGATATTACCTGGCATGACAAACTTTCCAGTGGCATCAACTATTGTAACTTCATCACTGACCTGAAGATGGGACTTCTGACGTTCAGATAGCAATTATGTGCAGTAAAATCATATACAAAAGAGGCATAATAGATTGCAAAGGCATCTGAGGTCATGTAATTTACAATCTAAATGAGAAGATACTGCGTTCTGAATGCTCAGTAAACCAAATTACAAAAGATGCAAGTAGACAATAGTGCTAAGAAGCCAAAATCTATTGACTTGCAGCCACAGACTTCATGCTACAACTAATTTCCCATTACATCTATATACATATACATATATATATATATATATGAACAAATTCAACAACCAATGCAATGTATAACCATTGCTTAAAATTGTATATGACACACAACAAAATCAAACTTCGCTCGCCATATAAGTCATGCTTTAAGATTCAAAATAACAATTTGTATGTGAACTTGCTCGTTTTCATCAATCATTTCATTCATGTTGTATCATTTGGTTTTGCAAAATAAAATCTGTCCTGCAAGCACATTTAGATTAAAAATAATTTAATAGGCAAAAAATCCTGCCGGCCATTCAACTATTCAAATAGTATAATTTTGACCACTCAACCATTTTAAGTTTCAATTTGGCCACTTAACTCAATAAACAGGTACACTAGTAGCCATTCTGCCTAATTTGGCACGGACGGAGAAGACAAAAGATGAGGACATAATTGTCTACTCACTATATAGGGAAAATCATGAAAAGTCCCCTTAAGGTTTGTAGTGTTTTGCACTTTACCCCCTAACATTATCTTTTTAGCACTTTATCCCCTTGATTGGTAGTCAAGGCATTCAAGTAGTAATTGTGGTGATGGTTAACACGTAAAGGACAATGGTATCCCTGGAAAAATAATGGATAGACAAAACTGCCTACGGGTTCAGGTCAGGTTTTTTTTTTCTTTTTCTCCATCTCTCATATTCCAGCTGCCACTTCTATGGCTGCACAATGACCTCTAACTTAAGAATCAACATCCAAATATCAACTTTCTTTTGTCTTTTCTTTAGGTTTCTCTGTTTTTGTGCTTTAAGGTCAAAGATAAACTTCTTAACTCAATAAATAGAAATAGGTGTCATTGGCTCTTGGATTTTGATCCAAAATTCATGCCCTTGGGGCTGTTATCTGTCTGTTTTGGTTACAATTATGCTTTCCTGGATGCCTCCGTGATTTTGTATAACTTTTGTGAATCTAATTATGTTCTAAAAAGGGAGCTGGTGCATTGCCTATACCTATTTGGCTGATCAAAAGCCATTTTTGGCCCAATCCAATGTTAGAATTGCATTCTATGGGAAAAATCGACTCCAACAATGTCCCTTTCATCCAAAACTACATCTGTGGTGATGAGCACGGCAGCATGCCGGATTACTGCAGCTGCCATGGCTTGATTGTCTTCCAAAACCAGCAAGGAAGATGAAGGTGCAAAATGAAAGGAAGAAAGAAATTAGTGAGAGGTGCTAAAATCATGTAGTTTAGCCATGTTTGTAGTAAATTATATGATAAAAAAAAATTCCATGTAACTAGAAAATATTTGGTAAGTGCTAAAACAATATATTGTTGACTCGTTCAAATTTTGTTGTTGATAAAAAATCCTACATTTAGTGATGGACGATCTTAACCCCATTTTTATGCATGTTCTTTGAATTAATGGCAAATCACAACGGAATGACTGTACAAATGCCTATTCTGTGAGTTTGTGACCAATTTTTTCTTTTATGTAAATCACCAATCATTTCTTGAGGGTGGACTAGGCTACCCTTTTTCTTATTATTATTATTATTATTTTTGTTGAAGCTTGGTAACCAATATGAAACTCAAAATACTTGAGTTACCAAAAGTTTAATGGCTGGTAGGATTGTTTGCCTGCCCTAATTTAAAACATACTTCATATTCCTTGATTGGCATGACATTCACCCACTCATAATCAATATTACATCCTAAACATTAAAACATTGCCAGCCGCTAATTTTCAAAATGACACCAGAACTTGGGTAAATAGAAATTTCGATACCAGAAACCTGACCCGAAGGCCATACTACAAAATGAATGTAAAATGCAGCAGTCCACCCCATTCTATAGCAGTAAACAACATTTTCTGATTCATATTTGTTGGTTCAGGCTAAAAGAGCTGTTAATATTTAATTTAGACATAGCACTTACAGTTGTTCTAGCTTTAACATAAATCCATCTGAAGTCCAAAATAAGACAGCAAAGAAAGGCGATTTGATCAAATTTATTAGCATATATTGTAGATGTCACAAGTTATTTCGGTACTCATGATTTGATGAGATTTTCTTGACAAGACCTTATAAGACAGGACATGATTTAAACAGCAACATGATGGGATTAACATATGGGGTAAGCCCTGTTTGAGATGATATTAGGTATGATATGCTTACTATGTTCTACATACATCTAATGCACAATTCCATCTCTTTTGAGTATCATATAGCAGTTCACATCTAGTCCATGAGATGTTACATATATTCAAATATTATAAATACTATTTTTGATATTTAGTGATTTTCTTAACACACATACAGCAGTCTATTTTGCAAATAAATAGTGAATGACATTGTTTTAAAGAAAAATCTGATATATTTTCAAGATAATTATTTGATTATGCAAGAAATCCATAACTTAAGCTTTTCAGCCTAAAAAATTGAATAGAAGTTGCAAGAAAAAGAACCCAATTGAATGAAAAAAAGAGATGAGGGTTGACACCATTATATAGAGGTAATAACACAAGATGAAGACAAATTGACTGAGATGTGCTTGATGGTTTTAAAGCAACCCCTGTAAAAAAGACAACATGAAACATGGCACCCATGGCTAGTTTGTGCCATAATTAACATCAGACCAGTTCTAAAATTTGTGATTCGACCATGCAACAACGAAATAGTACCTTGATGTTAGGTTTCACATCAGCAACAATCCCATTGTCTATAAAAACATCAGCGACCTGTTGATGGTGAGCATTCACAACTGTCCCTCCCTTAATCAAGATCCTTTGTGAAGTGGAGTCAGATCCTCCACATCCCACAACACTGTAATCCATCCTAGCATCACAAAACTACAATAAGGGACAAAATTATGTCAGAAACATTCATCGATGCTAGGTTTATCTACATTATTTAGTCAACTAAATTTTCTGCCGCTTGCTTCTCCAACTTAGCAGAGAAGCACAAAAAATTGCGCATGGAGAATGTTTTTTTATCAGGTTTCGTGTTCTCTCATGGAATAATACCAAAAAGAGATTCGAGTCTTGGAAGTAAGATTTAAAGGACTAAGCATGTCAGGTTATCCATTGCAGTGAAATTTACAGGTTGATTTGTTATTTTATAGTCGACACCAAATCTCCGTTTTACTCTCTCTGCCAATACTAAAACAGTAAATTTTGCAAATGGACATCAAACATCCCAGTTTTGAAGACAGAATGGGGACCTTCTATCTTCAATGAAGATGAAAAATAGCTCAATGTTCAAATTAGGTGGACACTGATTGTCATGTTTTCATCATTCTAACACAAAAATTTTACACTAATGACCCACCACACATCAGTAAATAACCCACAACTCGCACAGACATCAGTACAACAGAACGTTACACTAAATACAATTGCATCCTCTTTATTACATAGGCAACATAAAACACCCTTTTCACTAATTTTCCCTAGACAAGAAACACCCACGAAGTACGGATGAACATGTAAATCGAAGTAGTAGTATTAACTTCATCAATAATTTAAAAGTCGAATTATCAAGAAATACAAACAGCAAATTTCTCGATTCATTCAATCATATCTCATTTCAATATCTCCCACTGCATTGCAATACTACATCATATCGAGGAAGAAGAAAATTGAAGCTATAAAATATACAATAAAAGAAGTAAAGGGAAAAAGAACAAAAGGAAGAAACTTTTACAATATTTCCAAGCAACCCATTAGAGTAAACTTGATGAAAATCCTCGATAAAGAGTTGCTGAATTTAGGAAGAGGAGTATATGCAGTAATACCTCCTGAGAAGCAGAGGCTGTTGTCAGCGAAAGCAACAAGAGAATAGCGATGATTCCAGTGAATCTCTTCGTCATGGTGAGAAAACTAACAAAACCCATTTGAGCGAGTAGTTGCTGGAATCGAATCAATGGGGTTTTATGGATACGGGGCAGGACGGTCATCAGAAGGACCGTCCTGAACGGTCCCTCACAAGCCTCAATAAGAGGCTATAAAAGAGCCACGTTGACATGGGTAAAAACGCTCCCGTTTTACTTAATGAGGACGAAAAAATATTTAAAAAAAAACTTACTTTAACCTAATAGATTCCGCTACCGTCAACACTCCGTTCCAAAAAAATCCCGCCCAAATTGATTGGGCATGACTGTTCATTAATATTCGAAACCTAAAACTCTCTCTCCAAAAATTGTCAATATTCCTCTATAACTCTAGAACTAGGACAAAATAATATTCAAAAAACAAGAAAGTTGCAGACGAGGAGTGCCAAAGAAGAGCCGTGGAAATATACTAACACCCATCAATCATTACACTGAGAAGAAGAAAGAACTACTTGCTGAAGGAAAAAGTGTTGGAGATTTGACAGTAGAAGGTGATGGGATCCGAAACAGAGAAACACCCAATTGCATCCACATAAACCCTTCAGGTAACAGTTTTGCAAACCAACGACTTAATTTTCATTTTTTGGTGAATGGCATCCATCTATTTTACTTGTAGTCGCCATGGAAACCTTTGAATAGTAGAAGTTCAATCAATTGATGGATTACACAAGGAAGGAGAGTAAAGAGAAATTTTGCCACGCCAAATGTTTGCAAAAAAGAAAAGGACAACTTTCAAACCAATTAGTAGAAAGAGCTATTATTAGGGGATAAGTAGGGGTAATTGACTACAATAACAACAACAGATCAACAATGTAGTCAAGATTTTAGGCAGATAAAAGAAAAGGAAATTTTTGAAGTTATATTTTTCTTTGTGTGAGTTAGTAGGGACATCTTATGGTCTAGATAGAATTACTGGCGTGTTTATAGGTGATTACATCGATGTAAAACAGAAGTACATTAAGAGTAATAGTATGCCAAAGTGAATGATTAGGATGGATTATAAGATGTTCTAGTGAGTGTGCCTTTACATCAATGTTGGATAGTAAATTAATAACCATTTACATTTAAAATGTTAAATCTGCTTAGAGAAATCACAATGGACGAAAAAAAAGAAGGAATACAGGCTAAAAAAGAGAGGAAAGTGCACACATTATTAAACATTAATGAGTGGTACCTCATTTTTGAAGATTAGTACTTATTCATATATCAGCTATCTAGTAATTGAAGTGAATTATTTCAAACTTAATTGGTATGAGTGTTTGAAATAAATTATATATATTAGGCTAAATGTACATATTGTTCATTGTGCCTTATGCAATGCAAAAAAATGGTTACAAGATGATTTAGTAGTGTGCCTGTGTTTAATTGATAGTGATTCATTTAATGTGTAGGCTGGTTTATTACCATCGTTACTACTAGAAGACATAGGAATCGCATCCAACCAGCCACAAGAACAATTTTAGCATTGTAACATCAGCCAATAAATTTTTATGCATACACTATAGTTTATTTCGTTAAGTAGCATGTATATAAATACTTAGTGAATGTATAATCTGATTGAAATAATGTACACCATGTAACCGATCAAGTACAATGCGTAGAAATTGTTGACCATGCAGTTATTTGTCTATATGCATATTGCAATTAGTCATCGCAGCCACATGCATAGTGCAATGGTATGCATACATTTGGAATGGTTATTGGTGCTTTGATCCACTTGTGTATCTCCTTGCAGGCTGCAGTAGGTGTGTAATTTTATTTGTATGACTAATACTAATTTGCCTATAAGCACTTTACACGGGGTGATCCATGAAATACAATCAGTTTACAAAAATGTACAACATGTTAGATATTAGTTATTTGATTGTGTATATCTATAAAAGGTAGTGCAATGGTGTGCATAACTTTGGAATGGTTATTGGCCCTTTAATCAACTTGTGCATCTCTCTATAATGGATGTGTAATTTTACTTGTATGAAGAGTATTAGTTTGTTTGTGAGCACTTTACACAGGATGATCTATAAGGTACAATCAGTTTACAAAAATATACATCATGTTAGGTGTTAATTACTTGACTACGTATTTTTGTAAAAGGAGATTAGATATAACGCAGCAAAAAGTAACTACATGATTTGGAATGTATTCCAGAAACTTTGGTATAGTTGATATTAGTATTTTTTTATAGAGTGTACAAGTTGTTTGTGGGTATGGAGTAATGTTCTATGTTATGTATGCTTATATGTCATAAATTTACAAAAGTTAGTCTATTGTTTGAATCTGTAATAGGTTGTTAGCCCTTACACACTGTCATGTGCATACACATAATGTAAGAATGAATTTACTATATAGTTGTTCGTTGGTTACATAGAGTTCATATAGGCGTACAAATTGGGGTTTGATTAGCTATGCCTTATATGTAATTGTTAACACATTATATCTTGTTCATCTTATTTTGCAGCATGTCAAGAGCAAAGACAGCTTCTTTCGACGAATCAATGGATATCAATCAATGCTAGTGGAGCAAAGAAATTAGATTGGATAATTAGATAGTTTCGTTGTGTAAGACTCGTAACACTCGTTAGAATTTACCTACATTTAGTTCTTAATTCATTACCACATTTCAATCTA
Organism: Coffea humblotiana; assembly: GCA_023065735.1. Taxonomy (NCBI): domain Eukaryota; kingdom Viridiplantae; phylum Streptophyta; class Magnoliopsida; order Gentianales; family Rubiaceae; genus Coffea; species Coffea humblotiana. The sequence continues at coordinate 37,128,921 of CM041213.1, read as the reverse complement.
TTTTAAAATGTAATAGAGGAAAAAATAGTTAAATTGCTAATTTTAGATTTTGTTTATTAGTATTGTAAATCTAGTTAATATTTAAGTACTACAAGTTGTTAATTTTTTTTATTGTTAGTTCGATCTGTTTTACAATATATCCAAAACAATAACTTCTATTCTATCAATTGGTAAAAAAAACATTTACATTCTATTGCTAATTAGTAACATTTCGATGTTGTATTCCATGTTGATCTTTATTGATTTTTCGTTACTAATGTTCTACAAATTGTTTAGTCCATTTTATGATATGTTTAAGAAAATAAAGATTTTTGTTTCACAAATTGATGAAAATTAGTTACATTTGGTTACTTATAAATTATATACATGCTGATTGAACAAAAATTTAACTGGTCATCTATCACTATTATGGAAGTAATGGTTTTAGGTAAAATTTTAGTTGTCAATATATTATAATTTCAAAAATCAATAATTGCCCATCAACAAATTTGTAACACCCAATCATAGTGTCACTCGTCTCCGTTTTTACCAAACCCCAAACTAAAAACTTTAGAAACGTGATTGGGATGTCAATTTTGGCATACTTCTATCATTTAATTGCTTTTTGAACAAATATTCTTGGGTTTATTAGGTATGATACATATAAAAATAACATATACATAAATAGAGATGATGTGTGATTTAAAATGAAGAATGGATTCTTCAAAAAAAAAATGAAGAATGGAGGAGCTTGTTAAGTTTATAAACATAACAAAATGCCTCTTTATTAGATAATTTTATTATTTACAAATATTTCTAAAAATTGAACAAAAAAATTAACCAAATGTACACTCTAGTTGTAATAATATGTACAACAATTCTAATAGATATATATAATACTTCAAATAAATCTATAAATTGACAAAAATCTACGATGATTACAATAATATCTACAAGGATTCTTATCTATCACTACATAACATTTTCTATAAATTGAAATTGAAAATTTACAAATGTTGTGATAACAAATAAATAAAAAGAAGGTAAAAGATTTATACAATGTTGTTAGTTGAGTTTCGCTTGCTCCATTTCTTCTTCTCAAGTTGATTTCTTCTTTTCCTTTCTAATTATAAATGATGGGATTGTTCTGCAAGCTCAGTAGTTCCCTCTATTTATATTTTTTCCTTTCATTTGGATTCTTCTTTGTCCTTTTCCTTGCCATCTTGCCACTGCACATGCAAATTGTAAAGGCTATTTACTTTGTTCAACACAATCATTGTGAATGATGTAATATTTTTTGAACAAGACGTAACTCTACGTAAACTACTAGTAAAACTTAACAATAGAGACACAATTATTACATATGGGATCCATATGAACAGTAACAAAATATCACACCTCTATTGTAAGGATGTACAAGAAGTTTACATAGAGTTACAAAATGTTCAAAAAATGTTACATTGTTCAGGGACAGTTGATATGCTTCCTTTTTGTCCTGGCATTCATATGACATTATAAAATCACAACTAAATACGATATACTATATTCAAATCTAAGTAAGGCATACTAAACATTTAGTATATTTAGTCTAATACATACATATTACAACCTACACTTATCCAATCAAGTTTAATCCTATAGACTAGGAATGTACAAATAGGTACCAAGTTACAAACATGCGATAATAAATTGTCAAATTAATAGTGTGCACACTTCACCCCACTTCTCTTCCTTTTATATCTTTTCCTTTCATTATAAATCCCTTAGATCGTACTTTAACATCATCTTGTTACTTCATTGCTGAATTACAACCACATAAAAGTATTTGTCGATTGTAACTAATTGTTCACCAATAATAATACTTATCCAACATGATGTACAGACATATTAACTAAGACATCTTGTAACCATTTCTACCAGTAAGTAAGGCATATTGAATAATATGTACATTCAACCTAACACATAAAAATTAGAATTTACATCAATACAATCAACTTTGAAGCAATCCACCTCAATTGCTATACTACTATTATACAAACAGGGACCACCATTAATATTTGATGCGTGCACTTCCTTTTTTTTTTCCTTTATTGTCAAACCTTCACACCTTTCTTTAACAGGGGCATTATATTAATTGATTACTAATTTAAAACTATATGAAAGTATTTCTCCACAGTCATTGTTTATTCACAAAAAATAATAGTTATCTAACATGATGTATAGGCACACTGCTAAGACATCTTATAATTATATTTTTGCACTACATAAGGCATACTGAACAGTATGTACATTCAACCTAATATATATAAATTATTTCAAATACTCATACCAATTAAGTTTGAAGTAATTCACTTCAATTACTAGACAACTGTTATATGAATAAGTACTAATCTTCAAACATGAGGTACCACACTTCCCTCTTTTTGTTAGCCTCTTTCCTTCTTTTTTTCCTCCATTGTCACTTTTTCTAAGCAGATTTAACATTTTAATGTAAATGATTATTAATTACAACTGCATGAAACTATTTCTTCACTATCACCAGTTAATTACAAATATTATTTTGCTATCCAACATTGATGTAAAGGCACACTTACTGGAATATCTTATAAATTCATCCTAATCATTCACTTTCCTTACTATTATTCTTAATGTACATCCTATTTTACTTTGTTGTAATCGCCCATAAACACTCAGTAATTCTCTCTACCATTAAATGTCCCTACTAATCAACACAAATGAAAAATATAACTTGAAAATTTTCGTTTCTTTTATTTGCCTAAAACCTTGACTATATTATTGATCTGTTATTGTTATTGTAGACAAATACCCCTGCATATCCCCTAGTAAAAGCTCTTTCTACTAATTGGTTTGAAAGTTCTTTTTTCTATTTTGCAAACATTTGGTGTGCAACATTTTTCTTTACTCACCTCCCTTGTGTAGTCCATCAACTAATTTAACTTCTACTATTCAAAGGGTTTTCACGGAGACTACAAGTAAAATAGATGGATACCATTCACCAAAAAATGGAAATTAAGTCATTGGTTTGCAACACTGTTACCTGAAGGGTTATGTGGATGCAATTGGGTGTTTCTCTGTTTCAGATCCCACCACCTACTACTATCAGATCTCCAACACCTTTTCCTTTAGCAAGTAGTTCTTCCTTCTCCCAGTGTAATGATTGATGGGTGATAGTATATTTCCATGGCTCTTCTTTGGCACTCCTCGTCTGCAACTTTCTTGTTTTTGAATGTTATTTTGCCCTCGTTCCAGAGTTATGCAGGAATATTGACAATTTTTGGAGGGAGAGTTTTAGGCTTTGAATTTTAATGAACAGTCACGGCCAATTAATTTGGGCGGAATTTTTTTGGAACGGAGTTTTGACGGTAGCGGAATCTATTGGGTTAAGATAAGTTTTTTTTTAAAATATTTTTTCATCCTCACTTAGTAAAACGGGAGCGTTTTTATCCATGTCAACATGGCTCTTTTATAGCCTCTTATTGAGGCTTGTGAGGGGACCGTTCAGGGACGGTCCTTCTGATGACCGTCCCCGCCTCATATCCGGGTTTTATATTACTAGACTGAGCAGTGGATTGATTGAATAGACTGATGAGAAATCATTGATGATCGATTTTTCAATAATCCAATAGTTGACTATTTGGTACTTGGCGCCTATTGAATTTAGTTACTTCCCGAATCTGGAACTCTTATTTTGACCAAATAATAGATACCACTGACTCAATTTAGAATATCTGATGCTTGGGTTTGGGCTTTTCATTTTCATGTGTTCCCTCGTCAGTGCTAGTATTTTGGAATGGGAAATTTGCCAAATTGGTCCCTAACATTTTCACAAAAAACTTTTTTAGTTCCTAATATTTAAAATCAGTCAGAATAGTTCCTAAAATATAAATTATGAACCACTTTGGTCCTAATGCTCGTATTTGCTCTTTTTTCTAGTTAAAAATAGCACACCGGCATAATTTCAAGGGCAAAATCGGAAACATTCGTTAATTTATAATTTTCCACCATTCTCTTTTTTTTTTTATTGGTTTTAGCCATTTAGCAGCATAGAAGAGGGGAGTATGATTGTTCACATCCCCAAGGTAAGGCAAAATTGGGTTTTTAGTCACCATTGCTTTGGCAGCATCCACATCTGCAGCTAAGGCCGCGTGATGAAGAGCAGTTCGGCCAAGTTGGTCTGCGGCTTCAAGCTGCTCCTTAGCGAACTCCTTCACAAGCTTCTGCGCAAACTTCAACCGGCCACAGCTAGCTGCCACATAAAGGGCTGTCATGCGGAGGTTGGAGAGTTTTGTTGTCTTTGCATTTTGATTGGAACGAAATTGGCAACTAGCTTCTTTCCAATCTCCTTCTATTGCTGCTCTGTAGAGTTTTGGGAGCTTGGTTGTATCAGCTTTAACAATTTGCTGACACCCTTCTTTTGCTGCTTCGCGGACAAATCCCAATGTCTCGGGATTTAAGCAAAAAGAAGAATGGAAACTGCAGTTGGAATTCAAGAATAAACAAGAAGAACAAATTATGAAGTAGCAATAGGTTGAGAACCAATTGAAGAAGCGGTGGAAGAGTTTGAGGGATGCAAAATTATGGATTAACGAATGTTTCCAATTTTGCCCTTGAAATTATGCCGGTGTGCTATTTTTAGCCTAAAAAAAGAGCAAATACGAGCATTAGGACCAAATTGGCTCATAATTTATATGTTAGAAACTATTCTGACTGATTTTAAATGTTAGGGGCTAAAAAAGTTTTTTGTGAAAATATTAGGGACCAATTTGGCAAATTTCCCTTTTGGAATTAAAGCTTAATTGGGACCTAACCCAAATTAATAAGATATTTCATTTTCTAGAAGTGATATTTTGATATGAGACTCAATTTATGTGATTTTTTCATAATAATTTTTTGTTTAATGAAGATACGAGATTGTAACTAAGCAAATCAGAAGTGTTAGATACAAACTTTTTTTTTAATATTAGAAATATCTTAATTCATATTATTTGTATAAAATTGCGTCACGCCCCATTTTTAACTTGAAAATGAAAATGAAAAGAAAAATGTTGAAATGATTGAAAGGTGACTTTTTTTTTTGGCGATTTAAATAAGGGGTTAATCTTATATACACTAGTGGGTATGGATACATATCGCTTAATCCTAATTTGAATTTGAATTTCAAAATTTGCATATGTAGTATATAACCATATTTGCTTGGATATATAAAATCAATCTTTTAAATACAAAAAACAAAAGAAAAAGGAAAAAAAAAAAAAAAACAAAAAGAAAAAAAAGAAAAAAAAAAAAAAAAAAAAAAAAAAAAAAAAAAAAAAAAAGAAAAACAAAGAGAAAAAGGTGTGTAGTGGGACTTTAATATATATATATATATATATATATACTAGTAGGGGTGGGCAATGCCCATTAAGATTAATTTATTGCTGCCAGGAAATGTGGAAAATTTATAAAGCAATATGAAAAGGGAATTTTTTGTTTAATGTTATAAAATAGTTCATTTTAAAAAAGTAGTAAATGGAAAGAAAAGTATTTTATTGAAATATGGCTGAAAACTAAGTAAAGATATGAAAATTTTATTTAAAAGTGAAAAATTTTAAAAAAACAAAAATCATGAAAAGTTGTTTTGTTTGCTTTTTAAATATTAAATGTTTTGAATTTGACAAAAACTATCACAATTATTTTTAGACTACATTTCCCAAAAAGTTAAATATCTATAAATCAATGAACATACGTAAGCTATTCATTCTAAATTGTAATGATAATAGAATTTTTTCTGAATATAGCATGACTTTGCTAAACCCCAAAAAAATAGGTACACTGGATTTTCAAAATAGTTAAACAATAAAGAAAAATGTTAAAAAAAAGGTTTAGTGGTTAAAGCAAAATATTATGTGACATTTATTTATGATGCGAAAATTAGGGGCGAAAAATTAGCTGACACATTTTCACAGTGACACATTCATATTTCTATTTAAATAGACAACCTTCCATTTAGATTGAAATTTATTAAGGTGTCCATTTAATTTTGCATGTACAAATTAGCGCACAAATCAACACTCAAAATAAATATTGTTAGATATATTATTTGCAGAACATATATTGGCATAAAATATTTTTCAATTGTTTTTGTAAATTTCAGGTGGACCAACAAATCAAAATAAATATTGTTAGATATATTATTTGTAGAACATCTATTGGCATAAAATATTTTTCAATTGTTTTTGTAAATTTCAGGTGGACCAGCTGTATAACCGTTTGAAATTTAGAAAATATTTTTTTCTTTTATATTGCTCTTTGTAATTAAGATGATGTTATCAAAGATATTCATCATGTGCATGTGTAGCTGGTAGAAGAAGTATACTAAGAAAAATTTGAAATTAACTAACATTTTTTGCATTAATTTCAGTTACGTTCATATCAGTGCTGTTGAGGCTAGATATCAAGAGTGTAGCAGAGCAACGTAACTACTACAGTCAACGTCGAAGCAGAAAGAAACTATACTACTTATGTTGGCATTAAGACTCAAGAATCAGCTATCTTGAGCTACGAAACAAAACATCATTGTACTTAATACAGGCTGCTTATGAGTAGCAAAAGTTAGGTAGTTACAGTCAAAATAGAATTTGTCCATAAGCTTGTTGGTAGGCAGTATTTTTGCTTTCTGTCAAACGTGCTGAAGAGGTGTGACTTCTTCTTCATTGTAGCTTGCAATTATAACATGATTGGTGCCCTTGATTGTTTTTTCATGTGGACTTGATGGTTTGATGTAACAAAGTAGTATTTTGCCTTGGATAGCTTGAGTGATCTGATGCAGCAGATTCATGTCCTAGGCATAGAAAATAGTAAGTATGTTGCAGTTAAAAATATTAGTAATCAGTGTGGGTTTAGATAAATATTGTACCTTATTGTCAATTTGCTGTAGGTGACTAGCATTGATGCACATCAGTGCTTCAGCTGCTTCTCCCAATGTGACAGTGTGTATCTTAGCAGTTGAGTCAGCTATGATGAGGGAGATGCAGGCTCTATATGGTGAAGTTGTTTTCTTAGTTATTAAAGTGATAAATATTTTGTGTTTATATGATGTATTTGTTACTTGCTTGGGAATAGGGCTAATTTCCATATCACATGATTGGCATTTCATTCCCCATGTGTCTGTGAAATCATTAGGGTGAAAACATAGAGGGCAAGCTTAATACCAAAATGGTCCTTCTATGCAGTTAATTTCAGCTCTACCTTTAATCCAGACTGTTGGTTTCTGCTGTTATTTGTATAAGAAATGTTTAGGTGATTGTGGTGGAACAATTGTTAATGTGAAATGGACAGTTTGGGTTCTTAAAGGTTTACCATTCTTGTTGGATGAAGGACTGTCTGGATCTGTGTGATTTCACTGCTCTGCACTGGAGGAAGAATAGCTTTTGGATTTGCAAAGGTTCTTTCTTGAATGAGCAAGGCTAAATATGATAGATTGTTGTGAAACCTGAGATAGTGTGGGTATAAGTAGCAGGAGTTATAGTGCGAATTTGTTAATAAAATATAATACTAAGGCCTTATGGTTACCAGTGATTGAGTTCCATTGATTCTTGAACGTCAGGTGCTACCATTATGATAGATGTTGGTTGTGTTGCCAATGACAGATCTAGGGAAACTATACAAGAAATGGAGAATCTTATTGTTAAATTAAACAATATATAGTAAAGCTTGAAAATTAATAGAACTTACAGTTTTTTGTGGTCACTTTAAGCCTTAATGCTAGGATAACAGGGGGCTCTTCTCTTGCTATGATAGAAGCACTTTCATTAGTTTAGAAATTGCCGTAAAGTGTCATGAGTAGTGGCCTTCTTCTGAAAAAGAGAAAATTTTGTGGTTACTAGATGATTATTATAGTTTAAGTAAACTATAAATGTTTTTATAGTGAATGATGTTGTACTCTTGGTTGATGATGATATAATCCATGGCTAGAATTGTCTGCCTGTGAACTCGAACCTCTCTTGGGGGTAAAACATGAATCACTATGCCAAATATATCTAAAGTATTTTTTTTGTTAATTGTGTAATGTGAATATAAACAATAGTACCGAACAAACAAGATGGATGAAATATTAGAATACTTATATATCTATCAGTATGTGCGTGGACATGCAAGTTGGAGATGCTGTCCAAATGCAAATACGGTGGAATGGTTGGAGTTTCCAGTTCATTGATTGGTTGAATGAGAGTTGTAGCTGTCAAGATCCAGTAGAATGGATATTGTTGTGTTGAGGATGGTTGTTGATTCAGCCGAACTGTTGCATTAGATATATAGTATTTTCTGAATAGAATCAGTAAGCCATTAACAAGTGGAATGTCATTGTCAAATATGATTGCCTGAACTGTGATTCCCTGAAGAATTTGAAGCTGATTAGGTATTTCTAACAAAGTTAAATCTCTATGTAAATGATGTAAAGTTTAAACATATCTACCTGTGAATTTGAGAGCAAGAATTGCCGGTATCCTCTGGCTGTTGGAAATCTGTTGGTGGTGTGAACAGGGGTTGCTTCAATTACTTGTATGATGGTAGTCCAATTGGCAAAATAAGGTTTGATTTCAGTTAAATTGCAAGTTGTCATGGCCATTGTTTCCTGCTAAGATATTAGCATGAATGTAAAAGAAGAATAGAAAAATTGGTTGTATGTAAAACTATCCAGGAAGAATAAAAGAATTTGTAGTTTTTATAAGTTGTAAGTTATAAAATTGCAGAAGAAGAATGAAAACAGAAAGAGATGTGTAGCTTCAAAGTGAATGCAGACCTGAGTGTTTTTTTCTGGGATATTTGTGAGTAATAAGTGACGATTTGTAGACAGAAAAGTCTTGGGTATATATAAAGAGAAATGTAGATAGCAGGAAGTTAGTGCATTAGGTAAAAACTGATTGAGTGGTATGCAATACTAAGCTTGTAAGTCACGTAAAAAGATATAGCATATAGCTTGTTAGTGATATGATTATGTGACTAAATTCACTGTAGTATAAATTATGTTATCTGATGTATGTCAGAGTCAGTGAATGGTAGTTTGTTTGTAATGATTCTTGAGAAGTGTAATTGTCTTTGAAAGATCTTTTGTTCAAATTTTTTGCGTAAGTTGACGTGTATGCAGTAAGATTAAACAGAGTTGAATAATGACTTGTGTGATGTTTTTCAATTTGATCAGATAAATGAGTTTGCTTTTTGGATAAGTTTGCAGAATCTATAGGTTTGTCAGAAAATATTTATCTATCACGTTTATCTATGTAGTTAAAATGTTCAGTTAATGTAATTTATGTAGTTTATAGTGAAGATTATGCTTAATGCGGTAGCATTTGGATAGTTAATGAAATATACAATTGTAAGGTAGGCTTGAACTTTTGTAAGTTCAGATAGATTCACATTGCCACTGCATAATTTTTTTTTTCCAAAGGATACAAAAGATATATTATGATCCGTTAAGTTTGTCAACCAAAGATAATGGATCATAAAATGTCAACAAAAGAAAGAGTTTAGGCAATGTAACAAAAACAGAGACTAACAAAAGATTGTTTCTGGTTTAGACATGGTGATTAGTCTGATTCAATGATGTTCTTCAGCTTCTTTAATGGACTTGGTTCTGCATTTTTCTTTGAAGAGTTGCTTTCTGGTAGCAAAGTAGAAGCATGCACGTCAGGACAGGTTAGTGGGAGTTCTGGTGATGTTTCCTATGCAGAGGGAGTTAAAGTGGCTATGGTTTCTTGCTCAAAGGATAGGCCCCTTTTTGTTGAAATCTTTAGGGTCGACATGTCATGTATAGCAGAAATGGGCGCAGTAATTTCTTCAAGCACTAATTTGGTTGTTGGAGAAAACATCTGTTCCTCTGGTTTGTGCGGTTGCTCTAGGATTGCTGGTGCAAGAAGGCTGGTCTGGATTTCTGAAAGGTTGTCATTGTTCACGCCTAGCAATATCTGAGGCAATTCTTGCACAGTGTAGGCTTTGACAATGGTGTTCTTTTTTTGTGGTTGGCCATGATATTGTACATCATAGGAGCGAATAAAGCACACAATTGTATGATTGCTGATAGATTTTGCAAGTTCCAAATCTAAAGACACTCTCTGTATAATTTGTTCAGCATAGTAATTGCATCAGATGCTTTATATTTGATTGACAGCATGTTGCAATATTTACACCATAGCATCAAAAGAAAGTATATTATTAAACATGTTGTAACTTGCTAGTCAGCATGGTAGAAAATTTACAGCATATCAGTAATGGTAAAAGATTATTCAATATGTTGTAACTTGTTAGTCAGTATGGTAGAAAATTTACAGCATACCAGTAAATTGATTTATGATAACGATAGAGATGAAGTTTAAATTTTTAATTTTGTTTGCTTGGTTTGTCTTAAAGGAAAAATAGCTATTACAGAGGAAAAATTGGTCATGCAGTCTATATAGGTGGACAATTTAAGTTTTTCTAAACTTAAGCTTTGATATACATATTGAACCTGAACAGCAGTTTAAGGAATAAGCTTTTCAGCATCAGGAGTATAGACAGTGCAGTTGATGCTTCCAGTCTGGTCAGTCAGCTTAATTCCAATACGACACCTCAAGTATTATGAAGTTAGTTTAGTAGCAAAGATGAAAAATGTAATATGTAACATAATCTACTACTTTCTAATTTTTATTGATATTGTGTCACCTTAGTTCAACATGAGTGGATTCATTGCATGATAGGCAGGTTATAATCCATTCTGTTTGAGCATTAACATTCTTGTGATAATTCAAGTAAGCTGTGAACCAACACTTTGGTTGTCCAGGAATGTAACTTGTAGCAGCTCGTATTCAAGCAATTTTTTGCTATAGAAAAATATTCAGTGTTATAAATTTTGAAGGATTTTAGCAAAATTAGCAGCATCAGTTTATTAAACGTCAGTATACTAATCATTGTAACTGATAAATGTGTATCTGTATGTGTGTGAATGGAACTTACAGTATCAAATGAAGCCAATACATTACGTATCTCTTTAATGTCTTCATCCTTTGGAGGAGGAAGCAAGATGGAAGGATCTTTGTATGTTTTTGCCTTGAGTAGTTGTTTCAGTTCTTGTTTGTGATCAAGATACCTAAACAGAAGAAAGTTAGATATAGACAGCTATATGCCAATAGTTAAGGGCTTAAATAAATAGATTTTGTTCACAATTGATTAAGCTGCATTTGTGGATGTAGAGGAGGATAGTAAAGGAAACAAGATGATAACTGAGAGGATAAGGAAAGAGCTGAAAAAAGAAGCATAGAGTTAAAAGATAATATATGTATGACAATAATTGCTAAACTGTAATTGTCTATGTAAAATGTATGCTTACAGTTAAAGGTTGTCACTTTAACTCTCATTGCTATGATCAGTGATGCTGAACCAATGTTTTTCGCAATCTTTGTGCCATCATCTTTTTCAAATTCATTCCAAAGAGTAAGTAGCATTAGCTTTTTCCTTCAAAAAATAATAAGTTACAACAGATCATTTACGAATTTTCTGAAGTTATATTCAAGCTCATAATAATAGTAGTTTACTGTTCATTGACAATCACAAAATCTCTTGTTGTGTTGTTGCTCTGCTGTTTTTGAGGAAAAGCATGTATAACAACTGCTTTCACATCTGTGTTAAGAAATAGAAATAATGAGTTGACAATAGTTTTGTTCAACATAGAAACAGTGTTGCTATAACTGATAAGGTATGAAATCTGAATTTGTATTGATAACTTACTTTGTAGATTTTTTGTGTCAGCATATTTATGCAGATCATCAAGCTGAGTGAGTTCAAATGGACATGGTGGTGCTGGTGGAACTGATTCTTCATAAGGCTCAATCAAAGTGTCATTGTTAGTAGCCCATGAAAATAGATAATCATCAATTCTGAAGTTGACAGAAGTATCCATCAGTGAAGCATTTGAAATATAATATCTCCTGAATGGCCAAAGCATGTGGTAGAATTGCCTGATGCAAGCATTGTAAAGGACAACAGATACTCTTATTCCCTATTTTTTGATATATAAGAGACATTGTTATCTAGCAATTAAGCTGACCAAAAACAGGTAGATATTATATAGTATGCTATACCTGGGAGTCGGTCAACAAGAATCGACGAAACTTTTTGTACGGTGCAGTACGTGCTACATGCTGAACAAGCACAGTCCATGGTCTAGTTTGCTTATTGACATTGAGTATGTCAAACAAACGTCTGCTCATCTTGTCCTGAAATAATAACAACAAAACAAAGTCAGGGTACATATGAGTCTTGATCTGACATTTATAGATTTCATCACAGAAAAAATGCACAAGTAAAGTTGGATATTTACTTTCAAATAGATAACAAGATTGGTCCAATATTTCTCTATAAACTATATTTTTTGTGCAATCAATATCATCTGAGCTAAAATACTCTGGTTTAATCAAAACTCAAACAGCATTTGATGTTCTTGCACGGGACAAAGCAACATATAATTGTCCGTGGGAAAACAAAACATAGGTTCCTTCAAATACAGATCAACAAAATCAGGTGTTTGTCCTTAAGATTTATTGATAGTCATAGCAAAACATAAACGAACAGGAAACTGAGTCCTTTTGTAAGGAACAGGGTATTGCTCATCATTTGTAGGTTGCAAAGGAATCCTATGTATGAAGACTTCTTTGCCAGCAAAGTGACCAACTGCTATCTGTGCATGAATGACATTTTTAGTCAAAGACTTGCAGATTAGTCTTGTTCCATTGCATAGCTCTTCAGTTGGATCAAGATTTTGTAAGAAAATTATTAGTGCATGTCGCTTAAGCACAAGCCTGTGAAGAGGTAAACCACTTGGACTTAATGTGTTAAGGAAATCAACATACTCAGCCTAATGATTTGGGTCAATTGTTTGATTGAAACTGATGTATTCAATGCTTTCTCCTGGAAACTTTTCTATCATCAGATCATTGATTTCATCAACAAAGTGATTTTTTGTTGTCAGTATTGCTCTGTTCAAAGACAAAGCGGCAGTTTCTAATATACTTTAATATCAGGATAGACAACATCTATTAGTCTTTCAAGTGAATCAACTTCATTAGTGTACTTGATCAAATTGAAGATGGTATAGCAACTGAATTACTGTTGTGTGCCTGTTTTAAACCATCTCCTATTTTCAATTGAAACTGTGTCAACAATGGATCTAATTTTGCTATCATGTTTTCAGTTAATTGTAACTTTTACAGGCGGGGCCACAAGAGAGAATTAATCAAGCAAGCATTAACTGTTTCAGCCTTAGTTCCACTACGAACAATCGGTAATGTTTGCCTGAAATCTCCTCCAAAAACCACTATCTTTCCTCCAAAAATTTCGTTTGAGTTCATGATGTCTTTAAGCAGATTATCCAATGCTTCAATAGCTGCTTGTTTACACATTGGAGCCTCATCCCAAATGATCAACTTTGATTCTCTGATCAAAGTTGCTAGCTAGAGAGCTTTGCTTACTAATGGGACAAGTTCCTCCATTAGAAATATCTATTGGGATTTTGAATCGTGAGTGAGCTGTTCTTCCTCTAGGAGAAGAATTGAAGCAGCTATGCCAGATGTTATGGTAGCGAGTGCAATATGACCTTTTGACCTTATATCAGCGAGTAATGCACGATATAAAAAAGTTTTTCCGGTACCTCCTGGACCATCAATGAAGAAAGCACCACTTTTGTTGCTGTAAACTTTTTCACAGATGACATTAAATGCTTCTTTTTGCTTTTGATTCAACAGAATACAAGTATCCAAATTAGCTGCTGCAACAATTATGTTTCCTTTTGCATTTAACTCTCTTGTCTGACTTTCCATATCATCCATTGAGAAATCATAGGCGTACAAGTTGAATGAAGAAATGTTTTTCCCCATAGATTGTAAGAAGCCATTTTTATTTGATCAAGTACCTTTGTCCTAACTTGGTTTGCTGTTAAGGTTTTGCATCTAAGAAAATATTCAGATATAACATCTTCAAATTTAGTCCACAATGCTGGCGGATCATTGGGGCATGAATAAACCAGCAGGGTTGCAAACAATCTTCTCATTTCATATGGCATATAAAGTGAGAAGCTTCTTGCAAACAAAGTTCTGGCTATTATCATGTTCCAATAATCCCCTCAATAGTGCTGCTTCATGGAAAGTCTGCACTTGAACTCACCAAAAGCTTTAAGATCTGCAAATGAGGTTGGACATCTGACTTTTGTCAACAACAGTCTCAGATAACATCTTTTACCTTCACCGGGATGCCCAACAACTATTCTACCTATAGAATCTCTCTGTTCAAAATTTTCACATTCTTTTGCTTGGTTTCCAAACAAAATATTCTGAAAATTGCACATAGGTGCAATTTAGATCCTGAGCTTCCTTGTTTATTTGTTCATGCAAAAGAATTTAGTTAACATTGTTCTTCTCAATTGAGTATTATTGAGAAGCATTACGCAAGTCAGTATTCTTCTTGAAACTCATGGTTGCTGGTTTTCCAGATGCAACTGCAAGTGGATAACGGCTGGCTTTATTTCGCTAGTTGGAAATGTAAATTCTCTAAGTAGCCTTTGGAGGAATATCCATCTTGCTGAGTACTATGCTTGATTTCATCAATCTCACAATGGACTATCAGCAATAACTCGAAACTGGTTCTGCCATGTCCCTTACAATGTACTTGTATATATATTTGACTGCTTTTACTGCTGAGCATATCTCAACATTTATGTGGCAGTCAATTTTTGCAAGTAGATATGAGTTATAAGGGACAACCCAAGGATTATCGAGCCATGCATTCCTCACTTCAACTTAATGCCATTATCTCTTCGTCTACACTTTGATATGCATCAACTGTTTGAATAGTTGTATCGAGAACTCTTTTGGCAAGAGTTTTATAGACTCCATTTTTTTCATAAGGCATTTTGTGGATTTGCTAAACCATAAGGACCATGAAGCATATGTCTAACTACCATTTTATAGAGATGGGAATTTTTTCTTGTCAGGTACTCAGCACAACTATCTTGTCATATTCATCTGCAGTATATAGCTTGTACTTAGATTTGAGAATCAAAAGGAAATGCGCATGAGGCATACCTCGTTTTTGATATTCAATTACATATGTATAAGCAACAATCTCACCAAAAATGTGTTTTTAAAAAGTTCATCTTTCAATTTTTCTAACTTAGCATGAAAGACTCTCGAAATTAAATCTGGCCGACTCTGTGTTTCATCTGTGGGAATCAAATGCTCATTTATTTCTTGCCAATTAGGATTAAGTCTAAAATAGCTCCGGTTTCCAAATTTTTGCACCACAAGTCATCGCGTCCATGTATCTGCGACGCATATTTCTAGGATCTCCTATGAAACTTGGTGGCAATATAACTCGCTGGCCAATATTTGACTCTCGAGTTTCTCCATAGCCACTGCATCATTATGCCATTCAAAAATTCTCTCCTGATTTCTTCCTGTTGTGACCTAAAAAAGTCAAGTCTTTGTTTCTCAATCTTCACATAGCCATCAACCACATATTGCTGGAATAATCTACAAAAATGCAGAATCAGAGATTCAGATGAATCTCTGATCTGAAGCTTGTACGCGTAATATTCCCTCAATGAAACAAATGCTGGATCCTCTTCCGATCTATGCATTGCTAAGTGACACATATAACCTATTTAGAATGACTTAAAATTCTATACTTCTAATACTACATAAACTAAATTTTAGTTTTCATTGACCAATTTCTTCATTGTAGAGCAGTTCATCAGCACTTAATGCACTTGCTGGTGCAATAATTTAGCTGACCTTTTTTTCTTTTTTCTTTTGTGTTTCTTCCTTTAGTCCTTTCTTTGGAATTCCTTGATACCAACCAAGCTCTCCAAATGAAAACATTAAAGGGTACTGTAATGAATCATAGCAGCCGTAATAATACTCAATGTTAGTGGAGAGCACCACAAGTATACACTTGTATATTACGGCGGCTATTCTCACCATTTTCTTCACCTTCTACCCATAATGCTACAACCTGTGATTCTGTTGGTTTGTTATATACTCTTGATCTAACCAGGACAGTATGCAACATTATTTTGTAGCTGTCTAAGTTAGGAATGTGACATAGACTCCTAAAGAATGAGCATATGGATTATGCTGAGAACAGTGATTAATTTCTTTTTCACACTTTCAGACAACCTAGGACAGCAGCAAGACGATTAGATACTCAGTTCAATATCATGAAAGTAAAGTTGCATGTTTGTGCCTGAACCATTACTTGGTATCAAATCATTTAAAATACGATACACTTCTCCTTGAATTCTAAATGTGTAGACTCCATTGTTTCGTCTACACAGATCCTATCACACTTAACACCAAAAGATGTAAATCCAAATTGATTGTTATAAGTCCTAATGAGCTCCCTGAATGCTTTTGCTTCCTTTGAAGATGAAGTTAGTAATTCTCTTCAGAATATCAGGAGTCTGTTTTGTGCTAGTATAATATCACCATTAGAATAGCAAAAGTTTGCTGTTTCTGAGAAAAACTTTTTAGCATCACAATGTTGACAATCTCTCTGCTTTGGCAAAATGTCAGGAGTATTGGCTATTAAATCCAACAACTCTCTTCCTTTCCTAGCTCTCCTTCCTAACAGAAACAAAAAATAATATCTGAAGTAACTAATAATTTAAATGCCTATCAACAGTACGAATGTAAACCAGCAATAAAGGTCAAAGCTAACCTGGACGTTTTATGTTGTCCAGAATTCTTTGATTAGCTGATTCTTCAATAGGTTGACTATTGATTACTAAAAGTCAAATGCAGAAGTTCAGATATTGCTACCATGAGAATCCATGGAAACTGAAGCACAATTTTGCTGAGAATATAAGATACTACCTAAATGTCTATCTAGAAGGATAGAAGTATTACTACTCGAAGCAACTGGTTGCATTATATGTGTATCTCTACTGAAATTTGTAATAGAGCCTGAATGAGAAGATTGTTATGTCCAAGAGTGTACTCTCTGGTAATTGTACCAGTCAACAAAGCAGATTGTTTATGATTTTGTGATGAAGAACAGCTCAAGCTTAGCTGTTTTTTTGTTTTCTGAACTGCATATTATGTAAGCCACTTTTTTTTTTTATTTCCATCTCAAATAAGCTTGTCGCCTATAGTTTTTTTCTCCACATAAGAAGCCACAAATTCAGTAGGCAATGAACTCAGTTGTTCTGGTCTACAAACAGAACTACTGTTCATCATGTCTGTAACAGCATACTGATGATTGATAAGATAGCTAACATCAGTTGTTTTTACTGAATAACCACATGAATGTGGTTCAATAACTTTACACGTTTGATCCAACAATTGTGGAATCGAAGAATCAAAAGCAGATGATATTGTCTGATGATAAATTAGTTTATCAGATATAACAACTTTATATTGAAAGTTCAAGCAATAAAATCTTACGTGAAGATGAGCAATGAAAGTATAGAACAGACAAAACATACAAAAATCACTGAATATATTTAATAAAGCTTCGGTACTACAACATAGTGGCTAGCAACTTTACTACAGTTTTAACGATCTACACTGTTAGATTATGGTTCACTAATATCATATGTTAGTGAAATAAGTAGTGATTTACACAATGAGTCAAATACTAAAGAGACAAAAGGAAAGTTGCATAACAAGCATAATAGATGGTAGGAAGAAGAAACTAAGCTGCATGATAATATCGTAAAAGCTATAAAAGATAAGCGTTAAACAGTCATGCAAAAAGAAACATATTACATGTCAGGAAATTTAATGCAGATAAAAACTCACCAAGCAATAAGTAAAGAACCAACTGAATGCTTCTTTCGTTTGTTTTGCCGGAATGAGCACCAATCACAGCACAATGAGACGAAAGAAAGAGAAGCAGGCCTTATAAACCTCAGACTTGTTTGTCAACATAGTGACGCTGTTACCATAAAAAAGTAGATATAAAGGGTAAGTAAACTACTTCATAGATGTTCATTCAAATCTAACGGTCAATAGATGATAAAAGTACAAAACACAGACAATCAAATGGCTGAAATTTTGACAAAAGACAACCTAATTTTAAAGTTAGTAGCCAACAACTATTTTAGCAAGTTGATAGATGGAGTAAAACAATCATGTACTTTCAACCACTCTCAGCTACCTTGCATTTGACCAAAAGTAACTTAGTAAAACGTTTCACCAAAAAGTTAAATATTTATAAATGGATGAACATGTGTAAGTTATTCATTCTGAATTGCATTGATAATAAATTTTTTTTTCAGTATAGCATGAGTTTGCTAAAACCCAAAAAAACAGGTACACTGGATTTTCAAAATAATTAAACAACCTTCCATTTACATTCAAATTTATTAAGGTCTTGATTTAATGTTTACATGCACAAACCAACCCACAAATCAACACTCAAAATAAATATTGTTAAATCTATTACTTTCAAAAAATATATTAGCATGAAATAGTTCTCGATGAATTTTGTAAATTTTAGCTGAAAAGATAACTATTCATTATAAATTACAATGACAGTAGATTAATTTTTTAATACAAGATCACCTTCCTCGATCCATATGCTCAGTGGAACAGGGTTAGTATTGCAACTGAATAAACTTCCTACAATGAAAGAAGCAAGCTGAACCGAAGAAAAATAATGTAAACTTCAACTCTAAAGCTGCCACGTGGCAGCTTGGGAAAAAGCTACAATAACATGCAACTGGAACTTATATTATAGTTAGATATATACATACATACATAAACACACATACCTTTATCTCTTTCCTATATGGCTGTTTGATATAGTGAGTTTTCCACACTTGCTCTCAATGTCTATGTGCTATTTGACTAGCTATTTTTTCTCTCGATTTCCTTTGTCTTTATTCTTTTTTTTTCGATCAATTTTGGATAATCTTTCCACCAATATCTTTAATTTAAAATTTATTAATATCCTTATCACACATGTTATCATGTTGAATTCTTGATATGATTCTTGTAACAAATTTCTATCTCACTCTTGATGCGTCATTTTTAATCTATCCTATTTAAGGATGGCAATGGGGGCGGGTGCCCGCAAGAGGTTATTGGGGCGGGGGGAAATTTTTTCCTCCCGTTTAGAAACGGGGTGGGGGGCGGGGAGCCACCCGTTTGAAAAAAGATATATAATATATATATGTACATAATTATATATATAATATTTAATTTAATTAGTTATAATTTTATAATAATGATATTATTAGTTATATGTATCATTTAATGTAGATTAGTATATGTAATATAATTGATATTATCAATTATACTACTAATTATACATGTCTATTAATAAAAATTATTAATTATTTATAATAAATTTATTAATACATTGATATTAAATTCCTAACTACACTTAATACAATAACACTTTTTTCTAAAAAAAACATAATAATAATTTAATGATTGTATTTGTATCAAAAGTGAAAACTTGATTATTTTAGTTATATTTGTTTTATCATATTAGATTGTATTCAAATAAATTTTGTTTAATTATTTTTATGAGTTTCAATTGTGAAGTTACAATGAATAATAATTTGGTGATGTGTTGATATTTTAGTACTTGATTATTTGCTAAAATTTAATTATAATGAAATTATATAACAAAATTTTTTTTAACCCCATGGGTACCCCGCGGGGGAAGAGGGGCGGAGCAGGGGCAGGGCGGGGGAAGCCGGGGATGGGGGAGGGGTCCCCCGCCCCATTGCCACCCCTAACCCTATTAAAATCTTTTTCAAATTAAATTTTGAAAAGAACATTATCCTTATCATCTAAGTTGTATATATTATAGGCTTATCAAAGTTTCATTTGAGAAGCGATGCATTGGGTGGTATAGGGGAGGTACTGTAAGTGAGAGACCTCAAATTCGAGACTCCTACTTATCCAACTCGGGTTCGAGCCTTCTCACTTACAAAAAAAAAAAAAATTTCATTTATAGTTCTCTGCGTAACTTTTACTATAAATTCTTGGCAATTGTATTTATTTTACCACATATGATTTTATTAATTTCTTAGGTGTTGTTTTTTTATCTTTAATTTAAAATTTATTATTATTTTATCACAAGTGTTGTCATGTTGAATTCTCGATATGCTTCTTGTAACAAATTTCTATCTAACTCTTGATGGCTCATTTTTAATCGACTCTATTAGAATCTTTTTCAAATTAAATTTTAAAAAGAATATTACTCTTATCATCTAAGTTGTATATATTACAGGTTCATCAAAGTTTCATTTTGGGGAGTAATGGGTTAGGTGGTATGAGGAGGGAGTGTAAGTTAGAGATCTCAGATTTGAAATCTCTTACTTACCCAACCCGAGTTCGAGACCTCTTATTTATAAAAAAAAAAGTTTCATTTATAGTTCTCTGCATAACTTTTACTATAAATTTTTACCATAAATGACTTTATTAATTTCTCAAGTGTTGTTTTTCTTATCAAATTATTAGGGGTTTCCCGTAAGAACTTTTTTTTCAAGATTAATTATGATTTTTCTGTAAGCTTTTTTTCCTTTTTTGGTGTTTTTAGGCCAAAGTACATAATCTTCGAAGGAGTACTAAAGAAGTAGTTCATGTGCAATTTTAGACTTTTCATGCTTGGATGATTCATGGAGTTTGAGAAGGCATACTTTTTTTTTAAAAAAAAAATTTTAAAAAATTTAGTTTAGGTGTGAAGTTTTGAATTCAGGATTTTTTTTTACACTTCTTTCCCCATACTATCCAACATCATCCTTTTTTCTTTCAAAAGGCATACTTAAATTACTAGATGGTAGTAAACAACGAGTTCTCTATTTCTCAACCCTAAAGAAATAGCCAAAGCGAGTTCATTATCTACAACATGATTGGGTGCATGGTGCACAAACCCCAAATCTGAAACCAGCAAATCCAAAACCAATCTTATTTTTTATGGCTTTTTGTCTAGATTTAGTTAAATTATTTTGCCTTTTAGTTATCACAAAGCCAGCTTGAAGAAGTAAAATAGTTACAAATAAATATTGTTTATTCCTACATCCTACATCAAGGGGATTGATCATGAAATTCTTAGCAAACGAGTCCAAAGGATCTTTAAAACCATAAATGTCATGTTATCATGCAGTAGATTGTCAATTGTCATCACTGTTAATCTTGGTCCCTAACTTTTGATGTTTACAAAATAATTGGATGATACTAATATCCCTTCAAGAAATATTTTCAGTCATGAAGCAGATATGATTCAAGATCAAGTGTAATTGAAAGAGACAAAGGAAGTTGAAAGCTGTCGGATGCTTGTGAAGACAGGACCGGACGTCCGATAAAGTGTGCAGCACTTCGAACGCATGAGAACTCCATCACCGGACGTCTGAAAGAATTAAGACATCCCACCTAACTCACTGACCTCTTTCGGACGCATACATTAGAGATACCGGACGTCTGATAAACTATGTAGCACTTTGAACGCAAAGCATTAGAGGTACCGACGTCCGAAAGGATTAACAAAGATTTCTCAATTTCACCATCTGTTTTCGGACGCAAGCATCAGAGACACCGGACATCCGAAAGAATTGAAAAAAATTTTCTAAATTCACTGCCTGCTGTCGGACGCAAGAAACGGGAGTATCGGACGTCCGATACTCCCAACGGTTAGTTGACTCTTCAGCTACCTTCTATCCATGGGAAACATTAATGAAACACTTTCTTGGTCTCATATAAATAGAGTATGGTCAGAAACTTCAAACAACTTTTGCACACTGAAGATACAAAAGATATAGAGTAGTTTTAGTGAGAAAAACATTCTCAAAGGAAGATTTGTAGTCTTGGTAATGTGAAATTCATTGTAAGTTTTTCATTTGTGAGTGAATACTTCAATAGCGTAGTTCTATGAGGGTTGTCCTGAGGGATAGTAAAACTTCCTAATTTGATCGAGCGAAACTTGGGGTAAGGAGGAAGTGAGCCTTCTTTTGTACACAACATTGGTTGTATTTCATCAACTTGAAAAAACTTGTTTTGTGAATTGATCTTCAAGCTAAAGAAGAGTTTGGTAGTCAATTGGTTTGCAACTCTTCTCTTCTTATTTATTGATTATTATCTTGTGATTCTTAAATTGCATATCTCTTCTACTTCTTTCAAGTGATATTGTTCTTTCATTGATTGATTCATTGTGTGATCACTTAGAAAAGAGGGTAAATTTCATATTGAGCAAAAAGTGCCCATAACTTGATTAGCTTTTTAATCAACCTAATTCACCCCCTCTTAGGTTGTCTTCAATCCTTACAATTGGTATCAACAATGCCATATTTTTTGAAGGACAATATGTGATTAGACCTCCAATGTTTAATCGGTCAAATTATGTGAGTAGTAAAGAAAGAATGATTATCTTCATGCAATCGATTGATATTGAATTATGGTTTATTGTTAATGAAGGTCCATATTATGTTTCTATAATAGATGAAGTTACTCACAACCAAGACCAAAAACTAGAAATGAATTGACTGGTGATGATAGAACCCATCTCACATTGAATGCCAAGGTTATGAATGTGTTGTATAGTGGTTTCGATTCAAATGAATCTATTAGGGTCAAAGGGTGTAGGTCTGTTAAAGAGATTTGTGACAAATTGAGAGAAATTCATGAAGGGAGTGAAATTGTGAGAGAGCAAAAGAAATCTATATTAGTTACCAAATATGAATCATTTAAGATGGAACCTCATGAAAATATTGACAAAAGATTCAATGATCTCATTAAGGATTTAGAGGTTGTCGCGCCCCATTTTTTATAAGAAAAAATTAATGAGTTTATAAAAAATGATTTTGATTTAATTTGAATTGAAATGATTTTTATTTTTAAGAAAATAAATATGAAAATGAAGGGCCTAAATGGGGGTTTGAAGTGCGACGATTTGACCCAAATTATAGTTTAAAAAGGGTTTTTGAATAAAAAAATCGGAGTTGCCACTTGATATTGAGTTAAGGTGTACCAAGTCACCTAAAATGAATTTTTAAAGGAAAAAAGTAGAAAAACCCTTTTTAAACGACTCCAAATCTACGTAAATCAAAGAAAAAGGTTCGGGAGTCACATTTTAAGAAAGGGAAGGCAAGGATTAAAATCCGAGACACCCTTTCGACTTAATCAAGGCTAGTTGCGTGATTTAGTCAAAAATTTTCTTATTTTTAACCTAAAGATTTATCACATTTGGATGTACTATATGAATGCAAATCCTAGACCTAAGAGGGTATCGGGGGTCAAAATATCCCTTCAAAGTTATTTGATGCAAATCGCATTAATTGCGACACCCAAAAGTAAATTTTCTAAGAAGTCACGAATTGTGCAAACATATGAGATTCAAAGAAACGAAAAGAAAAGAAAATAATATAAATATACATGATCTAAGAGAATGTATCATAATGGGTACGGGGGACTAAAGATTCGTGACTAGATTTTCCCTTTTATAGAGGGAATACAAGCGTGCTAAGGCTAGAACGCCAAACTCGTCCATATCCCATATTTAAGGGGTATTTCCTATCTAATCAAGCAAATGATCTAATTTAATTTCTATTTCCCTAAATGAAGTGCAAGTCTAATGTCATATTTTCATACAAAGGGATAAGAGATATACTTATAAGGGAAAATATGGGATAGAGGATATACGTAAGGGAATATGGGGAAAAATACATATATATAAAGGGGGTGTATGGGATAAAGGTTATATGTATAAGGGGAACATGCAATAAGGGATAAAAGGAAAATGTCATACAAAAATGATAAAAACCCCTAAAATAGAAAAATATGCATGAGATGAAGTGATATTATCATGCAATCATGATCTAACGCGCGAAGGGGTCCTAAGGGTCTAACATTGGACTAACCCACATCTATGAGTCCTTACTAGCGTTGGACTAGTAAGAAAATCGAAATAAAAGGTCACAACTAGCGTTGGACTAGTGTGGAATCGGGAAAAGGGTCACAACTAGCGTTGGACTAGTGTGGTGACGTCATACATTAATTTATAACTAACTAATCATGTAAAACTAATAAAAAGTAAATAAACACATAAATTCACATAAACACGTAGCAAATAAGCATGATATCTAGATGTAAGGTCCTAGGAAAGCGGTAAACACGTAACACATAGGCATGCAAGGCACACAAAACAAATAAAGCAAATAAATCCCTAACTATTACATTAGGGGCGCTAACTACAATCTAAGGGGGGAAAAGAATAAAATAGATAAATCCCTAACTATTACATATTCTATCTAAATACAGATCTTGAACCCCTAACTATTACAACTTGACATTCAAGTGCCTTTTAAATAATTAAAATTAGCCAAAAATAGATATTCAAAAATTGAAACAAATAAAGCAAATAAAGAAATGAAATAAAACATTTAAAAGGCATGCAATTAAATACATAAACTCACATAAGTGCACATAGGGTCAAATAAAGCGAAAATAAGGGATAGAGTGTACCTCCCTTGAGTTGGGGCCCTAATGACATGAATTTACTTATTTACCCTCCAAAATAATAAAAGGGTCAAAGCACCACTTTAATTAACAAAATAATCACAAAAATGGAGATAAACACAAAATTAAATCAATCAAGGTATTCAAATAAAAGCAAACAAACCATATTTGACAAATTAACACAAATAAGAACTTAATTGAAATAATTAAAGAGTTTTAGGGATCAAAATTATTATTATAAGTATTAGGGTGTCTAAAAGGAAATAAATTAAAATTAAGGGCTCAAGGTGAAGCCTACCATTCAAATGATAAAATTCACAAAACAAATGAAAACCAATTTGCTAGGATTAAACAACAAAATTCCAAGATTTCACTAAAAATTCAAATCAAAACTATAAATCTAGAAAAAAGTTATTAAACACCTCAAATTCATCCTAAACTCATGCATATTCTACTCAAAGGTCACATTGAATCATATCAAAGAAAAATAACATGCTAAAGGGACAAAATTGATCAAATTTCCAAAGTTTCTGGGCCATAACACAATTATAGGGAACTTAAGAGGTTGAAGTGAAATTTTCGAAAAATCTTCATGCAAGCTTACGGAAAAAACCTTCTGCAACAAAACTTGCTGCACTTTCGTTTCTTATCACGGATTTCAGACCCAAACTCACAACTTTGAGCAAAAGTTCTTCGACCAATCATCAAGACTTTGAACCAAGCAACAAAACACATGATTTCAACATCCGAACAAGCAAAAAATGAGAAGGAGATTGTGCAAAATCTGAAAAAGTTTCGTGCAAACTCCATGCAAAAGCTAAGAGACATTTTAGCAACAAGAAGACTTTCGGCCACCAAGCAATTTTCATCCGCAAGCTTCTGCAATTTCATGTAAACTCTCGGCCAACAAGATTCATACAATAGCTTAGAACCAACACGATTAAACACCTCTTAACAATGCAATTGTTGGAAGATTTCCATGCAAATTTTATATAAAACTTTTGAAGAAAGCTTCCGCAACACAATCTTTTGGTAACTGATGAAGCTTTCTGCAACTCAAGAAACTCAACCAATGCAATCTTCCTTTCATTCAAACACCACTTAACATTTCAACCAAACCAGAAATTGGAATCAAAGTAACGAACACAAAGCTTTCTTTTTCATTTTCAACACGAAACTTTAATATGTAAAGCTTCCAGAGGATCATTCAAAGCTGGAAACAGAAGCGTTGCTGCAATTTCACGCAACACTATCTAACTCCAGATCATTTGCAAACTCACAAAACAAACAAACCATAAAATTTGTCAACCCAATTACCACAAAACTTCGTCCCATTTTCTAACAATTTCCAGCAGAATCTATCCAAAAATCCTAACTAAAACACATATAAAACAAGCTGTAAAATGGGTTTCCATCAAGCATATCGAGTAATCCCAGAAAGCTGCCGCACCATAAGGTGAGAAGGAATCAAAGCATGATTTTAGATGAACAACCCAAAGTCAAAAACTTTTCTCCTTTTCCTAGCAAAAACATCAAACATCACTGGGCTTCTAAACCTTTTATGGAAGAAACAAACTTTGCAACCAAGGAAGAAACAAAGGAAAGGGACGAAGAGTAGCTATTATATGCAACTATAGAAAATCTAATCAAACGATTTTCATGCATTGTTCTTCTCCTTTTTACAATGAAATCAAACTAAGAAAACAGAAGCTTCAATGGCCCCAAGCTACCCCATTCCAGATTCATGCACAAAAGGAAGCAAAGGAACAGTCATAAACTCCTACAAATGTCTGGGTTTCATTATCAACATATGCATCAGGCAAATCAGTTCCCGGCTAGCCAAAATATGCAACTTATATCCTTTGCTGCTAAAAACCAACATCAAGATTATATAACAACAAAAGGGAAGGAACAGCAATTAAGGACACATTAGAAAACAGATTGGCCCGAAACTTCATGCCATTTTCTGTGCTGTGTTTGTTTGTTCAAACGCATAAAAACCAGTCACAAACATCAACATCCCACTGATTCATCAGATAAAACTTATAGAAAAGCCCCTAAAACCATCATCCGGATGCAATGCTAAACACACAAAAGAAAGAAAATCTGGGTTGAAGAAACAACTTGTAAAACCAGATTCGTTCATGAAGCCCTTTTTTACAAATGGAACGGGTTTGCTGCTAACTACAAGAAGCATGGGATAGTTTCTACATAAAAGGTCTCATGATCCACCCTAACGCAAGACCCAGATGCAATAGGATAAGGCAAAGATCTGAACCAATAGCGTATGAAAAGGGAATCACCGAAAGAAGAAAAAATAGAAACATGAAACCAGAGAACCAACACCGTAGCGTGTAAATCTGAGTATATGTAGGTGAAGGGAAATGAAAAGAAAGGGTTACCTTGAAGATTTTAACAACAGATGTATGGAAATCAGTGAGTTTTGAGATGATCGAACCCCATAGAAAACCAATAAGACCTGCTTTTTGGCAGCTGGGGATGACTTTTGAACGAAGCTGAAGTTAAAGGAAACGGGCAGATTGTAATTTCTATGGAGTTTTCTACAAGCCCGTAGCTTTTTCCTCAGCCTTCCTCAGCTTTCCTTTCTCTGTTCTTCTTCCTCAGCCCTCCCTTCACTCTCTCGGTTCCTTCCTCTCCAAGCCCGTAACTTGAAGCTTTCTCCCTCAACCCCGTGGCTACCCCCTCTCTCAGCTCTCTCCCTTTCACCTTATCTCTCACTCTACCTTCTTACAGCCGCCACCCTTCTTACTCTCGGTCTCTCTCTTCCACTATATCTCTCATTCTTAGCCGCCACCAGATTTTGAGCCTTTTATAGGCATCCAATCTCCCAAAACCTAGAACTAATGGAGGAGATTTAGGGCTGCATTTTCGTTCTTCATTTCAAGCCATTAGATGGCTTTTAATCCTACATCTCTTGGTGTTGTTGGATCCAGGCCAAGTGTAGTTGCTGAGGTGATCCAATGGTGAAGAAAATGCAATGGAAAAAATGGTGGAACAGGACATGAAACCGAGCTGCCTCTGTTTGTGTCTTCCGCGGCTGTTTTCTGATGCAAGAAATGCTTGTTTGCGTGAGCTGCTTTCTCCCTTCTTTTTTTTTAATTCAATTAACAACAAATAGGAAATGGTTTTCTTAAAAAAATGAAAAATGAGATAAAAATGAATAAAAAATCAAAACAAAATCAATTAAATGAAATAAAAATGCTAAAATTTTTGTGTTTGATAAAAGAAATGATTTTCTTCAATATAAAATGAAATAAAAATTAAAATTAAAAATGAGTAAAATAAACAAAAATATGAATAAAATGAATAGTAAAATTTTGGTGTCTACAGCTTGCCCCTCTTTGTCTGAGTTTCGAAGAAACTTGAGACAAAGACGTAGACATCAAATACTTACCTGTGTTTATTCTGCCTTGAACTTGAACCTGTAAACATAAAAAGGTCAGCGGGATAAAACCTGAACTTGCCATGACATCAGTCAATGGAATACAATCCAAACATGCCGAAATTCCAAATCCAACATGACAAAACGGTTATTGGGATACTACTCAAGCCTACCGAGGTTGGTGGCACAAAATCCAAACCCAACGTGGTATTGGTGGCACAAAAATCCAAGCCCGACGTGATATTCATGATGTTGGTGGTACAAAATCCAAATCTAACGAGATGTTCATGATGTTGGTGGCACAAAATCCAAATCCAAGGTGATATTCGTGATGTTGGTGGCACAAAATGCAAGCCAAACGAGATGTTCGTGATGTTGGTGGCACAAAATCCAAACCCAATGTGATATTCGTGATATTAGTGGCACAAAATCCAAGCCCAACGTGATATTCGTGATGTTGGTGGCACAAAATCCAAACCCAACGAGATGCTGGTGATGTTGGTGGCACAAAATTCAAGCCCAACGTGATGTAAATGATGTTGGTGGAATAAAATCCAAACCCAACGTGATATTCGTGATGTTGGTTGTGACGCCCCCACTTCTCCCTAAGGCGAACCAAAGGGTATCCGCGGGACACCTGCCCAACTCTCGTCAGGACTCACTACAATCCATAATTCAAAAAACTCGAAATATTTCAAATAATTTCAATATATAATTAACATACTCCAAAATATTGCCCGCTTACAAGTACTTAACTTTCAAACTTAATACAATTCAAAAGAATATGTACTACAACCATCCGTTATAATACAACTTAAAATCTTCAAAAGAGAACATTCTAGTACTATTTACGAGCACTCTTGGTCTCGAACCGTGTTAAAAAAAACAAAAACGTGGAATGAGCTACACAGCCCAGTGAGGTTCCAAAACACTCTAACAGTTCTAATAAATCAGGTAAATTGAACCTACCACATGTATAGTTTCAGGTTGCATATTGGCACATTAACATGGAATAGTTATCATTGTACGAGTAACTTGAGCATAATACAAGCATGGTTCAAGATTGCATCTTGGCACAATAACATGATACAGTTATCAATATGCAAAAATAAACACACATTGAAAGATACGGTATTCCAGTGGAACTATTTCGGTCAACTTCACCTTATGACTCCAGTGATCCCCTCGATTGTCTGGCCATCACCTTATCCCGCCAGTGGTAGTACTCGAGTATACCGAAACGGTGTCCCAGAGTTCCAACCTATCCGACTGAACCCAATTCTGGCTCGAGTAGGTTAGTAACCAAGGGCAGGGTCCAGTTCAGCTTAGAGCTTACAGCATGCACAAGTAATCAAGCAAATTGATAAACGGTAATAATTTGTCATTTTAGTAGGTCGAGTGAGATAAAGTACACACTCGCCTTAAAACGGTGGTAATTTCATAAGATCAATTATATGCAACATTTACACTTAAACACATAAGCAATATGCGGTAATTTCATATGAACATATAATTCACCATAATCAAGTAATCAAATAGTCATGTAGCCAAGTAGGCAGATAATCAAGTAATCAAATAGTCAAGTAAATCGGTAAACGGTAACGGTTAACGGTTAACGGTAAACGGTAATGGTAGTCGGTGAACGGTGGTAATTCATGGTTAATCGGTAGACATTTATCATATTAATAGGCCGCCTATTGGCCATCTATTTTTACCACTTAAGAGTCGAGGAGATTCACTCCAATCGACTTATGCAGGCATAGCAAAGTTAATCATTGAAACGTTTCATGTAAATATGCATTTCAAGTATTTCATATCGAATGATTCAAGTACATTTTACTTAAATGAGAACGAGTGCGGAAACACATAACACATAATGACCATGGATTGAATATATCATAGACTATTCAAATCACGTATTCCTATATGGAACACTCACCAATTCAAAATAAGTGAGTAAGCGCGTAACAAGTGTTTAGGTGTCCGCTTCGAGTTCCTCTTGAAGGTCCCCTTGAGCGCCTGAGCAAATAACCATCAACTATTACACAATATCATTTAGAACCCCTACTTATCGAAGAAGGTTGTACTAGTATACAATCTACGGAGAATTCATAAATTGAATCTTAATTACTCGTAAATCGAGACTCAAAGGTGGGGTCTTAAAATACAAGAGAAATTGGATTTTCATCTTTGAAATCACATGTAAAACGGTCAAGCAATATCAAAGGAAAATGAAGAGTTTCTAAAAACTCAAATCCCATCAAGTTCAAAAATTCCAGATTTAAGGTGCAAGATTTGAAAAATCATAACTCACTCTCTATAGGTCCAAAATTGGAAAACTTGATACCATTGGAAACCTTTTCCAGAGTACTAAAAGTTCTTAGAAGACACTTTTCTATGATTCCTAATGGAAGATATTCAAAATTTGGCTCAAAGTGGCTGTTTTGGACCATTAAGACAGTTTCGGGGTTGGTTTTCGGCTAAATTTGAAAATTAGGGAAAAATCACAGATTTCTATCTAGCCTCTGTAATTTGGTACTCAGTTAAAGTTGCAAGTAAGGTTTAAAACACCACAAACGGAATAAGAATCGGAGTTTTGAGCACCAAGATATAGCAGCTCAAAGTTGGTGCAAAAACGAAGCTCACTAGACAAATTTTCAGATTTAAAGCTGGAACTTCGTGACTCTAGTTGGGCATTAAAATGGACTCGGAATGGTACCAAATTTGGCAGTATAATACTACCATATGAGGGCTATTCCTCTGTCAAGTTTCATAGGAAAATTCATTCGGGAAGCTAGTGAACAAAGCCACTAAATTTTTCAAAATTTCCAAGGCAATCTGCCTTGTACTTGTGTTTTTCCCTTTTCCAAACATTTGGCCGATGCAAATTCTCAAACATCATCCATTTATAAAGACAAGGTCTAACAAATATCCAAGGTGTAATTTGGCAGGTGATTACCACCAAGAAATTCGAATTAACAAGTCCCAAATCGAAGCTAAAGCTTTAACTAGCCAAAAGAGGGTTTTTGACTTCTGAGTCAGGTTCAAACTTTGGCCACAACGCACTAAATGCAACTCAGAATTGAGCGTGGTCAGTGGCGTTGAAAACTAGATTCATAAGGATACAATTTCTTAGAAGAAATGGTTTTCAAAATCGGTCCACAACTAGGTCATTTTGGAACATTAAGTTGCTGCTCAGAACAGGGGTCTCTGTGAAAATGTGAAACAGGACAGTCAAGTTCAGATGGTTGGTACAGATCACTCGAGTGGAATCAGAACATAAATTTTATACCGTTAGAAATCTGGGAATGTCTAGTTTCCAGTGTCACAAACGGCACTTGATTTCGATGTCGGAGCAAAAAGATATGGCCGAAACAAGAACACTGCCAGGGTATTGACGTGAGAATTTTCCAGGTTTACTACCTTACGAAAATTCAATATTTGGCCAACCAAATCATGGAAGTTTTTGACAAACCTTTCTACACATCTCATACAACATATAAACATCATAACTAAGCCATTAGATCCACAAAAATCACACTAAAGGGGCTCGGCAATCACAAGGGCAGAACTGTCCAAAATCTCATTTCATCTCCTTTGAACTTTCCTTCAACAATACAACCTATTTCCACTAATTTATCCACTAATCCATCATTAACAATATTAAAACTCATCAAATCAGCCCAAAAAGTCATAGTGGGAATTCATAGAGCCCACACAACAATTTTCACCATAAATAAAGCTACCCACATGAATCTACAACCGTATAAGTGCAATCTAACGTATATAATCGAAGATTCAAGGGGTTGATTGTTAACTACCTTTCTTGATGATTCTAGCAGAAATTTTCGGTCACTTGAAGCTCAGTAAAACCGTGGAAATGAGACTCCTTTTGTAGCTTAAGTTGATCACCAAGAGGTTAGCTAAGTGTGGTTAAATTTTGGTGTGATTTGGTGAAGATTTGGAGGTAGAAATGAAGAGTTTTCTTTCCTTTCTTTTCTTTCTTGTTTTGGCCGGCTCTTGAGGTGAGAAAATGAGAGCTTCAGCCGTGTATTTGAGGTGAGAAAAGAAGGGTTTTGATCTGGTGTGATGCTTCCATGAGAAGTTAAAATGTGTGGCTCTAATTAATTCAAAAGTCAACTCTTCAATCGCGCGCGTACACTCGCGTTTCGTGCTCGATTCCTCTTGGATTTGTTTCACTTGTGCATTATACCTCTAATGCACTTCCATTAACACTAATATTATTCACTCTTAATAGTTTAGAAATAATTTCTAAAATCCTCCAATTAGTCGTGCGCGCGAAAACGCGTATTTCCGACTTGTGCGCGATAAAGCAAAATTTCAAATAAATTCTTATAACGATAGTATAACAAACTATCATTTGAATATTTAAACTTAAAAATAACCATTTTAGGGCTAATGTACAAGTCCAATTTTCCAGGCTTATTGTATTTTCGAATCGATCATTATTTCCAAACGCGCGTTCACTATTCTCACTTATCTAACCTTCCAAAATTAATTTTCGTAACAAGTCATTTTAAGAATACGTGTAAGCCATAGTCCATGTAATTGGGTCTAAAAAGGTCGGAATAAAATATTTGGAGAAAAGTGAGTATAAATAATTAATTAAGCCAGTAAAATAAAATAAAATAGGGAAAATTGCGGGTCCTCACAACCTCCCCTCCTTAAAAGAATTTCGTCCTCGAAATTCATACCTTCCGTAATCTCAGATAACCCTGAACCTTGCTGTGATCATTTCATGCGTTCTTGCAGATGCCACTGGTCGGTTTCCTCCTCCATTGACTCTTCGGGGATAGTTCTATTTCCTTGTGAAGTAGTTGTTTCTCGTGAATACCTCTTTGGACAGTCGTGAACTTTATGGTTGGTGCTCCACATCCCATACACTTTCGTCCCTTAGCCAGCAGTTTTCTTCGGTATGATTCGTCCTTCCACAATATCCACAGGTCAGACAAGGCATTGTGACTTGACTTGATTGCGATTTTCTTTGATTGTATCTGTCTTACTGGAGCTCTTCGCGACGTAGTTCCTTCTGGTTCCTTTATCATGAGCGGTGAAGGAAGTGATAGTCTTATTCCATCCATTCCTTTTCTAACTTTGGGTGGTGGTTCAATTTCCTTTAATTTACTATCGGATGCATCTCTTTTCCTCGCTTGAAAGGCTCTTAGTTGAGATTTTGTGCTTTCCACCCTTTGCGCTTTCTCGAGAGCATCACTAAAGGTTTCAATCTGTGCTGCGGCAAGGGCATCTTGTATTTCTAAATTTAATCCTTGGATAAACCGTCTTATTCTCTTCCGTTCCGTAGCCACCAATTCTGGAGCATATGTAGATAATTTTGTGAATCGGGTTTCATACTCAGCTACACTCAAAGTTCCTTGACGAAGTTTTATAAAATCGTCTTCTCTCTTTTCTTGGACAAGTGGAGGAAGAAATTTCTCATTAAACTCTCGTACAAAGTTTATCCAATCCTTGGAGTTTGATCCCTTTCCCACTTGTTTCTTATAACATTCCACCAAGCTCGGGCTGCTCCCTCAAGTTGAAATATAGCAAAACTCACTTGTCTTTCTTCTGTGTAGTCCAAGGCATCGAATATATTTCTTATATTTTCTAACCAATTCTCAGCCACTTCTGGGTCAGGTTCTCCTGAAAACTTGGGTGGGAAGAATTTCTGAAACCGCTCTAAAGCTCGATACTCCCCTATCTCATGGTTCCATGTTGGTTTCCTTGTCCAACTCCTTGGCCTTGTTGAGCTACTAAGAGCTCTAGTATATCCGTCATGCGAGTTAAAACTAATCCCATTTGGTCATTTCCTTCTCTTCCAGCCCTTGGCTCGGCATTTTGATCAATATCGGACCCATTATCTACTCTTTGATTTTAGGATTGTCTAGATTGACGTCCCTTTCGTTGTCCTCTAGTTTTCATATTCACAGCTAATCTATACGCATATGCATAAATTTCACACTAAGCCATAATTGAGCTACACACACATACCAGTAACAACATTTGAAGGAAAATAGAATCACTTGCACAAATAACATTGTCATCATACAAGTAAACACAAACTAAACTCATTAAATCATAACACAAGTTATAGTCAAGTAAGGTTCATACCAAGCCAAGGTCTAAACAAAAGTACATTCATCTCCAAGGCACAAACTCTTAAGTTCTACTCCCATTGTCCCACTACAAAAGATCACACCCAAGATAATATCATACCCTTCATTTGCCAGATCCACAAGATCCACCAAAATTTCACAGTTTCTATAATTTGCACTAACAATTAAACACTGATTTCCCCGTAGGAGTCCTAACCTCCATGCTATAGGGTAGTGATCACACTTGTACCATTCGTGAAAACTAAAGTTTGCACAAGAATAGTTGACTTCAGAGTCAATTCAAAATCTAGTTAGATGATTCAATCTGGTAGTTCAAAACTCGAATAAGAAGATATATTTTCAATAGAAAATTAAACTTACCAAAATTTTTCGGACTTAATTGTCCAAATGAAGTCAATCATAACATGCGAGATAAAATCGAGGGTTTTAATGTATTTTGGATATGTATGTGGCTGAATACGATTCAAAAATTTCAAAATTAGGGTTAAAGATACAAACCCCTTTTTTTTTCTTTTTTTTTGGCTCGAAACTAAATTGTCTTGGTAAGAAATTTCAAATAAAATTTTTTTTATCACAATCATCAATACGTTTTAGAATTCTTCAAATACGTTTAAGAATATTAATCATGTAGATTAATGCATGGATATAATAACACATATATAATAAAATAACGTATATATGAAAGATGTTTCAAAGATTCCCTTAAAGTTTCAAATTAAGAGTTGCATTTGAGTAAAACGTATACTTTAGAAAATGCTTTCAAGAAAGATAAGTAGACATGCAGGTTCATATATGCATAAATTTCGATCTAACACCTTTGTCACCTTTTACCTTTAATCCAAGAGCTAACTCTAGTGGTACATAAAGCTCTGTCATTTTTACTCTCCAATTCACAGCAAATATTCATTCTTATTCCCCCTAAATGGAGATCTCAAGTCCTTAGGATTGTCCTCAACTCTTAGGTACTCGGGTACAAGAATCCGAAACAAGGTAATTCACAACTCGAACCGGCCGGTCCCAAGAATAAATCACCACATTTGAAATTCCTACCCAACATACATATCTTATTTTCCCCAAGTATCAGGATAAAATGTTTATACCTATCACATTCATGATTCACAGCTTACATTCTAGAAAAGCACTTAAACTTTTACTCATTCACATAATAAGGACCATAACACCACTTGGCCCAAACTCACCCCGAGCAGAGGACCACGCGAAGCGGCGTTGATTTTTATCCCTACGAGCGGTCACTTAACTTTCAAACCAGTTCCACAGTCTGGCATCCTAAACTTTTAAGCCTAGGATACACTACAAAGATCTGAAGTCTAAACTCTGATACCAACTGTGACGCCCCGACTTCTCCCTAAGGCGAACCAAAGGGTATCCGCGGGACGCCTGCCCAATTCTCGCCAGAACTCACTACAATCCATAATTCAAAAACTCGAAATATTTCAAATAATTTCAATATATAATTAACATACTCCAAAATATTGCCCGCTTACAAGTACTTAGCTTTCAAACTTAATACAATCCAAAAGAATATGTACTACAACCATCCGTTATAATACAACTTAAAATCTTCAAAAGAGAACATTCTAGTACTACTCACGAGCACTCTTTGTCTCGAACTCTGTTAAGAAAAACAAAAACGTGGAATGAGCTACACAGCCCAGTGAGGTTCCAAGACACTCTAACAGTTCTAATAAATCAGGTAAATTGAACCTACCATATGTATAGTTCCAGGTTGCATATTGGCACATTAACATGGAATAGTTATCATTGTACGAGTAACTTGAGCATAATACAAGCATGGTTCAAGATTGCATCTTGGCACAATAGCATGATACAGTTATTAATATGCAAAAATAAACACACATTGAAGGATACGGTGTTCCAGTGGAACCATTTCGGCCAACTTCACCTTATGATTCCAGTGATCCCCTCGATTGTCTGGCCATCACCTTATCCCTCCAATGATAGTACTCGAGTATACCGAAACGGTGTTCCAGGGTCCAATCTACCCGACCAAGCCCAATCCTGGCTCGAGTAGGTTAGTAACCAAGGGCAGGATCCAGTTCAGCTTAGAGCTTACAACATGCACAAGTAATCAAGCAAATTGATAAACGGTAATAATTTGTCATTTTAGTAGGCCGAGTGAGATAAAATACACACTTGCTTTAAAACGGTGGTAATTTCATAAGATCAATTATATGCAACATTTACACTTAAACACATAAGCAATATGCGGTAATTTCATATGAACATATAATTCACCATAATCAAGTAATCAAATAGTCATGTAGCCAAGTAGGCAGATAATCAAGTAATCAAATAGTCAAGTAAATCGGTAAACGGTAACGGTTAACGGTTAACGGTAAACGGTAATGGTAGTCGGTGAACGGTGATAATTCATGGTTAATCGGTAGACATTTATCATATTAATAGGCCGCCTATTGGCCATTTATTTTTACCACTTAAGAGTCGAGGAGATTCACTCCAATCGACTTATGCAGGCATAGCATAGTTAATCATTGAAACGCTTCATGTAAATATGCATTTCAAGTATTTCATATCGAATGATTCAAGTACATTTTACTTAAATGAGAACGAGTGCGGAAACACATAACACATAATGACCATGGATTGAATATATCATAGACTATTCAAATCACGTATTCCTATATGGAACACTCACCAATTCAAAATAAGTGAGTAAGCGCGTAACAAGTGTTTAGGTGTCCGCTTCGAGTTCCTCTTGAAGGTCCCCTTGAGCGCCTGAGCAAATAACCATCAACTATTACACAATATCATTTAGAACCCCTACTTATCGAAGAAGGTTGTACTAGTATACAATCTACGGAGAATTCATAAATTGAATCTTAATTACTCGTAAATCGAGACTCAAAGGTGGGGTCTTAAAATACAAGAGAAATTGGATTTTCATCTTTGAAATCACATGTAAAACGGTCAAGCAATATCAAAGGAAAATGAAGAGTTTCTAAAAACTCAAATCCCATCAAGTTAAAAAATTCCAGATTTAAGGTGCAAGATTTGAAAAATCATAACTCACTCTCTATAGGTCCAAAATTGGAAAACTTGATACCATTAGAAACCTTTTCCAGAGTACTAAAAGTTCTTAGAAGATACTTTTCTATGATTTCTAATGGAAGATATTCAAAATTTGGCTCAAAGTGGCTGTTTTGGACCATTAAGACAGTTTCGGGGTTGGTTTTCGGCTAAATTTCAAAATAAGGTAAAAATCACAGATTTCTATCTAGGCTCTGTAATTTGATACTCAGTTATAGTTGCAAGTAAGGTTTAAAACACCACAAATGGAATAAGAATCGGAGTTTTGAGCACCAAGATATAGCAGCTCAAAGTTGGTGCAAAAACGAACCTCACTAGACAAATTTTCAGATTTAAAGCTGGAACTTTGTGACTCTAGTTGGGCATTAAAATGGACTTGGAATGGTACCAAATTTGGTAGTATAATACTACCATATGAGGGCTATTCCTCTGTCAAGTTTCATAGGAAAATTCATTCGGGAAGCTAGTGAACAAAGCCACTAAAGCTTTCAAAATTTTCAAGGCAATCTGCCTTGTACTTGTGTTTTTCCCTTTTCCAAACATTTGGCCGATGAAAATTCTCAAACATCATCCATTTATGAAGACAAGGTCTAACAAATATCCAAGGTGTAATTTGGTAGGTGATTACCACCAAGAAATTCGAATTAACAAGTCCCAAATCGAAGCTAAAGCTTTAACTAGCCAAAAGAGGGTTTTCGACTTCTGAGTCAGGTTCAAACTTTGGCCACAACGCACTAAATTCAACTCGGAATTGAGCATGGTCAGTGGAGTTGAAACTAGATTCATAAGGCTACAATTTCTTAGAAGAAATGGTTTTCAAAATCTGTCCACAACTAGGTCATTTTTGAACATTAAGTTGCTGCACAGAACAGGAGTCTCTGTGAAAATGTGAAACAGGACAGTCAGGTTCAGATGGTTGGTACGGATCACTCGAGTGGAATCAGAACATAAATTTTATACCGTTAGAAATCTGGGAATGTCTAGTTTCCAGTGCCACAAACGGCACTTGATTTCGATGTCGGAGCAAAACGATATGGCCGAAACAAGAACACTGCCAGGGTATTGACGTGAGAATTTTCCAGGTTTACTACCTTACGAAAATTCAATATTTGGCCAACCAAATCATGGAATTTTTTGACAAAACTTTCTACACATCTCATACAACATATAAACATCATAACTAAGCCATTAGATCCACAAAAATCACACTAAAGGGGCTCGGCAATCACAAGGGCAGAACTGTCCAAAATCTCATTTCATCTCCTTTGAACTTTCCTTCAACAATACAACCTATTTCCACTAATTTATCCACTAATCCATCATTAACAACATTAAAACTCATCAAATCAGCCCAACAAGTCATAGTGGGAATTCATAGAGTCCACACAACAATTTTCACCATAAATAAAGCTACCCACATGAATCTACAACCGTATAAGTGCAATCTAACGTATATAATCGAAGATTCAAGGGGTTGATCGTTAACTACCTTTCTTGATGATTCTAGCAGAAATTTTTGGTCACTTGAAGCTCAGTAAAACCATGGAAATGAGGCTCCTTTTGTAGCTTAAGTTGATCACCAAGAGGTTAGCTAAGTGTGGTTAAATTTTGGTGTGATTTGGTGAAGATTTGGAGGGAGAAATGAAGAGTTTTCTTTCCTTTCTTTTCTTTCTTGTTTTGGGCCGGCTCTTGAGGTGAGAAAATGAGAGCTTCAGCCGTGCATTTGAGGTGAGAAAAGAAGGGTTTTGATCTGGTGTGATGCTTCCATGAGAAGTTAAAATGTGTGGCTCTAATTAATTCAAAAGTCAGCTCTTCAATCGCGCGCGTACACCCGCGTTTCGTGCTCGATTCCTCTCGGGTTTGTTTCACTTGTGCATTATACCTCTAATGCACTTCCATTAACACTAATATTATTCACTCTTAATAGTCTAGAAATAATTTCTAAAATTCTCCAATTAGTCGTGCGCGCGAAAACGCATATTTCCGACTTGTGCGCGATAAAGCGAAATTTCAAATAAATTCTTATAACGATAGTATAACAAACTATCATTTGAATATTTAAACTTAAAATAACCATTTTAGGGCTAATGTACAAGTCTCCAATTTTTCCAAAACTTATTGTATCTTCGAATCGATCATTATTTCCAAACGTGCGTTCACTATTCTCACTTATCTAACCTTCCAAAATTAATTTTCGTAACAAATCATTTTAAGAATACGTGTAAGCCATAGTCCCATGTAATTGGGTCTAAAAAGGTCGGAATAAAATATTTGGAGAAAACGGGTGAGTGAATAATTAATTAAGCCAGTAAATAAAATAAAATTGGAAAAATTGCGGGTCCTCACATTGGTGGCACAAAATCCAAACCCAACGAGATGTTCGTGATGTTGGTGGCACAAAATCCAAATCCAACGTGATATTCGTGATGTTAGTAGCACAAAATCCAAGCCCAACGTGATATTCGTGATGTTAGTGGCACAAAATCCAAGTCCAACGAGATGTTCGTGATGTTGGTGGTACAAAATCCAAACCCAACGAGATGCTTGTGATGTTGGTGGCACAAAATCCAAGTCCAACGTGATGTAAATGATGTTGGTGGCACAAATTCAAGCCCAACGAGATGCTGGTGATGTTGGTGGCACAAAATCCAAGCCCAACGTGATGTTCGTGATGTTGGTGGTACAAAATCCAAACCCAACGTGATGTTCGTGATGTTGGTGGCACAAAATCCAAACCCAACGAGATGCTTTTGATGTTGGTGGCACAAAATCCAAATCCAACGTGATGCTTTTGATGTTGGTGGCACAAAATCCAATCCCAACGTCATGTAAATGATTTTGGTGGCACAAAATCCAAGCCCAACGAGATGCTTGTGATGTTGGTGGCACAAAATCCAAACCCAACGTGCTGTAAATGATGTTAAGATAACTTTTGAAATCGTAATTTTCAAAAATTGCCTCAATATGGGGCCCTTTTCTTCTTTCTTTTTCTCTCTTTTTTCTTTTCTTTTTTCTTCTTTTCTTTTTTTTTTCTTTTCTTGTTTGCTATCGCCCTTCCAATTTACTAGATTCTGACTTACGTTTCTTCACCGATTTCAGCCATGAATACCTGCACAGGGGGGCTTACCAAAGTACAACATGCACTTAAATTTTCTATTTTATTTAAAAAATTGATACAACTACTACTTATGAAAAGAGCAGCGTGATTGATTCAAATGTATTACAAAAATTTGCCCCAGTGTGGGCCTATTTTGTGATATCTCACAAATTAAAATTTGCATCAGTGTGGGCCCATTTGGTTGCAAAAAATTTTATTCGGATGACTCTCCATTTATTTGAACAAAGTAAAAAACTGCGTTTCCTAAAATTTAAGAAATAAGCACATACTAACATACAATGTAAAGAAATTCGAACATTGTGCTTATACTCATACAGAAAATTTCATGATGAATCTCTCAAAATAATACCAAATTATAAAAGATTTCTTCCTTACTTTAGCATCGATACTTAGGGTAATGGGTCACTACTTCTTGTTAGCTCATCTTTCAGGACTAATCAAGTGGGTGTTATTTCTGATTTGGAGGTGGCTAAGGAAAATGAGAGGTCAGGATCTGTCTTATTTTGTACCCAAATTGTATGTAACCCATTCAATACCACATCTTAGTGAAAACAAATAGTTTGTCACCCTTATTTCTTAAGAAAACTTAGTCAACATATAAGCTTTATAAGGTTGTAACAAATGGGTAGAAACGATAGCTAAACATGTGAAAACTGGTGATGGCCTTATGAATATGAGTGATTGGTAGATCCCTTAAGAGTATAATCCTTACTTCGAGTTGTCATGAAGGATAAGTCAGCGATGGACTTTATGAGCTTGTAATGTGGCTTGAAAACGATAGTTAAAGAAATAAGATTTTCAAGGACATTGCACTGAAGATCGCATTTCTTCCCAAAAAAATTGCCCCAATTTTGGACTCCAAGATCTTGGACTTTGTTGACTTTTATCATCACTCAACAGGGACTTTCAGCATTGAATCTTTTTGCATTTTCTCTACATTTATTTTCCTTGCCCTTTTTTTAGCGTCCCTGCGGGTTTTCACATAATGAGCAGTGTCAACCTCACACCTAATCAATTTAGAAATACATTTAGAAAATTTTTGACAGATATTGTAAAGAACAGAAGTCAGGACTTTCGGCTTTTGTAATGGGGTCTGGTGGGGTGTTTAGAAAAGTTAAGGCTTGAAAGCGGATTTCAAAAGTGGTTTAAATCATCTGAGATCGCGTTATCGCACCAACCCTATTTTAGGGTTAAATCAAAACTTGAATTTACTTTCAACTGAGGGTCTCTCTTTTTTTTTCATTTTCTTCTTCTTTTTCCTTCTTTCTTCTTTTTTTTC
Source organism: Coffea humblotiana (assembly GCA_023065735.1). Lineage (NCBI taxonomy): Eukaryota > Viridiplantae > Streptophyta > Magnoliopsida > Gentianales > Rubiaceae > Coffea > Coffea humblotiana. Next base: position 37,087,433 of record CM041213.1, on the reverse strand, counting down.
GGCCTTCTGTCATTCCTTTGAAAATTTCAAAATTTGCCCCAATTTATGCTTAACCGAGGTTCTCTTTTCTTTCATTTTCCTCTTTTTTTTTGGCCTTCTGCCATTCCTTTGAAACTTTTCAAAATTTGCCCCCAGTGTGGGGTTTGCGATTCTCAGGGGTTGCCAAACGAAATGATCATTCTGAAGGTTCAAAATGGGTAACTAGGGATAGAATGTTTGATTGGAAAAGAAGAGGGCCTGACTTTTTATTCCGTTCCTTACATTAACTCTGAAAGAAAACTTTCATTAATGCGAAATTTTTTTGCATGTATCTGAATTAATTGACTGAGAAGACTCCTGTTCATCCATATCTGTGAAATATAAGTGATCCGCCAGACAATACTCTTCTTTTTCCTTTTCTCTTTCTTTTTTTAAAATTGAAACTCAGATATTAATGGTAGAATCAAATTTTCCCAATTTGTGGTTCTCTCTCTTCTTTTTAATTTTAGTATTTTTGCCTTTTCTCTTTTCCCTTGGAAAGTTCTCCAATCTCCTTCCCCAATGTGGGGTGTGATCATAAGTGCTTTTGAAAAGAACCACCCATTTTAGCTCAAATGAGGATGCAAGAGATAAATAGTGTTTGGATTGCAGAAACGATGGCCAAAGCATCGTTCTTACGCCTCATGACAACCAAAGTAAAGAATAGCTCATTGAGAATCCACTCCCTTTTGATATTTGAAATTTTTCCCAATGTAGGGTAGTGATCATTAAGGCTCTTATTTGAAACAAAATTATTCTTTTAAAGGCTCAAATGGGAGAGCAAATGATAAAATCTGTATAGATAGAGAAACGAGCACTTGAAGTATCATTCCAAATTTTCAAAACAAACAAGAATAATGTACATTTTGCTTACACTTAGATGTGGATTGAATCTGATTAGACACAGTGGGCATTTTTCAAGCAAAGATTGCTCCAATTTGCAATTTATCAATCAATGTGACTGATTTTTTTTTAATTTTTTTGAAGGGTTAATAGAAGTGGGCAAAAATATGAATTGTATAGTGAAGGAGAAAAAGGTATTGCATTGGATCTTCCGAGATAGACCAATCAGTTTAAATGGATCCTTTTAATTCCGAGCACTCTTATTGTACAGTTTGGATCACCAATCTAACGTATGCAAAGATTTTAGAAAGCATACACTTGTGAATTTTCAGGCAAGAGGTTGAAAAATCTCAATTTAGTCTTATTTCTTAAAATTCACCGTGAAATCTCCAATGAGCAAAATTAAAGAATGAAATGTACATGAATATATACAAAACAATAATTGTCTAAATGAAAAACTTTATCATTGGAAAAGTTTGAAACAAATTTCTTGTTCAATCATAATACAAATGAGAGAAGAAAGATCTCTAAAGAGATCCACATATACACACCTTTTTGTCTCCTTTTCTTTTGAGCAAAAATGTATTAACAAATCAAATAAACAGAATTTTTTCTTTGACAAACAATATGAGGTGTCTTAGATGTTTTAGCCTAGCACTTCCAGATAGATTCTTCATGTTTTCATCATAGGGTCTGCCCAAGAATCAAGTAATACTTGTAATTTTTCAAAATTTATTAGATCAAAATTGTATCAGATATAGAAAAAAATATTTTTTATCTTATTGAGACATCTTTTATAAATGCAGGGGAATGGGAAAAAATAAAAGGAAAAATTACCCAGCATTAGTAAGCAAATTGTTAAAATCGGTATGCATGTCCTATTGGGGAACCCTTTTTACGCCAAGGGTTGGCCTAACATGAAAATGCAATCCTTCAGAGCAGGCACTATACAATACCTAATGGGCCTGATTCAATTCATTTGATTGGAAAATAATTTGAAAATTTTGGACCGATTGAACAGCGGGAGACCTCTAACAGAATGAGGACAAATCCGAATGAATGGTTTTGCTTGGCACAGGAATTCATTCAAATCGATTTAACCATTGCAATGGTTAGAAACCCTAATCTATCCAAATGGAATGAACGCCATGGGTGATTTTTCTCAAAACAACTAGCCATTTCAGTTTCTAAATTTGCTATCGAAACCCTAAGTCGTCAAATAGATCAGATGAAATTGATGACTCTGGCTGGATCGCCCTAAAAATGGATACACTTGGTCAAATAGATTGAATGGATTTGAAAATTTATTCAAAAATGGACTAGATCACCCTAAACTTAAGCAATTTGACATGCCTAAAAAAATCACTAATGCTTAGGCTTGAACACTTAAATATATCAAGCGTTTGACATTTTTTTTTTATATATCAAACCTTTTCTTTTTAAAAATTTTCTCTAATTAGAAAAGGGTAGGATTTAAGAAGCGGCTAGAGAAAGGGAGAGGTTTGAACCTTAGAACCTCTAAATTCTTGAGGCTGAACCTTAGCCACTATACTAAGACCTCCTTGACTGACTTGGTCAAACCTACCTTAATGACAAGCTCATCCTTTCTTTGAGTTTTGCTTAATTCTTGAGTGGAAGCATAGACAGACAGCTTGAGTTTTGCAAATTCAAACCCTACTTTTAGTGAACCAACTAGGTTGAGTTGAGGTTGGCCCTCCCCTGTACTTCTATTGACTATTCTAATACTTGGAGTTTGGATTCCAGTGTCACAATTATTGTGTTTTTATTTGATATTATACTTTTTATAATAAAATAACCAAATTTTACTACTTGACAAAGTTATTTGTTGGTCATTGACCAATAGAAAAAGTACTCCATATAGGATTAAAGACACTTATCATTATTAAAATATGCATTGTTGTATTTATTCTTGCGACACAACCCTAATCCCTCTGCCTTCTCTTTCCTTCAATTGCACTATCAATAGACTACAAGATTTCCCACTCGCACACTCTTTTTTTTTTTCTTATTCTTTTTAATTTGAGAAAGAAGTAAATTCGAACACTCCTATCTTTCACGTGTAATCTACAATAGGGGAACTAATCACCGAAGACATATGCCAGAAGATGAATGTGACTATCAAAAGCTCTAATGGCTTTTTCTTTGTCATTGGGTTTTGTAACTTGAATTTTTATTGTAATTTGTTAGAATGTATTTGCAAACACTGGAATCTTATAATGAGGCTCAATTTTTTTTGGTTTGAGTTAATCAGTCATTTGTTTTGCCATTAAAAAAAAATTTGGTTTTTAATGTGATTATAGGTACATGGTTTTCGTTGAGGTTGTAATTAAAATCATGCCCATCAAATGTTTGCTGAAATGCACAAAAGGGAAAATAAAAAAATTTCAATTAGCATTCTGAAAAGTCATTGACGTTAGTAGGTTAGTGATAGAGTAAAGCTAATTTTCGAAAGCTTGATAAGTTAGTTATCTAACTGGTATTTTGTGATTGGCTACAAGTTGCTCAAAGTAGCTCAATGACAATCATAAAGCTTGCCAGCTATGTTGGTGTGCTGTGAACTTTTCCAACTTAGTTACTTTTCCTTCAAGATAAGTTTGCCCTCTTAATTAAGTCTGTTCTACAACAATAAAACGGTGTTTAGGGTTGGTCTAAATTACTTCAATTGAGTCTTTCTCTTATGGCCTTCTCTTATACTCTTTATGGAATTGAGTGTTTATAATAAGGTCAAAGCCTTAACCTGTAATGTAATACTTGAAAACTTATTTTCCTTTTAACTATATATATATATATGGACACACATACACAAACAATTATAAAAAAGAGAAAGTTAAGTCTGACTGAGTAGTAGGTAGTGTCTTAATCCCATTATCTATCAACTAGATAAGAGAACAACTAAAGTTCTCCATTGAATGCCAAGTGTCAATGTGTTATTGGAGGAAGTAGTTTATTTTTTGAATTTTGGGGTTTAAGGAGTGAGAAATGTCTATTTGAGACTTGGTATCCAAATTCAAAGGCTCAATAGTTCCTTACTATTTAGGGGCTAATTGGTAACAATGGATTAATTATTTTCATTTGTTTCTTTTGTTTGCTTTTTAATTGGTGGGAAAGGTCAATTGAGTCCTTTTATGAAAACTAGCTCTTTAAATAGTTGTTAACTATTTAGGGTTATTTTTGTACACTTGAAATTATTTCCTTTATAATTTTCTAGTCAAATGCAAATAGTTGTAAACTATTTGTGGGCTTCTTTTATCACCTAGGTTGTTTTTAGATTAATTAAGATAATGGAATCAGTCTAATTAGTGTAAGTCATGTTAGGGCCCATTAGTTAGTGAAGCATCCAAATTAACAAGAGGTTAGTCTAACACTTAGCCCTAATGTGATTCTCTCTTTTAATCATCATTTTTATTCGTTGTTTAGGTTTCTAAAGCAGAACTTCCTTCCCCTTTCTTTCGGTGAGATAGGTGCCTATGAGCCTGCAAAATCTTCACTTTTCTACCAATTCCTCTAACAACTAATTGTACTTCCTTTTGATTGCAAACCAAAAAAATCTTCCATATGCAGGTGAAGTTTTCTTTTGCCCCCAAAATCTGCCCAGTGAAATTTTCTTTCCCTCAAAATTAGCTCACTTCAGGGATGAATGCTGTATCGATTTATCAATCATTTTTGTACTTGGTTTGAATTTAGCATTGAAATTCTCCTATTTTCCTGCTATTTGATTTGAAGTGATGTTTACTTTCGAAAAGAATTTTTGATCATGTATGGTAACAGCTTTCAAAACCTACTACTTAGACAAAAGAGACACAGCAAGTTTTATATATATACCATTTTCTCACTTTTGCCGACATTCAAATGAGCAGAGACAACATAGGTACGTTTCTATCTTCTCTCCTTCTATTTTGAACTACAATATTTTCATTGGAATGTAGTTGTCTTCTGTTAAAAGGGCGCTCATGTATATTTTTGTGATTTTCACATTTGTCTAAAATTTATACTTTTTCTGATTTTCAGATTCGCTTGCATTAAGATAGAGATTTAACCTTGAAAGTGGTTTGACCAGGTTTGTCCTAATGTATTAAATTTAATTAAAGACTGCCATGTGTATGATGTTATACATAAAAGAATAAGTACGATGGTAATTTTTTGGATTAGCTTATGCTTACCTTTTCCTCTATTTATAGTTTCAAATGTTGCATGATGATGTTAGCTGTTTGTTTTTTCGGTAATTACATAACTTAATATGATTGTAGTTTTGGGTTATTATGGTAGTCATTTTATATGTATTAGTTAGTTTTTAGCTATTTTAGCATGCCTTCAAGTTGTCATCATTGTGTGCCTTTTGCTTAGTATCTTAGTTTCTTTATAGTAAAATTAGATTTTGATCTTCTGTGTTTCAAAATGAAGAGGAAAAGAAATTTAGTGCAAGTTTTAGATTGATAGATGAGTTTGACGATGTTTTTGATCTAATAATGTTAGAAAGAAACAAGAAGACAAAACTTCAATATGCCAACAGCGCATATGAAGTTTGCTGTCAATTCTTCTGTTTCTCAAGGATATTCTCCTTTTGTAATCAACAATGAGAATGACATTCATGAATATCACTTTGTTGAGACATGTGTTTCACAAAGTCATATCGATAGGAATCTAATTCTGCCAAATGACTGCAGAGGTAAAAATGTTTGCTTTACTCCACAAAATGTTGGAGAAGTTCATTTTACCTTTGATTCTATTGACAATCATTGTTTGCCCACAATGACTTCATGTTTAATCAATCTCTCTGATGTTGAACCTGTTGGTTTATCACAAGTGAATTACAATGAGCAGTTATTTGTTGTACAAAATCAATTTCAGAGTGAACAAGTCCATGAACGATAAAGGGTGATACGAACCCGCCCAAAAGTATGAACTCGTATCCCACGTAGTCCCGGGTCTAGACGAAAAAATCAAGTTGGAGTGTGGAAAAACACTTGACCCTTCTAAACCCTAGATTGCGAATCTTGAATTGAATCTCAACCCACAATCGAATGATTTAGTGAACCAATGTTAAAGGTAGAAGAACGCCACAACGAGGTGTATTCTTGATTGATAAGTTCAAATTGAATAACTTAAGAAAACTCTCAAGTATTCAAGCAAAGTTCTCTTGGACAAGAGAAGTGAATAAAACTCACAATTTTATTGTAAAATCTGGCTTTCCCTAAACGTTTAAGAGGTTAGGCTATTTATAGCCTTACATGACTTGAAAACCTAATGTGATTTGGAATCACTTATTTGGCTAAGACACTAACTAAGTTTCGGCCTCTTGAAAACTAATTTTGGCTGAATATTTCAGTAATTAAATTGAAAATTAAAACACTAACTAATGCTACTAATCAAACGACACAATTTCTAAGGGAATAACTTAACTAAATTAATTTGTTTCTAACTCTTCATGTGTTTGAATGGGGATTCAGATCTTCATGCTCTCATCAAAGGGAAAAAATAGTTACTTTCAAATATCAAATCTGGATGTGGAAGTAACTAATTATATTCCTCCCCTCTCTATTGATAGGGTGTAATTTGTTATTAAATTTATGGTTAAGTTCCCCTTTATCCTTGCCAAATATTGTTTTAATTGTCAGATTCTACTTATATTTGGTATTTGGATCTAATTATAAAAGGTGGAGTGGAAAAATGCTAAAAAGCGTAATTTTCTTGAAGTCATGCTGTCAAGTCCAGATTCTTGGGATTGTGTGCACGTAGGAAGCTTCCAAAAAATTGACAATCCGATTCCAAGTTATGCTGAACCAATTCTTCCCCTTTTGTTGACTAGTAGTTTACTAGTATTAGGAAACAGGAACAAGAGGAAGGCAATATCGGTGGCTGCCTTATTTTTTCTTATTCTCTTATTCGATTAGGAAACTGGCTAGTAGATAGACTAGTCACGTAGGTTTTCATTGGAGAGGTTGGTTGGCCGCAAGAGAGAAGCAAGCCGTCTTCTTTTTTCCCTTACTTTTTGATTTGAAAAAAACATCACATCGTTTCGGGGGAAAGATTGATGTCAATGAATTCAACTTATTCATGTGGAAATTTCTCTATGAGATGTGGCTAAGTTTCTAATCTAGTCAAAGATCAACTCGACGATGCAGTCTTGAACATCTGTGAGACCGAACTAATCTTTACTTGTTTTTTCAATTTATTAATATTTGTGCATTCCCTATTTTGATTTCTCGAGATTATTTCGTAAACTGAATGTCAAAGGCCCGATATTCAAAGTGATCTAATAATCTACTGCCAAATTAATCAACTAAATCCGTAATTGTTTAGTCGATTAATATTAGTGGTGACAAGCATTTACACATGTTAGGGGAACGTGCAATCTAATTTTAATAACCCTCTTAGTGTGTTGTTGATTAGGGTTAGGTTTTTCTAATTCTTAATGCAATTGAGAAATTAAACCCTACGGTTGTACCTAAGGTTATTTCCTGGTTAGAGGTGATCAATGGCCGTGCCTTGATTATCAATAAACTAAGGAAAAGTTGGTCGTCAAAACTTGTTGACAACTATAACTGACCTGTTAATGAATTGAGCGAACCATCTTTGCATCAATGTTCGGATGAATGGACTGTGTCTGAGAGGTTGCATCTTTGGCTGGAGTTTGTCTACCATCGATTTAATTCCTGCTTACTTACGTGAATTGTTTTATTAACTGGTTGTTTATTTATTTTTGTTTGAATTGTTTAATTAACCCCAACTTTATAAAAATCCCCCTTACTCTATACTGTAGAAGAGAGAAATTATCTCCAATCCCTGTGGATTCGACGCTACTTACCGCTATATACAAAATTTATATTTTTTGTTGAGTAGGTTTTTATTATTGCAACAGGCTCGACACATGTCATCTATGAATAGGCATATACCTACAATACCACTATTCCTGCTATATCTTATGACAAGAGTCCTCTTGAATATTCTAAAGTTTATCGTCTAACACCCCTGGCCGATATTGTCCCACAGTTAGCCGCCCCATGGGGCCGTGGGTTTTGTTCCTAGCGGTGTTGGACAACACAACAGACTAATGCCTCACCAAAAGGCCTCGACCAAGTGGGGGACACCACAACAGGTTATTAAAGCAGCCCAGAACTTCCTCCCTCAGCCGATGTGGGATCATTACAATCCACCCCCCTTAGGGGACCCAGCGTCCTCGCTGGCACACCGGGGTCGGGAGTTGGCTCTGATACCATCTCTAACACCCCTGGCCGATATTGTCCCACAGTTAACCGCCCCGTGGGATCGTGGGTTTTGTTCCTGGCGGTGCTGGACAATACAACAGGCTAATGCCTTACCAAAAGGTCTCGACCAGGTGGGGGACACCACAATAGGTTATTAAAGTAGCCTAGGACTTCCTCCCTTAGCCGATGTAGGATCATTACATGTCGTCAAGAGGTAATAAATAAGAAACAATATAGAAAACAAGCCTACTTAAGATGGAAAAAGAAAATATTGAGAGGAAAGTCTAGATCGATTGCTTCTACAAATGCAACTGAAAATCAAACAAACTTTAATATAATGTTAACGCCACAATCACGTAGTATGTCTTATACTATTTTTCAATTACCTGAACTTTTTTATTCATTTGTAAATAATGCATATAAGCATTTTTCTTTAAGAGAATTTTATGTTATTCTGATAACAAATTTGAATATTTATTTTTATATATAATTATTAAAAATTTTTAGAATAGAAAAACTATTTTCTATCATCCAATAAACTTTATGTCCAAATTAAATTTCACTATAAGATTTCAAAAAATATTTTTCTCTTTTTTCAAGGAATTACTTTTTAGTCACTTATCTAATCATAATATCTTTTTTTTATTTAAATATTATGAGTTTTCCTCATTTGTTGATGTTCAACATTTCATCTTCGCAAGAGGCACAATCTTTTAGAACTCTTATTAGAACATATAACAATCATTTTGGATTCACTTCCATTGGTTTTAAAGCTGATTAGACTCTCTCAAAAAGGAATAAAGGAATTTACACTTTAGAATTCAAGGACAAGTACATCATTTTCTGAATGATTTAAATTCAAGCAATGGTCATTGTAATAATTTGCAGTTATATTTCAATGACTTTGAAACTGAAGTAAGTAACTGATTGGCAGCTTGTCCTAGACTATCTAAAAGTGTAATTAGGAAAATTATGCGGGTTCTTGAGTATAATCCATATGCAAAATTCTTTAGAAGTTGAGAGAGATACCTAATTTAGACAATTACTATATTGTGTAAAAACTTTTCCTGGTGTTGATCAGAGAATCTATAATAGGCTAATAACTTCACAAGTTGTAGGGTTGTGGGTTGAGGGCAAGAAAATGGAGAAACCAACAGGCACGATATTAGAATTCATACACATAGTGATACTTCAAAAAATATACAATATTATTATGGATGTTATGATCCGCTCCAATATCCAATACTTTTTCCTTTTGGTGATCTTGGCTGGCACCAAGGAATACTAAAGAAAGGAGTAAAAGTATATGGAAGAAAGGGGAAAAAAGCAACCTGCAGTAGATTTGATTTTCCCTACAAATGCTGCAACAGCATAACAACTAATCCAAAATGAAGAAGATGGTTAACACAGTAACTATATACCATCATCTTTCATTTTACATATTTAATATTTTTTATCACATATTTAATAATGCACTGTTATTACTTCCATAGTGATGGAAAGCATACACGAATATCCAAATTTTGCGTCCCTTCGGGAATATTATTGTTATAAACTTCAGATAAGGGACAATGATGAATCCTGGCTATTCTATTTTGCTCAACTTCTACAACAATTATTGTTGATCAATATGTGAAACTTGAGACACAAAGACTTGACTTCTATAGATCACAACAAGAGGAAATTAGGAGAGAATTTTTGAAAGGCATACTAGATGCTTTAGGATCAGGTGAGACTCAAGCATGTAATGTTGGCCAGCATATCATATTACCGCCATCCTTTATTGGAGGGCCGAGAAATATAAGACACAGATACATGGATGCAATGACATTGGTACCGAAGTATGGTGAACCAGGTATATTTCTGACCATTACTTGCAATCCTAACTGGCCAGAAATAAAAGAACATTTAATAGACAAAGGAGAGGCACAAAACAAACCAGATTTGCTTGCTAGAGTGTTTCATTCTAAGTTAGATCAGGTTAAAGATGAATTTTTTTAAAAATGTATCTTTGGTGAAGTGGCAACTTACACTTATGTCATTGAATACCAAAAATGTAGACTACCACATGCACATTTTTTTGCTAATTTTAAAGTCAAAATTCAAGATGCATAGCCTTGAAGAATATGATATAATTGTTTGTGCCAAAATACCAAATAACGAGAAAAATGAACATCTATATAATCTAGTTATCAAACATATGCTTCATGGGCCATGTGGTTCACTTGATCCAACAAGTGTATGCATGAGCAAAATGGGACTTGCGAGAATAATTTTTCTAAAAACTTCTATGAGAAAACTATCCAAACATATCCTGAATATCGAAGAAGAGATGGAGTTCAAATTAAGATCAAATCAGCCCTTTTGGATAACAGATGGGTTGGATGATACAATCCATATCTTTTGGCCAAATGTGATTGCCATCTTAATGTTGAAATATGCTCTACAATTAAGGCGGTCAAATACATTTACAAGTATATCTATAAAGTGTGAGAATGTGAGGACTCGAAAAATTTCTTATTTTTATCGAATATTATTGATTTATTTAAATATTTATTCACCTGTTTTCTCCAAATAATTTATTTCAGCCATTTTAAGTCCATTTATATGGAACAATGTCTTCCTTATGTTTTTAAAACATTCAGTTATCAAATTTAATTTTCGGAGGTTCGTTTAAGTGAGAAATAATGAGTACATATGTTTCGAGGTGATAGGCCATTCAAGAGTGAAATTATCTTGGGGAAATTAAGAATGATCAATAGTAGAGTAAGAAAAGTTAATTGAGGAATTAAAGGTGAATGAGTTCTAATTAAGTGCATACCGTTCGCGCGTCGATAGTTTTTCGAAAGACGCGCTGAGGCAAATTTATTGGAGATTTGAGAAAGTAATACTAGATTCATGTGAGGACCCGCAAATCTATTTGTTTTAAATTCTTATAACTAGCTTATTTAAATATTCAATTGCCCGTGTACTCCGAATATTATTTTCTAACCTTTTTAGACCTAATTACATGAGTCTATAGCTTAGTTATATTTTTAAAGTGACTCGTTACAAAATTTAATTTTTTAAAAGCTCATTAAGTGTGAATAGTGAATGCGCGTTTGGAAATAATAATTGATTCGAGGATACAATAAGTTTGGAAAATTGGAGACTTGTACATTAGTCCTAAAATGGTTATTTTTAAGTTTAAATACTCAAGTGATAGTTAGTTATACTATCGTTATAAAAATTTCTTAGAAATTTCGCGTTATCGCGCACAAGATGGAAGTTCGCGTTTTCGCGCGCGCGACTAATTGAAGGATTTTAGAAATTATTTCTAGACTATTAAGAGTGAATCATATTACTATGAATATAAGTGCATTAGAGGTTTAGTGCACAAGTGAAACGAACTCGAGAGGAATCGAGCACGAAACGCTCGTGTGCGCGCGCGGGGAGAGAGTTGATTTTTGGAGCTTTCTTAGCCACTCATTTTAGCTTCTAAAGGAAGCTTAATTGCAACACAAACTTCTCTCTCCTAAGCTCAAGAACAGCCGGCCAAGAGAGGAATAGAAACACTCCAAAGTTCCACAAATTTCTTCTTCATTTCTTCACCAAATCTTCTCCATTTCACTTCAAAATTTAACCACACTTAGCTAACCACTTGGTGATCATCTTGAGCAACAAAAGGAGCCTCATTTCCACGGTTTTACTGAGCTTCAAGTGACCGAAAATTTCTGCTAGAATCATTAAGAAAGGTATTCAACGATCAACCTTGAAAATCTTAGTTTATGGAAGTAGTATTGCACGTATAAGCTCATATGATCATGTGGGTAGCTTGATTTATGGTGAAAATTGTTGTGTGGGCTCTATGAATTCCCACTATGACTTGTTGGGCTGATTTGATGAGTTTTAATGTTGTTAATGTTGGTTTAGTGCTTAAATTAGTAGAAATAAGTGAGATTATGAAGGATAGTTCAAAGGAGGTGGAAGGAAGAAATTTTCTGATTCTGCCCTTGTGTTGTCCGTGGCCTTTAGGGAGAATTTTTGTGGATCTAATGGCTTAGTTATGATGTTTATATGTTGTATGAGATGTCTAGAAAGTTTCATCAAAAAATTCCATGATTTAGTTGGCCAAATGACATGATTTCGGAAGACAGCAAAACTGGAAAAATTTCCCGTCACTGATCTGGCAGTGTTCTTGTTTTGGCTATAACTTTTTACTCCGATGTCGAAATCGAGTGCTGTTTGTGGAAATGGAAACTAGACATTCCCAGATTTCCAATGGTATAAAATGTATGTTCTGATTCCACCCGAGGGATCCGTACCAACCATTTGAACCTGACTATCCTGTTTCACGTTTTCACAGAGAGCCCTGTTTTGAGCAGCGACTTGATGCTCAAATATGAGCTAGTTGTGGACTTATTTTGAAAACGATTTATTCTAAGAAATTGTAGCCTTATGAATCTAGTTTTTAATGCCACTGACCACACTCAATTCCGAGTTGAATTGAGAGAGTTGTGGCCGAATTTCGAAACTGACTCGGAGGTTGAAAACCCTCTTTTGGCTAGTTGATGCATTAGCTTTGATTGGGACTTGTTATTTCGAATTTCTTGGTGTTAATCACCTACCAAATTGCACCTTGCATGTTTCTTAGACCTTGTCTTCATAAATGAATGATGTTTGGGAAATTTCATTGGCCAAATGTTTGAAAAGAGGAAAAACACAAGTACAAGGCAGATTGCCTTAGAAATTTTGGAAACTTTAGTGACTTTGTTCACTAGCTTCCCTAATGAATTTTTCCATAAAATTTGATAGAGGGATAACCCTCATATGGTAGTATTATACTACCAAATTTGGTACAATTCCGAGTTCATTTCGACTCTCAAACAAAGTCCCAAAGTTTGTAACTTAAACCTGGAAAATTGCCTAGCCGTCTCAATTTTTCAGCAACTTTGAGCTACTATATCTTGGTGCTCAAAACTCTGATTCTTGTTCCGTTTGTTGGATTTTAAATCTTGTTTGCGACTCTAATTGAGTTCCACATTTCAGAGGTTAGATCGAATTCTGTGATTTTTGCCGAATTTCCAAAGTTGGCGAAAAACCAACCTCAAAACTGTCTCGCAAGCTTAAAACAGCAACTTGGAACCACTTTTTGAATATCTTTCGTTTGGTATCATGGAAAAATGTCTTCTAGGAACTTTTAGTAATTTAGAGAAAGTTTCCAACGGTACCAAATTTTCCAATTTTGGACCTACGGAGAGTGAGTTATGATTTTTCCAAGAATACACCTCAAATCTGAAAATTTTCAAACTTGAAGGGAATTGAGTCTTCGAGACTCTTCCCTATCCTTCAACACTATTTGATCATTTTGGACTTGTTTTCAAGAGGAAAATTAGCTTTCCTTGTGCATCTAAACACCACCTTTAAACCTTGAAATTTAGCAAATTAAGGCTTATTTTCGTAAGATTTCTTTAAATTGCACCAGAGTGCAACCTTTCGTGATAATTGGGGTTTCTAAGTAGTGGTTCATTATTAATTGCTCAGGCACTCATGAGGACCTTCAAGAGGATCCAACGGTGGACGCTAGAACCCCAAGTGTGCTATACTACTTGAACTATTTGGTGAGTGTTAAGTGCATGATTACTTGAACTCCTGCGAACTTGATACATGCTTACTTGTTATCCATGACTTGAGATTTTGAAAACGAAGCTGAGTGTGTACTTTATCGCACTCGTCCTCATTTAAAATGAATAACTCATGCTTGAAATGCTTGAAATTATCAAATGCTTGGATATATCAAATGCTTGAATAACATGAAATAGTATGCTATGGCTGCATACGTCGCTGGAGTGAATCTCCTCGACTCTCAAATACACATGGGGGACGCCCAAATCTCACTGGCTAACCTTGGACTCGAGTCAGCATGGGCTTGGTCGGGCTCCTTGGTGAACTATGAGAAAACAAAAGCTTGACCTATTAAGAGGTCTTGCTTGGCATACTCGAAGCAGTATCGCCTAAAAACAAACGACAGGCGGGCCCGATACAGGGGTATGTAAGGTGAAAGGGGACATGATAAGTGAAGTTCTACGGACTAAACCTACCCGATTGATGGAGTATCAATTCGGGGAGGTCCTGGATCGCGCAAGTAGAAAATAGCTCCTGAGAGCTCCTATATCCTTGAATTGTTTCTGTTTACATATCATCGCTCGAATTACTAATTTCTTACATATTACTACTTCATTCGTTAAACGGGATTGTTATTTGGACAACGTGCTTGCATGTGTGTTTCTTGGCCTCACAAGCGTTTTGCTCACCCTGTAGATTTGTTTTCCTTAACAGGATTGGATCTGAGGTGGAACTCGGAGGAACCCATTTGATGTACTTCTGTAATAAGGATTCCAATGGAATTGACTAGTCATGGTGGATGTCGTATATTTTAGGAATTGATGTATCTTTTAGGGAGCCAATGTAAGAATTGGAAAATTTATATATTTTGGAATTCGTGGTGTAAGTTTTAATGTTGTTTATGGAAGTGACTTACCTTCTTTACTTTATCTTGTCGTAATAGCAAGTATTGCATTAAGCTTGAATGAGACGTGTACCGAGTCCTGGTGAGAGCTGGGCAGGCGTCCCGCGGATACCCTTTGGTTCGCCTTAGGGAGAAGTGGGGGCGTCACAGAGAACCCTCACTTTAAAATATAAATTCTCCTAAATTACTTGCCTTGCCCTAAAATTGAATCACTTGAAACATTTCCTTGCATTGCATTTTATTGCTCTTACTTGAATTGTAACATTTCCTAGACTTGGCAATTTTTTTTCTTAGTTAGTTCACTAGATATATTTGTTCAAATATCCTTTTATTTGTGGTTGGAACTTTATATGATAACTTAGAGGTGTTAAATAGACATTGGAACATTTGGAGTGTAGAAACTTCATTAATTAAAGATTAAGGGAAGAAAGGGCCAAGATTGGGCCATGTGGCCAAACCCTAGCCATTCAACCTTTTGACCCAAGAAATTAGAGGAAATTTAAGCCATCTTGGAGCCATTATTTCCCTAGCTTGGCCGACCCTCTTGAAGCTTCCAAGGGAAGGAAGAAAACTCCATCTTGTTGCTTTTTAAACCCTAACTTGATTTTGAACAAAAATCAAAAGAGAAAGAACTTGAGTTAGTGAGTGAACAACCTTCAACCCTAGAGTGTGTTTCAAGCAAGGAGCTTTGGTTTTGGTGGGTTGTTTTGGTGATTCAAGCTTCACATAAGAGAGGTACATGACTCTTAAATCCTAGCTTTCTTATGTTGTATCATGTGTTTGAAGTTTTGATGGCAAACTAGGAGTTGTTTGGATGGTATTTGTGGTGAAGCTTCTTGAACTAAACAAGTGGTAGTAGGGTTGGTTGGTTTGTCTACCATGTGTTTGATGAATTGCTCGAGCTTTGTTCATAGCTTTCCTTCGTGTATTTACATGTTTTGGACCCTTTTTGAGTTAAGATAACACTTGGTATGATGTTTAAGTTAACTACAATGAAAGGATGAGGATTGGTGAGATAAGTGAATTAGTGGACTGTTTTGGTTGCTCTTGGCTGGCAGGTTTTGTAGGAGAGGTTTCTCCTTGATTTTGTGGCTCATTTGCACCTTATTTAAGCCTAAGAAATTTGAATAAACATTGGTTTAAGGTTTGGTGTGAGTTAAAATGGAAATTAAGCAAGAAAAGTGGTTGTTTTGAGCAAGTAGTGGACTGTTTTGATTCCTTTAGTTGACTAGACTGTTTTGGCTCTTTTAATCAATTATGTGTGTTGCATTTTGAGCTCCAATGGTACTAGTTAACTTCCTCCCCTGTATATGAACCCTAGGAGATTGATTTGGATGAATTTGAACCAAAACAAGTGAAGTTAGCAACAAGAACTAGTGTAACTTTGCTAGGGTTTTAGAGCTGATTAGAATTGGAAAATCAGCCGACTTCCCTGGATCACTGGTTCTGATACGAGACAAAATAGAGTGTGAATTTGGTACCGTTGAAAAGCCCTTCGAGTCTAGTTTCCAACGCCGCTAACAGCACCTGATTCTGACCTTCCTACAGTGAGATATGGCCGTTTTCCCGAGACTGCACGGGCCCGACTGTTTTACCCACGAAGAAGACTTTGAACTTGAATGAAAATTTTCTTTTGCTCAACTTTCTTGCACTTGTCAAACTTGTTTTCACATGACCTTTTACTACATTTTGGGCCTAACTTGCATGATGAATTGAGTAGATTTAACCACCCACTTGGTCACCTAATGAACGCACATTTTGGTTGAAAATGAACCTAGATTGTTAACGATTTCACTTGTTGCCCTAGGATTGGGAAATGGAGGTGAACGTAACCAAGGAACTTGATGTTTGAACTCTGCTTTACTTGACAGGTGAGTGTTCCATTACCTGTTAACTATCTATGTGAAATATCTGAATACTTGATTTGCGACTGTTTGAGCCAAACATTGTTTTGATAAAAATTGAGGCGAGCGTGTACTTTATCGCACTCGACCTCTCTCGATTCCACTAAGACTCTGTATACTGCTATTATGAGACGTGATTTCTCTATATGTGACTGTGTATGAGTTGTTTGGGTGATACCCCATCAACTACTGCTACTGTTTGGGTACCCAATCTCGTAGGTGAATCGGTTGAATCAAACCAGCAAGGGCTTGGTCGAGAAAACCGATAAACCCTGAGGACTGTTTACTAAAAACTGGAAACCGGTATACTCGAGTATTACCTACTTACTATTTGAGGAGTTCGGGCCCGGTAAGGGGGTTGACTAGTGGACGGGAATTGGAGAAAGTGGTGTTCTACGGACATTATATTCTTAAATGCAAACGTTGACAGAGAGTCAACGGATTCTCGTATGATCAAACTCAACTGGATTTGGCTTTTGGAAGCCACCCGTATCCTTGAATTGAACTGTGATTAAATTGTTATAGTACAATACGGTGCTTACTTGTCTACATTACGCCTTTTTTGGGCTATGTGCTTATGTGTTTATTTGGAACCTCACTGAGTTTTAGCTTACCCCACTTCTTTTGTTTTCCTTAACAAATCTGGGATGGACTTTTGGTGAAGAACTTTCATAGCTTTATCTTTTACTTTGAACTTGTACTTTGGATTGTAACATTTTGTTTAGAAGACCTTACTTTTGACTCTTGTAAGTTTGAATTTATAAGTTCGACGTATGTTATGTAAATTAAGTGTGGAGTGGTAAGTTTGACATTTAGCTCTATATTCTAAGTTTGGGAAAGTTGGCGTGGCGATTATATTTCCATTAGAGTTTGCACTCTTTGCTTTGAAGATATTTCATCAGTTTTCTTGAGTTGCTAGTTCTTTGAACAACCGATCCCCGACGAGAGTTGGGCAGGCAGTCCGCTGATACCCTAGGAGTCGCCCTAGGGAGGGGTGGGGCTGTCACATAAAGACCATGATAAAACCAGCTTTTGTGTAGTAAATAATAAATTTGATTCAGAATTGACGAAATTAAACAATATGTATCAGCTAGGTGGGTTTCTCCGCCTGAAGCAGCATGGAGAATTTTTAAATTTTGTATGAGTGAAATAAAGCTAGCTATTATTCATTTACAATTACATCTAGAGAATTATCAGCCAATTAGTTTCAAAAAAATAGCTGATCTCCAAATTGTTGCCAATAACTATTATTTGAAAAAAAAACAATGCTTACTGAATTTTTTTTTTACATGAATGGGACAGATAAAACAACTCAAGATCTAATTTGTACTTATGTGGAGTTTCCTGATCATTTTGTCTAGTTACCTAAGCAAAAATACTAAAAACTAAGAGAAAGAGGAGAATCAGTAGATCGAATAATGACTGCTCATCCTTCTGAAGGAGAACGATACTACTTGAGATTAGTCATACCAAAGGTTTGATGTCCAACTTCATTTGATGAGTTAAGAACCTTTAATGGAATTTGAGTAGAAACATTCCAAGAAGCAGCATTAATTCAAGACTTGTTACAAAATGATAACAGCCAAGAAATTTGTTTACAAGAAGCCTCAATGAGGAGACTTTTTGCAACACTTTTGGTTTATTCTTGCCCTAATGACCCAAAGGCATTGTGGTTGAATTTTGAATTTTCTATGTCAGAAGATTTTTCCAAGTGTTCAGCAATGACACCTGCACAAGTGAAAAGCAAAGTCTTGTAGCAAATTGATGGCTTTTTGCAATCCATGGGAAAAAAGATACATTCATATAATTTGATTCCCACTGGATTCTCTTATGAAAATATAGAAAATGAAACTCGAGAATTAATAGCAGAAAGAAACATTGTCATTTCAGAAACTGACTTAAATTTAATTAAGCTGCTCAATGAAAAATGGAAAAAGGCATTCATAGTCATATTTGAGAGAATTTACTTAGACAGACCTGGTGGCTTTTTCATTGACGGTCCAGATGGTATAGGAAAAACATTCTTGTACAGAGCTTTGTTAGCTAATGTTAGATCCAAAGGCTATCTTGCACTTGTTACAACTACATCAAGAATTGCAGCTTCCATTCTACTAGGTGGAAGAATTGCACATTCCAGATTTAAACTTTCAATAGATATCTTTGATAGTGCAATACGTCAAATCAGTAAACAAACTTCTTTAGCTACAATGATGAAGGAAGCAAAACTAATAATTTGGGATGAAGCACAAAGTCTAAAAAAGCAGCAATTGAAGCTTTAGATGACCTCTTAATAGATTTAATGAATTTAAAAGAAGTATTTGGGGGAAACGTAGTTGTACTTGATGGAGATTTTAGACAAACATTACCAGTTGTTCGAAAACGAACAAAAGCTGAAATGATAAATGCATGTTTGATAAATTCTCCATTATGGCACAAATTAGAAAATTGCAATTAACAAAGAACATGAGAGCAAAATTAGATCCTTCATTCACTTAGTTTCTTTTAAAAATTGGAGATGGAACACAACAAACGGAAGAGAATGACATGATAAAACTTCTATCTTCAATTATAGTTAACTATAATAATGAGACTGATGGAATTAAAAAGCTAATCAATATTGTATATCCTAAATTTGAAGATCCTTCAAAGAAATTGCATTGCTCACAAAATAGAGCAATTTTAACTACAAAGAATAACTTTATAGATGAAATAAATGATCAATTGATTTGACTGAGTACTTAAGCTATGATGAAACATTGAATCAAAATCATCAGTCTGAGTATATTGATCTCCTGAATACTCTTACACCTTGCAGCTTACCTCCACATAGTTTGCTATCAAAACCCAATGCCCCAATAGTTCTTTTAAAAAATCTTGATCATATTGAAAGATTATGCAATGGAACCAGACTCACAATAAAGAGTTTGAGTAAGAATGCTATTTGTGCAAAAATTGCAATAGGTAATTTTTGTGGCAAAGAAGTTTTTATATATAGAATTTTCATGCAACCACCAAGATGAACAATATCTAGTTCCATATAAACAAACACAATTTGCAATTCGTTTATGCTTTGCAATGACAATAAATAAAGTACAAGGCCAAACATTAGATTTTGTTGGTATTTATTTGAACGAGCCCGTGTTCTCACATGGCTAGTTATTCGTTGCACTTTCAAGGGCCAAAACAGCTTCAGCTGTAAAAGTACTTATAAGACCAACTTACTTTGATAAATCATGTACTGATCATACTAAAAATATAGTATATAAAGAAGTTCTTGGACCTCACCAGATTATATTACCAGGTTTCAATATTCATTGCCTTTTTTACTTAGAATTTTTATCATTTTGTTTAATTGACCGTCTAATTTCTCTACGAATATAGGTCATCATGCCAAGACATATATCTTTAGTGCTGGACATTCAGAAAGGAGCAGAAAATTGATTGTTCTAGCACAAGTTGTTCACAGAGGCCACATTCAACTAACTCGTGAAGTTCTGCCTAAGCGAATTATGCGCTTTCTGCTAACAGATGCTCAGGTTAGCAAATACTTTTCATGTAAAAAATATAATCACATCACACAAATTACTATCCTTTCAAATGCAAATTATATTTAAATTTTCTATACAAACATTTTAAGCTCATTGCATAATTTGTCTACTCCTTCCTGGTGTATATATTAGAACATGAAAAATGGTATATTTGCCTAAGAAAAAATCCTTAGTGTGACAGCCCCACCTAACCCTAGGAAGTACCCAAAGGTTTGGCAGACCGCCTACCCAACTCTCGCCAGGACTCAGTCACATAACATGAAAATTTACAAATAGACCCTCAAAAGAAAACGATATTAATTACAACCAAAGAGTCGAACTTGCCAAAAATCAAACCAAACAAGTCGGCTAGACACCTATGCAGTGCTCACATACAGTGCTCACACGAGCAACTAACAAACTTAGAAGAAAACGAGACATTCCTTAATTCAATCTCTCAAGTTCTCATCCCTGTAAGGAAAACAAATGACGTGGGATGAGCTAAAAGCCCAGTGAGGTTTCAAGTAATTAAGCAGGTAAAATACAAGACAAGATAGCATATCCAGACATCGAGAAACAAGTCAAATACGAATTGATCATGACTCAGTATATAGCTAAACAAGTAGCCAGATAAAACATGCAAAAAGGTACAGTAAGGAACACATTCATGTCAAAGGATAAAGGTTGCTCTCCAGAGCAAGTTCCACTGTAGCTTGATCAAGGTCCGTTGACTCTCCGTCAACCACAGAAGTATAATGTCCGTAGATCTCCACTTTACACCAATTTCCGTCCACCGATCAACCCCCTTACTCGGCCCGAACGCCACAGGAGTATCCAAGATTCGTCGATCTCCTCGACCAAACCCTTACTGGCTCGATTCGACCAACTAGCCCTAGGTTGGACTTATAGTCCCGGATATTCAATAATTCAGGAATGGCTTATAGCCCCAGTATTCAGTAAACAGTAATGGAGTCATTGACTGATATCCAATGCTCACGCAGTAAAGATTGGAGACATTCGTTGTCACTTAACGCTCCGTATTCAGAAATAAATAGTAGTGGTAATATTCGAGCATACCGGTTAGCCGAGGAGATAGCACTCCACTCGAAAAAACAGAATAGAGGCACTGAGACGGGATGAGAGGTACCTCCCATTTGGATGGAGTATGGTACATGCAACCTCTCAGCCCTAGTGTCGATGAGATAACTCTCCAATCGACTTAATCAGGATAAAAGTACTGAGACGGGATGAGAGGTACCTCCCACTCGGATAGAGTGTGGTACATACGGCCACTCAACACTTGCAAGTCAAATACAAGCACAAGCACAAGTACAGGTCAATCAAGTTCAAGTGAGTACAAGATCATTCAAGAAAGGAAAGCCAAGTTCGATAAGGACACACTCGCCTAACCAGAATCAAGTCACAAGAAATGTCCAGCAATTCACATTCTCAAGTATTCCAAGTATTTCAAGTAAATATACAGGTCATATACAGATTAGGTTACTTGTTCATGCGTGAGGGAGATATCAAGTACTTAGTCAAGTCGGGTCAATTGAGGGTACATAAGAGCACACTCGCCTAAACAGGTTCAAGTCACAATTAAGTTCAGCATATCATGTTTCAAGCATTTCAAGTATTTCCAGTCCAAACAGTTGAAAATTGGATAGTTACGAAAACTTGATCAAATAAGAAAAACTAGAGAAAATTAGAAATCTCTGTAGTAAATCCGGTCACATACCAATTATAACAAAACGGCCAGTACATATTTTAACAAAATATCAAAGTTTAGTCGAGCGAGATCAAGTGCAATAAAGTACACACTTGTCTATGAGACAAGAAATCAAGTACCTAGCATTGTTTAACAATAATGAGCATGTAACACGTAAGTCGGTAGGATAACCACCCGAGTGACCAACAAGTCAAGTGCAAACAAAGCATTTCATTTCATATGAATGTCATGAAATGAACTATAAAGGATCGAGTATGATAAAGTACATCCTCGTCCCAAAGGTTATCAATTCAAGAGCAATTACTTTAACCAAATAAGCATGCTATTAAAGCAAGGAGACATTCCACGTAAACATTTTCATGTACTTGGTACACTCACCTGTTAAGAAATGCAGAGTTTAATCGTCAAGTTCCGCGATTAACCTCACCTCCGTTTCCCAATCCTAGGGCAACGAGTGAAAGTCGTTAATGATCTAGGTTCAATTTCAATCCAAATGTGAGCTCATTAGATGACCAAGTGAGTGGTTAAATCTACTCAATTCACCATCCAAGTTAGGCCCAAAATACAGTAAAAATTCATGAGGAAACAAGTTTGATAAGTGCAAGAAAGTTGGGCAAAAGAAAAGTTTCATTCAAGCTCTAAGTGTTCTTCGCGGGTAAAACAGTCGCGCCTGCACAGTCTTGGAAAAACGGCTATATCTCACTGTAGGAAGGTCGGAATTAGGTTCCATCAGCGGCGTTGGAAACTAGACTCAAAGGGACTTCCAACGGTACCAAACACACATTCTAGTTCATCTCCTATCAGTACCAGTAGCTCAGACACGTTGGCTGATTTTCCAGTCCTAATCAGCCCTAAAACCCTAGAATAATTACACTAGTTCTTGATACTAACTTCACTTGTTTTGGTTCAATTTCATCCAAATCAATCCCCTAGGGTTCATATACAGGGAAGCAAGTTATCTAATATTATTGGAGCTCAAAATGCAATACACAAAAATGATTAAAAGAACCATAACAGTCTAGTCATTAAAAGGAATCAAAACAGTCCACTATTAGCTCATGACAACTACTTTTCTTGCTTAAATTCCATATTAATTCACACCAAACCATGAACCAATGTTTAGCCAAGATTCTTAGGCTTAAATAAGGTGCAAAAGAACCACAAAATCAAGAAGAAACCTCCCACTTCAAAGCCGGTCAGCCAAGGAAGACTGTGAGGGCCTCAAAATTTATTATTTTAATAATAATATTATTATTACTATTCCTTTTATTCCTTTTATTGTTTTATTTATTTTATATTTTTTTTGAAAAGTTAAATAATAAATGTGAAAATAACTATATTATGTATTTATATAAAATTACATGATCTTTATGTGCATAGTTCACATTTTCATAGTTAAATGATTTTCATTCGAACAAAATTCCAATGTTTGACCGACTAGTGCTAAGTTTAGTTTTTGAGCCGTGTCGAGGAATTTAACTTTGGTGAAAGATTAGACTATGAGTAGCTTTTAAAGAATTATAAATGAGATAGAACTAAGATAGATAAGAAAAGTGTAGTGGACAAATTTAAGTGGAACATAAGCATTGGTCAAAGTTGGACAATTTCCCCTAAAACTAAGTTTTAATCTTGCCATTGTTCCTTCCATTTAATTTCCTCCAATTCACTTCAATTTCTTTTCCTTTCTTCCTTATTATAGTCGAGAATCCCCCTCCCTCATTAGCCAAGATAATCACTTTCATCCCCACTAAATTTACTCTTAAGACATTAATATGCAAGAGGGGACATGATCCTTAAAATAGGGCTTTAAGTCCTATCCTTCTCTTCCCAATTTAATGCACCCAATTTTTCAAACCTTTCATTCCTTTTCTTCTTCCCTTATCAGCCGACCACCCTCACACACTCTCTCCCTCTTTCTAGCCAAAGCTCTATCTTCTTCTTCCTCAACTCAAACTCCATGACCAACTAACTTCTAGCTTCACTCCATCTCCTATATTTTTTTGTTTGTTGTTCTAGCCGAGAGAAAGAGAGGGAGAAACCGAGAGGAGCTCCTTGTGGTGGCTGGCCAGATTCTTGGAGAAGGAAAGAGATCTCTTCGTGGTGAAGATCGGACATCCTAGCCTTGGGAAAATCAGCTAGAACCTGAGGTAGTTCTCTAACCCAAAAGCTAGAGCTTTCATGTTATCTCTTGAAGAGTGAATCTTGAAACTTCAATGGGTTGAATTCTTGTTGGATTTGGTTAATGTACGGGCCCTTGGGATTCCCACAAATGTATGATTTTGGTTGCTAGCATGATTTTTGATTGGTATATGTGTGAATATTGGTTGAACTTTGGAAGGGAAGAACCTTAACAGAAATCGGGAGAAAAGGGGGGGGGACCGAAATGGTTTCTGTTTTCTCTATTTTTCTTGGCTGTGTTTTCACAAATTTAAAGACTGATTTGGGAACTAAAAATTTAAGCTTTAAGCTGTCATTTTCTCTTACAAAAACCCCTTCAAATGGTGTTGCAAAAATGGTTCCAAAAGAAGGTTTCAAATCTGGAAATTTCAAGGGAGAGTACTGTCCGAAATTTCTGTGATTATTCGAAAATGTTTGGGGCTGAATTAGCCTTAGCACATAACATGAACATTGTAGAGAATTGAGTCTAGATTATGCCTGTAAATTTTCAGCTCAATCGGAGCAGGGTAGCTTGTGAAATGACAAAATTACCCCTGCTGCCCTGTTTTTGTCAGACATGATAATCTGCCTCTGTAATTGCTTCGTTTGGCTGGGAAGATGAATGAATTAGTTTTTGATGCCTTCTTAAGAATTGTAGCCTTGTATCTTAGATTTCAAATGGTTTTGGAATTACCTGAATCGGAGTTGTGTGTGCTGAGATATGATTGAATGAATCAGGACTGCTAGTTGAATTTCACAGTGAGCTTCGAACTGGAAAATCTGGGGGGTGTTTGGGTAAATTTGGCAAGGTTAGGGTGAGAACTGAGTTGAGATGTCTTCATGAGAATTGTAGAGCTATGTCTTAGCTTCGAAACGGTATATTGTTTGTTTCAATCCGATAAGTGTAGCTCGAGTTGTGCTTAAATTGCTAAACGGTGACAGTGATATGTCATATTGAACTTTGTGTTTTAGGAATTGGATTTGGACAATAATCAATTGTGGTGAATAGGGATCATGAGCGGTGATTAGTGAGTGTTCCTTATTTTTCTAAGTGACTTACTCAAGTGTTTTGGTTAAATGTGCCCTTTGTTTTATTTAAATGTACTTGCCGTTACAAAAAGGATTTGTTAAATGGATTTACGAACTGTACTTTCTTATTAGGTGAGTGTGTACGTTATCGCACTCACCAAAGGACATGTGACTTTCCACTATTTGAGTGACCTGTTTACCAATGTGACAATGTGCTCGATGTGCTTAATGTGTTCAATATATTAATGTGCTCAATGTGTTTATGTGGTCAATGTGGTTATTGGACGCTTGGTCGAGGGTGTACTTTATCACACTCGACCTAAGGCCATTGGTTGGTTGTTGTGTATTGGATGTGACTTGTGTGTGATATGTGATGTGATTTGTGAATTGTGATTGAACCCCTTGAGCATTGGTTCGGGGCGATTATTGTGATTATTGTGGCTGAACCCCTTGAGCATTGGTTCGGGGTGACTTGCTTGAGGATTTTAATTGCTTTCTTGTTTTTGGCTTGATGATAGGTAGAGGTCTTGAGGTATTATGAGCTTTAGATGCATATATGTGATAAATCTTGTTTTATTACATGTTTGGCTTGTTAATTATGCAAAATATTCCTTAATTTGGATGGATGAACTTGTGTGTGTTTAAGTATAGCAAGAGGAAAAATTTATGTTTTGAATCTTTCATGTTGACCGAAATTTTTGGGACAAAATTTCAGATTTTTGGAGCTTTTATTTGAGTTAAAGTTTTGCCAAAATAATGGATTTTAAGTGTATTTGGGTTGATTAAACCGATTAGCTCTTCAAAGGAAAAGAAAGGAGTGAACTTGCTAAAGTGAAAAACTGGAAATCTGCTTTCTGGAACATCAGACCAGTTTCGGAAAAAAAGTTATATTTTCATGTATACCACTCCAAATCGAGTCCCGTTTGTTTTTTTTGAAACTAGACACATAAGGTTACAAACCATGTAAATTTCAGGGGCTAACTCATTTTCTGTGATTTTTGGTGATTTTTCAAAATCCGTTGGAAAAACAGAAATTTCCCTGCCCTGCATTTTACTGTAGCAGTCTATTGACGGAAAAACTGGGCAAAATCCATATGGAATCTCATCAAGGTGTCTTCTACAAAGTTTTAGCCCTTTCAATTAGGTTTCCAACGGTATCAACCATGCAAATTTTGGACTTGTAAATATTAAGTTACGATTTTCTAAAGATTTCTGCCATAAACCTCCAGTTCCCTGATTTTTACAACAAACATGAAAACGACTTGATATTTTTGCTTGGCCTTGAATATGCACGTGAATGATCGTGATTATACATGTCTCAGGTGAATACGAGGACTCCGAAGAACTCGTTTAGCCGCTTCACTTTTCTCTCTCATGACTTTTGGTGAGTGTCAAGTGCATGTTAAGTGTTTAAATGAAATGTTTCTCGTACTTGCTAGTTAATGAGGCTAGGGTGTACTTTATCGCCCTTGTCCTCTCTTTCATGAAATTGCTTGCTTGATAAGTGATAAGTGTCACATGTGAATGTAAATGAAAGTGTTTTCCGTGAGCATTGAGCGGCAGAATGTATCACGCCCTTTTAGGGTGGGAGGTACCGCTCATCCCGTCTCAATGCTATGACCAAATCTTGTCGATTGGAGCTTCGTCTCATCGACCCAAAAGTGAATGGGGGGGACGCCCCAACCCATTGGCTAGCCTTGTAACTCGAGCCGGCAAGGGCTTGGTCGAGAAGTTTGGTGAACCTTGGGAAGTGTTATAGCTTGATCCAAATAAGGGGTCTTGCTAGGTATACTTGTTAAGTGATACCACCTACATGCTTGTTTGGTTACGGATCCAAGAGGGTGTCATGGTGGCTGGAGGTAGTAAGTGGAGTTCTACATGGATAACTGTGAAAGTTGACGGAGGGTCAACTACCTGAGCTTGGATCGCGCGTGGATTAGCTCTTGAGAGCTCCCATATCCTTTTATTGTGATTAAATTCCCTACTTGCTTAATGTTTCGAAGTTACTTGTTACTCAAGTTATTGCTTTATATTGTGTATTTGCTCGCATGCTTGCATGTTTTTCCCTTGGCCTCACTGAGCGTTAGCTCACCCCAATTTGTTTTCCTTAACAGGTCTGGAAGTGGAAGTTCTGAGGTTTAATTAGTGACCCCCTTTGGGTAGAACTAGTCGTTATCTTTAATTTTAGGACTCCATTGTGTAAAACTTATGATTATTTTGGGTTTTCAGTATTGTAAAAGTACATTGGAAATCTTGGATGTAATATATAAGCATGAATAGTTCTTTTATATTTTAGAGTATATGATTGTTTTAGTGGAGTATTTCATGTGATATTGGAGTTTAATTTGTAATTTACTTGAAGATTGTAGTGAGTCCCGGCGAGAGTTGGGCAGGCGGTCTGCTGATACCCCAGGGTTCGCCCTAGGGAGAGGTGGGTCGTCACAGTTGGTATCAGAGCTCTAGGCTTCAGATCTCTGTAGTGTATCCTAGATTCTAAAAGTTTAGGACGCCGGACTGCGGGATTCGGTTTAGTTTGAATATTAAGTGAAAAAGTGAAGTAGTGAGCAATTGTAGTCTCGATGGTTATTAAGATTCAATAATTGAGGATTATTGTGCTAGATAAGCAGGAGAGAAGAAGATTGTAAGAGACGAAACACTGTTTAAAAGATAGTAAGTAAATTTCTTGAATAATGGCATTTGCTAAGAGGCATTCTTGATTTAAGGACTTATGGGGAAATAAATGATTAATTTGTTTAGGATAACCTTTAGTGCTTGATCTTTGCCACTAGATATACTTTAGAGTTGATATACCTTGTTCTTGCCTTGGGAACATGAATGCAATTATGTCTTGGAATTTGGAAGGCCTACCTTTTGTAGTACCTAGTTAAGTATGTGGTGACTCGTGCTTGTTAAAGGATAGCTATTACGATGGACTGCGGAACTTTAATTGAAAAGATAGTTGGTGTAGCCCTAATGTTCAAATGAGGTTGGCCTTACCTAAGAGAATTAAGCCCTCTCGCTCAGTTGCAAGCTAGACTATGGAGCACGACCTTTTATACCTTTTGTTTATGATAGTTGGGGTGATGCTTGTGCTTTGGCCTGTATATTTCGTTAAGCATGATATTTGTTCCCTTTTGAATTATTTGAATGCTATAAATTCTGTACTTGATCATGTTGGCTTGTTAACTTGTTTGTTAGTACACATGCAAAGTTTTATTTTCATTATCGACTCATGCAATGACATGCTCTCATTTTGGTTGATTGTTCTCCCTCTTGTATGACCTTGTTCATAAAAATAATTGATTTGTATGTCATCTAATCTATTGACTGTTCATGTGAATATATGAAGTGTGCTTTGATTGCTTTTCAAGTTTTAAATTACATTTGTCCTTCATTGGACATAGGTAGATTTATATATTTATGAGATTGGCCACCTTGGACTAGACTTAGGGTTTGGATTCGGGTTTATGAGCTTAGAAGGTTAGATGGTGAGATGGAAGTTAAATGTGGTTGGTTTGAGAATTAGTTTGCTTAGTTTGGTTTCTAGTTGGAAGTTTCCTTTAAGAACGCCAAATGCTCGAGGTATTGCCGGGAGGTTTAGAGCATGCATGTGAGTGTGATTATCCGGCCATTGCATGTGCTTGTGTGTGTGTTTAAATGCTCATTTGAATGTGTTAACGTGCGTGCGCGCGAGTCGCGATCGGAGCTCAACTTTGTGTATTAAATCTGGAACAGGGCACTGTCAGACCAGGGTGTTGGGGACCCTGTTTCGTCTTGATTTCTTGTGATTCAGTCTTGGGTCAAAACATGAAAGTTTTATCCCTTTGTCTTGGCTTTCCAACGGCTCTGGAATTTCTCAAATCGAATTTCTGAGTGTTGAGTTATACCTGCTTGAATGTACTCTGTTCATCAGCCTGCGATAGAGCAGTGCTACACTGTTCTTGAGAAATCTGGGCCATTTCTAGGCTGTTTTAGTTAAAATTTTCTTCATGAAAGCTGTAGGGGATAGTCTTGGCTATCTATCTGTAAAATCTCAGGTCATTTGAACCATGTTAGCACATGAATCGGTTAAAATGTCCTTAACCGGTCAAGCTGTCCAGTGTCAGTGTTCATCCCTGAAAACAGTTTCCTTCAGCTACTGTCTCGGCCTATTTTGGCCATGAAGATGCGTGATTCAGTTGTTAGTGTCTTCACAAAATTTATAGCCCTTTATTCTAGCTTTCCAACGCATTTGGAATTTCTTGATTTGGTTCTTTGTGCACTCAGATATGGCTATTTGAATCTGGCCTGTCAGTGAACCTAAGATTGAAGCTTCTAGAATGCTTTCGTGTTTTTGATCTAGAAGGAGTAAATCTGGGCAGAAATAGTCTTCATGAAAGTTAAACCTTGTTTTTTTTTTGCTTCTACAAATATTTGAACTCCCAAGTTTTGTATTCATTATTTGTGGTGTGACCTGGATTCATTACTTATTTGTTTTAATTGAATGAAAGTCCTTTCAATTTTTGCTTAACCATTACTGTGTATATATCCAATTATTTGTTGTTCCTTTTTACAAAAAAAAAATTTATATATATGTATATACTTTGAACTCGCATAAAAATTGAAAATCAGGCAGAGTTTAGGTTTGGACCTTTTCTTAGAAATAAGAATGAATATTGGTCGTGAATTGGAGAGTAAATAGTTAAGTTTTATGTGGCATAAAAGCTAATTCTCAGATTAGGTGTGAAGAGTAGAGGCGTTGGACCGAAGTTTAAGTATATACGAACCTACATGCTTGCTTATTTTTTTAAAAAGCATTTTATTCTCAAAAGTGATTTGTGGGGTTAAATGATTTTTTCTTGACCAAACGTCCAAATAACAAATGTTAAACTTCTTACCAAAAGTCGAATGCATATAGAAATTTTGACTATCAAGATCAGAACCAATTTCTTTTCTTCTTGTCTTTCATTCGAATAGCCATTTTATTTATATATATAGACCACAATTTTTCCAAATGTGTATTTGATATCCTGTTATAAGTTTGGTTACGATAAGTACGTGAAAAAGTTTTCCTCGAACGAATAAGATATTTGGTTGGCCGTTTTGGGACAAAAGAAACTGGATCATTTCAAAAATTGTTAATTTTGAAAATCGAATACTAGTAAATAATTTTGGACAATTTGAGTACGAAAATTTGGTGAGTGAAATCTTTTATAGAAAACATATCTTTGTACTCGAGTTTTGAGCTACATGATTGTGTCATTTGAGTTAGTCGAGAAAAAAAAATGAATTTCGAGGACGAAATTCTTTTAAGGGGGGAAGGATGTGAGGGCCTCAAAATTTATTATTTTAATAATAATAATATTATTACTATTCCTTTTATTCCTTTTATTGTTTTATTTTTTTTTTTTTTTGAAAAGTTAAATAATAAATGTGAAAATAACTATATTATGTATTTATATAAAATTACATGATCTTTATGTGCATAGTTCACATTTTCATAGTTAAATGATTTTCATTCGAACAAAATTCCAATGTTTGACCGACTAGTGCTAAGTTTAGTTTTTGAGCCGTGTCGAGGAATTTAACTTTGGTGAAAGATTAGACTATGAGTAGCTTTAAAAGAATTATAAATGAGATAGAACTAAGATAGATAAGAAAAGTGTAGTGGACAAATTTAAGTGGAACATAAGCATTGGTCAAAGTTGGACAATTTCCCCTAAAACTAAGTTTTAATCTTGCCATTGTTCCTTCCATTTAATTTCCTCCAATTCACTTCAATTTCTTTTCCTTTCTTCCTTATTATAGTCGAGAATCCCCCTCCCTCATTAGCCAAGATAATCACTTTCATCCCCACTAAATTTACTCTTAAGACATTCATATGCAAGAGGGGACATGATCCTTAAAATAGGGCTTTAAGTCCTATCCTTCTCTTCCCAATTTAATGCACCCAATTTTTCAAACCTTTCATTCCTTTTCTTCTTTCCTTATCAGCCGACCACCCTCACACACTCTCTCCCTCTTTCTAGCCAAAGCTCTATCTTCTTCTTCCTCAACTCAAACTCCATGACCAACTAACTTCTAGCTTCACTCCATCTCCTATATTTTTTTGTTTGTTGTTCTAGCCGAGAGAAAGAGAGGGAGAAACCGAGAGGAGCTCCTTGTGGTGGCTGGCCAGATTCTTGGAGAAGGAAAGAGATCTCTTCGTGGTGAAGATCGGACATCCTAGCCTTGGGAAAATCAGCTAGAACCTGAGGTAGTTCTCTAACCCAAAAGCTAGAGCTTTCATGTTATCTCTTGAAGAGTGAATCTTGAAACTTCAATGGGTTGAATTCTTGTTGGATTTGGTTAATGTACGGGCCCTTGGGATTCCCACAAATGTATGATTTTGGTTGCTAGCATGATTTTTGATTGGTATATGTGTGAATATTGGTTGAACTTTGGAAGGGAAGAACCTTAACAGAAATCGGGAGAAAAGGGGGGGGGACCGAAATGGTTTCTGTTTTCTCTATTTTTCTTGGCTGTGTTTTCACAAATTTAAAGACTGATTTGGGAACTAAAAATTTAAGCTTTAAGCTGTCATTTTCTCTTACAAAAACCCCTTCAAATGGTGTTGCAAAAATGGTTCCAAAAGAAGGTTTCAAATCTGGAAATTTCAAGGGAGAGTACTGTCCGAAATTTCTGTGATTATTCGAAAATGTTTGGGGCTGAATTAGCCTTAGCACATAACATGAACATTGTACAGAATTGAGTCTAAATTATGCCTGTAAATTTTCAGCTCAATCGGAGCAGGGTAACTTGTGAAATGACAAAATTACCCCTGCTGCCCTGTTTTTGTCAGCCATGATAATCTGCCTCTGTAATTGCTTCGTTTGGCTGGGAAGATGAATGAATTAGTTTTTGATGCCTTCTTAAGAATTGTAGCCTTGTATCTTAGATTTCAAATGGTTTTGGAATTACCTGAATTGGAGTTGTGTGTGCTGAGATATGATTGAATGAATCAGGACTGCTAGTTGAATTTCACAGTGAGCTTCGAACTGGAAAATCTGGGGGGTGTTTGGGTAAATTTGGCAAGGTTAGGGTGAGAACTGAGTTGAGATGTCTTCATGAGAATTTTAGAGCTATGTCTTAGCTTCGAAACGGTATATTGTTTGTTTCAATCCGATAAGTGTAGCTCGAGTTGTGCTTAAATTGCTAAACGGTGACAGTGATATGTCATATTGAACTTTGTGTTTTAGGAATTGGATTTGGACAATAATCAATTGTGGTGAATAGGGATCATGAGCGGTGATTAGTGAGTGTTCCTTATTTTTCTAAGTGACTTACTCAAGTGTTTTGGTTAAATGTGCCCTTTGTTTTATTTAAATGTACTTGCCGTTACAAAAAGGATTTGTTAAATGGATTTACGAACTGTACTTTCTTTTTAGGTGAGTGTGTACGTTATCGCACTCACCAAAGGACATGTGACTTTCCACTATTTGAGTGACCTGTTTACCAATGTGACAATGTGCTCGATGTGCTTAATGTGTTCAATATATTAATGTGCTCAATGTGTTTATGTGGTCAATGTGGTTATTGGACGCTTGGTCGAGGGTGTACTTTATCACACTCGACCTAAGGCCATTGGTTGGTTGTTGTGTATTGGATGTGACTTGTGTGTGATATGTGATGTGATTTGTGAATTGTGATTGAACCCCTTGAGCATTGGTTCGGGGCGATTATTGTGATTATTGTGGCTGAACCCCTTGAGCATTGGTTCGGGGTGACTTGCTTGAGGATTTTAATTGCTTTCTTGTTTTTGGCTTGATGATAGGTAGAGGTTTTGAGGTATTATGAGCTTTAGATGCATATATGCGATAAATCTTGTTTTATTACATGTTTGGCTTGTTAATTATGCAAAATATTCCTTAATTTGGATGGATGAACTTGTGTGTGTTTAAGTATAGTAAGAGGAAAAATTTATGTTTTGAATCTTTCATGTTGACCGAAATTTTTGGGACAAAATTTCAGATTTTTGGAGCTTTTATTTGAGTTAAAGTTTTGCCAAAATAATGGATTTTAAGTGTATTTGGGTTGATTAAACCGATTAGCTCTTCAAAGGAAAAGAAAGGAGTGAACTTGCTAAAGTGAAAAACTGGAAATCTGCTTTCTGGAACATCAGACCAGTTTCGGAAAAAAAAGTTATATTTTCATGTATACCACTCCAAATCGAGTCCCGTTTGTTTTTTTTTTGAAACTAGACATATAAGGTTACAAACCATGTAAATTTCAGGGGCTAACTCATTTTCTGTGATTTTTCAAAATCCGTTGGAAAAACAGAAATTTCCCTGCCCTGCATTTTACTGTAGCAGTCTATTGACGGAAAAACTGGGAAATATCCATATGGAATCTCATCAAGGTGTCTTCTACAAAGTTTTAGCCCTTTCAATTATGTTTCCAACGGTATCAACCACGCAAATTTTGGACTTGTAAATATTAAGTTACGATTTTCTAAAGATTTCTGCCATAAACCTCCAGTTCCCTGATTTTTACAACAAACATGAAAACGACTTGATATTTTTGATTGGCCTTGAATATGCACGTGAATGATCGTGATTATATATGTCTCAGGTGAATACGAGGACTCCGAAGAACTCGTTTAGCCGCTTCACTTTTCTCTCTCATGACTTTTGGTGAGTGTCAAGTGCATGTTAAGTGTTTAAATGAAATGTTTCTCGTACTTGCTAGTTAATGAGGCTAGGGTGTACTTTATCGCCCTTGTCCTCTCTTTCATGAAATTGCTTGCTTGATAAGTGATAAGTGTCACATGTGAATGTAAATGAAAGTGTTTTCCGTGAGCATTGAGCGGCAGAATGTATCACGCCCTTTTAGGGTGGAAGGTACCGCTCATCCCGTCTCAATGCTATGACCAAATCTTGTCGATTGGAGCTTCGTCTCATCGACCCAAAAGTGAATGGGGGGGACGCCCCAACCCATTGGTTAGCCTTGTAACTCGAGCCGGCAAGGGCTTGGTCGAGAAGTTTGGTGAATCTTGGGAAGTGTTATAGCTTGATCCAAATAAGGGGTCTTGCTAGGTATACTTGTTAAGTGATACCACCTACATGCTTGTTTGGTTACGGATCCAAGAGGGTGTCATGGTGGCTGGAGGTAGTAAGTGGAGTTCTACATGGATAACTGTGAAAGTTGACGGAGGGTCAACTATCTGAGCTTGGATCGCGCGTGGATTAGCTCTTGAGAGCTCCCATATCCTTTTATTGTGATTAAATTCCCTACTTGCTTAATGTTTCGAAGTTACTTGTTACTCAAGTTATTGCTTTATATTGTGTATTTGCTCGCATGCTTGCATGTTTTTCCCTTGGCCTCACTGAGCGTTAGCTCACCCCAATTTGTTTTCCTTAACAGGTCTGGAAGTGGAAGTTCTGAGGTTTAATTAGTGACCCCCTTTGGGTAGAACTAGTCGTTATCTTTAATTTTAGGACTCCATTGTGTAAAACTTATGATTATTTTGGGTTTTCAGTATTGTAAAAGTACATTGGAAATTTTGGATGTAATATATAAGCATGAATAGTTCTTTTATATTTTAGAGTATATGATTGTTTTAGTGGAATATTTCATGTGATATTGGAGTTTAATTTGTAATTTACTTGAAGATTGTAGTGAGTCCCGGCGAGACTTGGGCAGGCGGTCTGCTGATACCCCAGGGTTCGCCCTA
This sequence comes from Coffea humblotiana, assembly GCA_023065735.1. Lineage (NCBI taxonomy): Eukaryota > Viridiplantae > Streptophyta > Magnoliopsida > Gentianales > Rubiaceae > Coffea > Coffea humblotiana. Next base: position 37,052,801 of record CM041213.1, on the reverse strand, counting down.
GGGAGAGGTGGGTCGTCACAAAGACAAAACAGTCCACTAGTTCTTTCATCTCACCAACCTTCATCCTTACATGGTAGTTAACTTAAACATCATGTCAAGTGTTATCTCTAACTCAAAAAGGGCCTAAAACATGTTAATACATGAAGGAAAGTTATGAACAAAGTTCAAACATTTCATCAAACACATGGTAGGCAAACCAACTAACCCTACTACCACTTGTTTAGTTCAAGAGTTTTCACCACAAACAACATCCATGCAACCTCTAGTTTGCCCTCAAAGCTTTAAAAACTTGATATAACACCATAAAACCAAAGATTAAGGATCACATACCTCTCTTGTAAGAAACTTGAGTCACCCAAACAACCACCAAACCAAAAGCTTCAAGCTTGAAAACACACTCTAGAGTTGAAGGCAAATCACTCAGCAACTCAAGCTCTTAGTCTTATGATTTTTGTTCAAGTTCAAACTAAGGTTGTAATGGCAAGAGGATGGAGTTTTCTTCCTTCCCTTGGAAGCTTCAAGGTGGCCGAAATTTTGGAGGAAAGAATGAAGCAAAGTTGGTTTAAAATTCCTCTAATCCTTTGGTCAAACAAGGTGGATGGCTAGGGTTTGGCCACTTGGCCCAATCTTGGCCCTTTCTTCCCTTAATCTTTGACTAATGAAGTTTCTACCCTTCCAAATGTACCAATGTCTAATTAACACCTCTAAGCTATTATATAAAGTCCCTATCACAAATAAAAGGACATTTAGTCAAAGTATATGTGGTGAAACAAAATAAAACCGATTCAAGGAAATGTTAAAATTCAAATAAAAGTAATAAAGTGCAATGTAAGGAAACGTTATAATGCATGTAGAATGCAATGCAAGGACATGTTATAAGTGATTTAAATCTTAGGGCAAGGCATGTAGTTTAGGAAAATTGTGTTTCAAAGTGAGGGTTCTCACACTTAGTATTCATCTAAGTTTACAAATACTATCGATGGCACAACTATAGTTTCATTATGAATGAATAGTTACCTAATTATTAAAGTCTTCATGCCTATAATTTTAATTTCTGTGTGATAAATATGATGTTAGCCATAAACATGACACTTATAGTTTTAACTCATGTTATATATAAAACTAACTTTCTGTAATCCTAATCAGGGAACAAAAGTTTCTGTTGTGACCTATGAGCAACACATTAAGGTCTTCAACAAATTTCTCCAGCCTTATCAAAGATATTAGATTTCTAATGCAACTGTCATTGCCGCTGACCCAACATATAGAGTTGGGAACTATGAATGCTCATGGATTTTGAACTACAAGACTTTAGTTGAAAACTATATTGAACTTGTGCCGCCTGTGTTACCTTGCACATTTGAGCTGACAAAGTTCTCTGATGTGCACAAATATGCTGATTCAAATAATCTTTGCAGTAATTTTCCTTATATTGTTTTTTATTCTACTTGACAATCATTTGATATTTCACTAATTATGTACACTCATATCAACTTTTTTATTTCAAATATTAGAGGTTTTGTGATTCAAGCATTACCAGTGAAACAGGTAGATCTAGACTATACTTCTAGAGACTTTATAATAGTGAATGAAGAGTAAATCAAACCTCAATACTACTTTTTTATTAAGTCATTTTAGATTAATGATCGTAGTTACAATTCTTTGTTATACGTGACAGGAAAAGGCTCATGCTTATTGCTTTCTGGAGTGAATTTGAACATGATGAAGGGAACAAAATAGCAAACATGATCAGCACTGCCCCTCTAATCATAGCTCTCTGCGTCAAAATGACCACATTCAATAGTAAAGCTTTCATTATGCATTATGATTACTATTAGACTTCTAAATACTTCATATCTTATCTTACTAAAAATTTTCATCATTTCTACAGCTCTGTCATTCATTACAAGATATTAGTCTACCATTCTGATAAATCCTCCGCTACTAGATGACCTCTCTTTTAGGCAATGGTAAACTTAATCTTCTTTTTATTTTTAACTATAAAATATTAATTTATTCCAATGGTAACTTTTCTATTTGTACTCTAAACATAACTATTCAGGTATAGTTTGAACAAGGAAGAAATTAGAAATTTGCTTGATGCAAAAACATACAATGATCCAAACTATTTACTTCCTCCTCCAAATGAAGAAGGCATCCAAGTAATAAGCAATTTTCAAGCATCATTTCCAATTGTAAGTTTTATTTGTTATCTAAAAATTTCCCTTAAATATAACTATTTTGTCTCTAGCTTACATTCAAATGCCATTCATGCTTGCTTCACTCAGCAAAAGATAGTTTAGGTGCAAGGAACTATGAAACTTGCATATGGGTTCACCAAGTATTGGGGTACTGCTTGTGTGAATTGCCACAAAAATGTAAATGCCAACATCGACAGGATCATTCATTGTCCTTCATGCTAGCAGCAAAGTGAAGTTGAACTCAGGTTAGACTATTAACTTATACTTCTAAATTAAACATTATTCCGTTTTGTCACCATTCATTAATCTTAATTCCTTCACTCAATTAAAGGGCTCGCATTCCAATTATTATAACTGATGCTTCGAGCTCAATACATTGCATTATATCTAGAGAAGATGCTAAAAAAATGATTAAATTCACTCCACTGCAACTTAAGCAAGCACAAGAAGATGTAAGTAAAAGCTTTTTGTCTTATATTCAACCATAAATATAGATATACATAGAAAACAATTCACTAAACCTGAGAAAATTTTTTTTTGGTGTAGGGCTTTGGAATAGACACTGTACTTAATAATAGCTTGAAAAATTACACAGTGATCTGTTTTCTAAAAACATATGCGTCTCCCTTTCAAGGTCAACTCCAAAGAAAGAATAGTATCATTAGGGCTTATATTACAGCTAAACTATCACATATTCCACTCCCACTAGCATTTCCAAAAAACATTGAAGTTTCTCTGCACTTGGTACTTCATTAGCAACACATGGAGAAAAATCATCAAAGGACCAAATGTTCACACCAACCAAAAAGTCGGTACTTGAAGAAATTGTTGCAGCCAGTTCTTGCAAAGAAAGCCATACATCTATAAGCAATGGAGTGAAAAGAAGCCTTTAGTTTCCAGAAAGTCCATCTCAAAGTGAAGCTTTACTAATAGAAACACCAGCTAAACATGTAACAAAGGCTCCTGAACAGTTTGCCAAAGAAATTGCAAAACAGAATGGTCCACATGGCAATATCAAAGACAGTCCAACTAAGAAAGCTAAAGCTAAGCAAGTCTAATATGGCATAATTCTGTACTTTTGTTAAATCTTTTGTTAATTACCTCAATGCCTGCCTCCATTGTTTAGACAATTTGTTTTGAATTATATTATGGTCCATTATTCTTTTGACTTAAAAAGTAATGGATCGTAATATAACTGTTAATAGTTTAACCAACAATGTTGTACTTCAATAGGTAGTGAGGCTTATTTAAACCTCCTGATATGTAACTATGGTTAGCACTAAAATATGTATTCTACTAAGACATGAATGACTTAGTTTATGTAACATATGGTTGTGATTTGCATATAATTTACCTCTTGAACCTATAAATACATTATGATTTTTTAGCAAATTATATTCATTATTATAGCAGATCCAAAAAACAAAAAAAGCTGAATAAATAGCAAAATTTTTTTGACCCACAATTTAGTTGGTCATGTTAGTAGGTAGGCCAATGCGTAGCATGGCCTGACCCATGCTAGTCTCCCAATATAAGAGGTTTATCAAGAGTGTGGGTAGAAATGGGGTGGAGTAGTTATAAACAGATAGGAAAGTTATTGAAAGAGAAACTGCTCTAATAGGATATCTATCTGTTACCTAAAATCATACACGATATTTATTTTCTCCTTCATTCTTTCCTCCTCCTCTATCAAACAATAGTGTCTCGAAGGAAGAAATTATTTTTGACAATCAAGCAGAGGTTCAAGTGGGACAATCAATCACAAACCCATGCGCAAGTAAGTCTTCAAAAATTAATTATATTCTTTTCTTAGATTAACCAATTCTAAGAAGTTTTCTGTTAAATTTCTATAGTTCATGTTTGTGTACTTCAATCATTGAGATTATAAGAAGATTCGTGTTTTGCATAGGACTTATGGTTGATTCAATCATGTTCTGATTGGTTTTTTTCATCAATGTAGCATTCATAATATAACCAGGCAAGTTTAAAGATTTTGAGTCAAAAACTATAGAAAATTTAATAGATTAGGGTCATAGCAGAAGAAACCATTAATGGTGGGGTGATTCTAGAAGGCAAGAGAGAGAGAGAGAGAGAGAGAGAGAGAGAGACAACAAAGATGAACGAGGGTTTGATGACCCTCCCTTATCTCCTCGTTGCTAGTAAAAAAGCCGGTGGCAGTGGCCATAGTTGCTAGGAGCTACAGCCACACCTCCAAGGAATGGCATTCCTGCTGCAAAATCAATCATAGCAGTGGTAGCCATTGCTGCTATTTTGCTCCCAACTGGCAGCAACGTTGCTGAATATTGTGCTGAAAGAGAGTGGCGACAGTGTTGGTGATGGAGGAGATGGAGAGAGTGGCGATTAGGGCTTGTGAAAATTAAGGTTTTAAAAAAAATCTTGAGGAAGAAGATGACCCGTTCTTGAAACGGGTTAGGTTGTTTGATAATTAGGTTGGTTCATTTTTTTTTCTTTTGATGGGTTGGGTTTACTTAGTTAAGTTGGGTCAAATAATGGTTAATTTTTCCCTAATTAGGCCACTAGATTAAAATGTTTGGGCCAACATGTAGGCTGGTGGTTGGCTAAGACTAAAATGGATAACAAAGGAGATTAGTTGGGCAAAACTACCAATGTTCCAACATTAGTTATTTTGAACCAGTGATAAAGAAGATCAAAGTAATTGGCCCAAAAGTGACCATTGGGTCTATCAAAATTTTCAATTAAATAAACCTATGGGTAAGGTTTAAACAATTTGATATAGGTTTACTATTTTGTTATTAAATTACAAGGCCCAATATAATTTTTGTTAGGAAATACAAATAGAATATCGAAGACCCATGCTTTAATTGATTTAGCCCATGATATTTTAATAAAACCCAAATTCTATTAATTAAGTATTATTAAATAAACTCAAGAAAAATTTTTATAAGCCCAAATTAATTAAGCAACCTTTAATAAAAAGGGCAAAACTTTCTATGAAGGGAAAAACTTCTAAATGATGAAACTTTCAAAAAACAAAAGATTTCTATACTGGGGAGCTTTTCAATCACACTCTGTAGAATGCCCAGACATGGATCATAGATCTACATAGAATGAGAAGTGTAATCTACAAATAGGGAATACAAACTAATTAGGACATATATGTATTTGATATAGGTACGAAACAAGCATAAGAAGGGTTAAGGTTATTTCTTGCGAGTAGTTTGAGATAGCTGGTACTTGCCCCCTGTGTTTTTAAAATGTTAAACATGAGTTCTCAAATGAAAGCTTACTTGAAATATGTAAAATGGATCATGTATGCCTATTTGAATTGTTTTGCTATGCTATGAAATATAAAATTAGTGACATATTTTCATGTTAGTGACATGTTAGAAGATTTTATGTTAAGAAAAAGTCTAAATGGTCATGAGCTAGACGGTAGGGGCTATAGTCTTGATATGTTATGTTGGTTATAGTAGTTGTTGTGCCCAACTGATTAACTCATTTTATGTTATGTTATGTGATCAAGGAGTAATCATGAGACCTCTTGGTCGTCCTCCTAGAAGGAATTAATCTCTAGACTGAATACTCAATAGCTGGATATTGCATGTACTTGTTCATGAACTATGTTTTACGAAATGAGATAACATAATTGATATGTTATATAATTTACAATAATTTTTCTATGAATATGATCTTGTTATGTTTCGTGACAGTTGTATGTATGCCATTCATTTCGGCGAATTTCTCCGAATATTGTTAAAATTAGAAATTATCACAAAAGTTGTGTGATTTGAGGGAGGGTTGTATATTAAGGGTCGCCGCAAATGAGAATAGAGGCTTTCTTAAACGGTTGTTTTAATTTATATATTTTTTTGGCGAGCAGCACTGGCTTAAGTTTTATTATTTTTTTGGGAAAAGCTTTCACTGCTCCTAAAATGAGCGGTGAAGGACTCTTTTTTTTTAAAGGCTTCGCCACTCATTTGATGAGCGACGAAGCTTATTATTAAACAAGGAATCACTGCATGTTTAATAAGCGGCGATTCCTTTTACTTTTTTTTTCTTCATAAAATGTAACTCTAACACCCCTAACCCCTAAAACCTTAATCTCTAAACCCTAGCATTGTAACCCTAATATAAACATAAACCCTAACCGTGGAAGGGCGAATTTCTTGAAATATTGATAAAATTCAAAAATATCAGAAAAGTGGTGTAAATCAGGAGTGTGTTCTACGTTAATTTCTAAGCAAATGGTAATGGAGGTTTGATTCTAAAAATATTTTAAATTTCTATTTTTGTCAGCGATAAAGTTGGGTGAGCGAATTTGTTTTTTTGTCAAAGGCTTCACAGCCCTTCAAATGAGTGGTGAAAATTATTTTTTAAAAAAGTTTCGACACCTTAACCTAACCCTAACCCTAAACCAAAATCCCTAAACCCTATTATAAACCCTAATTGTGGAACTGTCAAAAATTTAATATATAATATTAGAATTGTGTTAATTTCATAAATGATGATTAAGCATGATATTAACTACTATTAAAATTTGCCCGAGTCATCTTTTTTTTATGTTAATGTTAATTTAAATAACGATAAATAATGTAGCATTCAATGATAAATGGATATAATAATTAGCATATAAACTCGAATGATAATAAAACGAGAGGTTTGACAAGAAAAATCCTAAAAATCTAAATATCACCCATCAATTCGCCTCTTGCCCTTATCGCGCGGAGTGATAGAGCAGCCACATTTCCAATGGATCCTTTTATATGGTAGATCTCGTCCTAATTGTAGCCATTCGAACCTCTAAGGTGGTGCATGCACTTGTTCAGGCATTTGGTCCTCGTCATCATCAACGAAAGGGTCCAACACAAGAGTTTGACCACATCTGGGAACCATCTATACGTCTGGAAAGGAGCACTAACGGGAATGCTATCGTCATCAATATGGAAAATAGGTGAGAAGCCAGTCGAGATCCCTAGGAAGTGGTACATATGGTCAAGATCATCTTGAAACTTAATTTCTGGATGAAACGATGTATTAGGCATAGTAGAGGATGGTACAACAGCAGACATATCGCCAAATACGGGTATGTGAGAAGATGTGCCACTGAAATGACCTTCGAAAACTGGGACAGTGGGAGGTGTGAAGAAAGTTTCAGGGTGAGGAAAGTGTGTGTCAATAGGTAGGTCGTATCTGGACAGTGATGAAGTCTGTGTTATGTCTTTGCCCGACACATCAACAGCATGTATGGAGGTGCTCCCTCTGCGAGGTCTAACTATTTGTTTCCTACCATGGACCTCCCTAGGTAAATGCTCGACAAGCATCTGAAAAAGGGTAGTAGGAGAGACAGATGGACCAATATCTTGACGGTCGAATGGAGCAACTACTATTTTATGTCCTAGATTCAAGTACTGTAATGCCCCAAAAGCCTCCTCACGAATTGCCGTTAGTCCCGGATGGGCACACTACATTGGATTTGTGAGATCGAGATACATTCCACAGATCAAACTGATCCAAAACAGAGAATCAACCTTAAAAAAGAGAATTTGTGTATTGTAGTCATTTTGTATGTTAATAAATAAACATATAGTAGTATATGATTAAATAAAAAAGGTAAGTATTTAATAATTTATCAAGTAGTCGAACTGTCCCCTATCTGCTCGATGAGCATCATCTCGGGCTTGCTATGAAATAGGAGATGTTATATAGCGAACAGTAATATTTTGATACCATACAATGTATTCATTCGAAGGCATCATTGGATCACTGTGATATCCACTAACAACCGATTGAGTATGACGTTCTCAGCATTGTATCCAATGACTATGATATTAGGCCCAATCCTTTCCAAAATGGTCTGATTGATCTAAAGAATGCAATTTCTTGTCTGTGCCTGTGTCATTGAAGTTAGGTATCGGCTGAAATATTTCAAACTGTCGTAGTACCCGTTGTGGAAGGTGAAATTTCACAACCTCCCAATATATCAACGGAATTACTGACCACCATATGTGTTGTCCGACCGAGCAATAGGTGGGAAGTATTGCAATAAGGTCGACAGAATAAGATTCCCAAATAAACTATGACAATGATAACGTAGAGTTAAGTGCAATAATAAATACGTGTTGACAATATGATAGCAAAAATGTATGTCAGTTGAGTACCTCGTCGGCTCCCATCTTGGTAAGTGCATCACGAAATAATAACACGATATGCGATGGTACGTAATTAGTTGTACGTTCTCCTGCCCAACTACCACCTTTAGGGAAATCATTTCCCTGTACAGTAGGAAACAGCACGGTTGGGCGAATCCTAGGCATCCTCTCCCAGCCCCATAACTGTTAAAAATAGGAATTATTCACGTCAAATCAATAATGCATTCAAATGAACTATGGACCTGCAACCATCCCAAAGTTATACATCTAGTACCTATAAAAGCATGTATGGGCCAGTTATGCAATTTGTGATCGCATAAGATGCTTTACAGAATCGAAAATACAAACAGGCAAGTGTGGCGCTGCCCCAACTAAAATTACTCAAAACCTCTATATCTCGTAAGTAATCCAACCAGTGGCAACTTACAACATTTCCATAGGTGTCAGCAAATAGCTATCTAGCAAATAAGATTAAATGTAGCATCGAACATGCTATTGAACTAATTTTTCTGGCGCATTATCTGGAAGAGACTCGTACAACAAGTCGAATATTGGCACAAGTTTCAACCTCCCATCCTTGAAGTGATGAGTCTCAGGCCTAAAGACTAAAAGCTCCTCGATCAATTACTTCTTACATGTAAGATTCCTATTTTGACCGACCAGTGTCACTGGTAATCCGTCAACACGCAGACCTTATAATACCTCCACGTCCTATAAAGTTACACTCGCCTTACCCACAGAAAGATGAAATGTGTGGGTTTCCTGCCTCCAGTGCTCAATAAGTGCTATAATTAATCCATAAACAAGTTCAAAATAGCTTGCCTATACGATCCCCCAAAAGCTTAAGGCACTGAGATAGTTTGCTATCCAAGAATTCAATTGATTCCTAATCAAGTTCCAAAAAAATCTGTCAGCTTGATTTATATCAAACTGACTCTCATGCCCTAAGAACACTGCCTTTGATCTATGTGTATCCTGCAAATATAATGTGCCATTTTCGTGTGGACCCTGTATCGGATTGGGGTCTATCTAGACCAATGTAACATGTCTACGGTAATCTGCACAAACAAAAATTTATTAATAGTCGACATATAGTCAAAATTTTATTAAATTGCATGTCAACAACAAACATATAGTCAAAAAGTGACTAACATCTAACATAATATATAGTCAATGACCACACAACTTCTACCTAACATTTTTTTGCCTTCATTTTTTTACACATGAAAATGACTAAAATAAGGGCAATTTGAGGCATTGTGTCTTGTCTGTGAACAATGGATATAGCGATGAGGTGCATCGGGACATTGAAGATCCATTTGATTATGTATTCTACCTAAGGCCTTAGAATCGGGTCTCTTTTGTTTAATTCTTCTTACATCGTAGTTAAGTCGCAATTCCGAAGGGACCCAATAAGTCGAGTCTGGCAGTGATTGAAACTGTCCTTAAAGCAAAGATTGTCAAGCTGAAAATGTGTGCACATGACCAACCAAATGGTACGGATTTGTGCCCGACTGATAACAAGCTGCAAATACGTGTGAGTATGGGAATCTGAATTTGGCCCACTTGCCACACGTACAAGTGCCTTTTGCCAAACTTGATAATCTGTGCATTGCCACCCTTTTTATTATCGCATCAACCAGTGGTAATGTAACAAATTTCGTCTCTATGATCATACACTTGTACTAAGAGTATCCTTGCCTTTAGTTCATTTTTTAAGAATGACTTCCATATTTCTTTAGAAAAAGCGTATGTCGTATTGAAAACCAATTTCTATTTCAAAGTAAAAAGTTCAACTGTTTGGTTAACAGTGAATTGTATGCATGCTGTTATTGGTAATAACCAAGCATTGCACAATACATTGTTGAAATACTCGGCTACGTTTGTCAACGTGTGGCCCCACCGATATCCCCCATCCTTACATAATGCCCACTGCTCTGATTTGACAGAATCGCCATTCAGCCATTTATACACCTCTTCATTTAACAGCCGTATCTATTCCATAAATGCCTCATATTTCTTGGCCTGATTTGCTGCTCCAGCAACCCACATAAGATTCTTCAATCTATACAAAGATAAATGGGCGCCACTTAAACTCATATTTAGTGAATTAATGCTATGTATTAGTGTACATTCAAAAATACAAAACGTACCTTTGACTCCAAAATTTTTGTCCAAAATTGTTTTGCACGTGTACTAAATAGTATCGGTACATATCCATCGGTGCCTTCCACTCTGACAAAGTATTCATAACATGCGTTATATCCTTGTACCTATCCGAAATAATGCATATATTTTCCACCTCACGACACATATGACGTTGCAAATGTGACATGAACTATGTCCCACTCCGATTTGTCCCCTCGTCTATAAGTGCGAATGTAATTGGCCACTATCGATTGGAGGCATCAAAGCCAGTAGCAACTAATAATTTTGCCTTGTATGTACCTTTTATAAATGTGCCGTCAACACAAATAACTGGCTTAAGGTGTCAAAATGACTCGATCGCTAGACCAAATGCTCAAAACACGTAATGAAAGATTGTACATCCAGCACTGCTTTGCGGATGGTGCTTCCACTTGACTACTATTCTTGAATTGGCATTCACCAATTCCTGTTTGTACGTAGATAATGCGGTTATAGAAATTAGCCAATCACCATACACGGTATCAATCGCACGTCGCCTAATATACCATGCTTTTTTGTATGAAATATTCATATCAAAAGCACATTTAATAGTCATCTGTATTTCCTTGATGGCATAAAGTGGACCATTCTCGACGTGGTGTATTATGTGTTTCGTTATGAGTTTTGAATTCAACTGTTAGTGGTCATTGGAATTCGAAACTCGCACACATGTGTACTCCTTCACAAATATTATAATCTTTCATATGTTATGTGTGCATCTCAGAGTGGCTCTTAGCTGTCAATTACATGATAGGGAGGCACTGTCAGACTTGCAGCGAAAATACCAGGTGATTGGTTTACTTTCCTGCACTTTGTACTCCCTGTTATGTTTGATCTACTAGAGTTTGACGGCTCGCTGAACGTCGTTCATTGTTTCAAAGACCATTTCCAATCTAAACTCCTTTGGCCGCTCATCCCACACATTATACTTCTTCGAAACTGCCTTGTTAAAAGGGTCAAAATTTAGTGAGGTTATCACTCCTTCAAGGTCGTGCAGATGGACAGTTATATGATACGAGGTCGACGGAATGGCACCGATTGTACCCACGGATTGCTGACTTTTTCATCAGTTTGATCCGGCGCATCATGACAACTATCATCCGAGTCATCGCTGTCAGGTTCCAGTTCCGTGTTTTGATCAACATGAACGCCCCTCACTTTTAAGTATGTTCAATAGGATTGCCGGAGTGAAAATTTTCATTCAAAGTAATTCATCAAGGGAACTATTATTACAGAACATGCATTTATTTCTACCATCCTCGCCGTTTAGATTTATACGCCTTTCCCTACAACTTGACTTATCATTCCACATTCGTTTATACTCCGACTGTACTACCTTTTTTTACTTTCACCTATGGGAGTACGAAGCATGTTGTTTGACTCCGTTTCAAAGTCAAATTGGACTAATGATATTTGTCTGGCATCGTAATTACTGTGGAGATGACAGGTTTGTGGTTTCACTTTCACATAAATCTCATATGTCGTGTGTGGTGACATTGATTTCATATGATATAGTGTGTCAATGTCATGTTCGCACCCCAATTGCACTCCAGCAAATATATTTTGGCCAACAAAATTCCTAAACCATAGATTCAACATGAAAACATTCCGATCTAGTTGCATGTAGGCGTACGCTCTATCCATCAATTCATCATAACTTATTCGATGTTTCACTAATATGACTCTTTTACACCTTAGAGAATCATATGCGAATGATCCTCCGGTCTCATTTATTTTGTCTCCCCAATAAAATTGAATCATCAATGAAAGGTCCATCGACATTTTTTCCTAATCTTACGAATATTTTTATGTTAACTTATATTTTTCGATAATTTCTCGTAATTACTAATATTAGCGCAACAAATGTCTTCATTAATAATAACACCACTAATAAAACAATCACCAATTTCAAATGAATAATTAAAAATAAAGTTATCAAACAAATAGTATTATTCAAACTATTAGAGTAATGGTTCTTCTTTACTATTAATCATATAATTATTACTATCTGCATTTAAATACTATTTACAATTTACTTGTTACCACTAACTCCTTCTGATAATTAACTATTATTTATTACTCACTAATCATAGTTACTATTAAACTATGATTGTATAATGTAAATTAGTGCAACTTATTTTTTTTAAATATTAGTATTATTTACTATTTAGTATTCATATTAATATTACTTACCAATTAATAGTACAAGTACTATCAATTACCAATTATTACCTCAATTTACATTGTATTATTGATTTTATTAATATTTAATTTTAACCATTTACTTTTTACTTTTACTATTTACTATTTACCACTTACTATTTACCATTTACTATTTACTATTCATGTGACACCCCGGATTTTTGTGTAAGAGGAAGAGAACGTGACAACCTAAATTCTTGCTATTTTTACTTTATTTTAACATAGTTGCACCTTATTTGTTTGTTTAGTTAATGATTTGAAATGATTTTTACATTTGCATAAATTTATTGTATTTTTGTATTTTGTATTTTATTTCTTCGAATACATTTTCTTTACTTTAATTCATTGCTTTAATTACTTAAATATTTTTATAAGTGAATCAAGTTTTTAAAACATTTTTCTTGTATATGTTAGTACATGATAAGTTTGAAATGCATTAAGGTGGTGGGACCTACTAAGGTGTGACGCGCGTTAAATTTTCAAAGTATGGTGGAAGTGTTGTGTTAAGGGATATTATTTATGATGTGCTAAGGATTAATTTGGAACTTGTTGCTTAAGTATGCAATTAGGAGACAAAAGGATATATATAGTATTAAGTCTTGTTTAAGACTTTGACCAAAGACTTTGACTAGACCAACTTAAGCTTATCTCTTAAGTCTTTGTTTTGTCTTCATTTCTTCCATTTTCCTCCATGGTTGGCCGAATGTGAGAGAGAGAAAAGAAGAGAGAAAAGCTTCATTTTCTACTTCCATTTTTTCTTGGATCTTGAAGTTGTACCATAAAACTAACAATCTACTCCATAAAAAGTGGTACTCAAGGAAGATTGAAAGTCTTGGTGGAGAGATTTTGGAGTGTTAAGCTAGGATTTGCTATCTTCAAGAAGGCGATCAAGGTATGGGTTTCAAGAAGCTATATTTACCTTAGATACATGTTTATAAGTGATTTTTAGGTTTGATTATGGTGATTTTCATGAATTGTTAGTTGATTTGAGTGGTGAAATGAAATTTTCAACTTTGGTAATGAGATTTCAGCTTTATATTGTTGCTTTAAGTTGAATTTTGCTTTATTAGCTTTGCTAAGTGGATATACTAGTTTGTATAGGTTGATTTGGCTAAAATATGCAAAATTTTAGCATTTGGTGGTGAATTTCAGTCAATTTCCTGAACTTTCCGGTAGTTTTAGGAGATGAACTAGAACCTGATTTTTATACCATTGGAAACCTCTATGAATCTAGTTTTAAACACCGCTGACGGAGCTCAATTTCGATTTTTCTACATGAAATTATAGCCATTTTACCAAAACTGTTCAGTTATCCTATTTTGGCTCCGACAGAATTTTTATGTCTCTATTTTTGCCAATTTTGACCCTGATAATGTTTGAATTGGGGTTTGATGCCTTAATCAAAGTTGTAGGCCTCTGTCTTAGCTTCGAAACACCATCAAATTTACCTCAATCCGATATACCTAGCTATAGTTATGACTAAAACATCGAAGGATGACAAATCTGCCACTTATAATTTCTTCTTTAAACTGGTTTCCATCTTTGATATCCATGGTGATAAGTTTATTATTTGGTTAGTTTTGTGACGACCCCACCTCCCCCTAGAGCGTACCCTAGGATTAGCGGACCGCTTGCCCAACTCTCACCAGGACTCGCTCCCACGCACTTCAAGAAAATAACTTACAACCATAGAAAGGAAATGAAACAACAATCCCAAGCTTAGAATATACATTAATGCTTAAATTCAGCTCCAAGGCTTATACATGCCCAAATATATTCAAATATGAAAAATTCAGGTACATTCAATCCTAGTCGAGTACTAGTGCGAGTACAATCGCAAAAAATTCAAAAACTAGACTATGCTGGTCTGTACTAGTCTCACGTCCTCGCTCGTACTCCCTGTAAGGAAAACAAAAACTAATAAAGTAAGCTAAAACTCAGTGAGGTTCCAAATAGCAAGTTGACCATCAATTACAGGTGAAAGTATCAAAGTAGCAAAGTAGCAAGCATAACAAGTCAAGAAAATGAGTAATAACGCTTCGTAAAGCCAATCACTGGATATTTAACATGTCAAGTAAAAGGATACAGCCGCTATTGCAAAATAGTTCCGCCATAGCTTGATCAAGGAGTAGTTGACACTCCGTCAACTTTCAAGTAAAGTAATCAGTGCAGTAGTGCCCTACTTAACACCAATCTCCGTCCACCATTCAACCCCCTTATCGGGCCCGAACGCCAAGATAAACACGTGTGGTAATACTCGAGTATACCGATTAGTCGAGAAGATATCACTCTACTCGATAAAACTAGAGACCCAGGGTTCGTTATCTAATCAACCAGACCCTTGCCGGCTCGACTCGATTAACTAGCCATAGGGTTTCTGGAATTCCAAACAGGATGCAAATCATATGCATGTATATCAAGTCAATTGCAACCAAGAAACAAGAATATATCACATTAGGGCAAGTGCGATAAAGTACACTCTTGCTCGACCAAACCAATCACATATCCTCCGACCACGTTGGTCAAGCATTTAAAACAAGTATCAAGTTCAATCATGTATTTGGAAGTACTCACCAAAGACTTAGTGCTTCTTAGAATCACGTTCAGGTGCAACTCCTTGTTTGGAGTCCAAATCTGCGATAAAATATCATTTAAGAGTTTGAAATCAACTAGGGTTCAAAACTTAGGAGTTTCGCTTAAAGAAAATCAAGTAAATGAAACTCATTTAGGTAGTAGTCGTGTTACTTATCAAACTCTAGAAAATTCATGCTCGCTCTTTTAGTGTTGATAAAGAGGCGATTAAAACTTTGGAACTTGCATTTGAGTCTAAAAGACGAGGAAAACGTATTTCTATCGGTCGCTACATTCGCCTTTTTAAAGGGTACGAGTTTTGGCCAAATTTCAGCTCATATACCTCTACTAATGGTAACTCGACTACCATAGACAATTCAAGTTCAATTCGACCTCAAATCTTCGCTCAAGTCACGAGTACATACGCCTAACCCTCGAGTGAAAATTTGGGCAGTATGCCCTTTGTATTTTTCCATTTTCCAGCGACTTATGCCTTCATGTTTTTCCTCAACTCAGCCCAAATTCAACATATAAGCAAGCTTAACAAAATAGCTCTTCAACTAGGCTCAATATCATCCAATACAAGTCAATTCTAGCAATGAAACCATCACAATCAAAGCTGGAAACCAGTTTAAGAAGAAATTATAAGTGGCAGATTTGCCATCCTTCGGCGTTTTGGTCATAACTACAGCTAGGTATATCGGATCGAGGTGAATTTTATGGCGTTTCGAAGATAAGACATAGAACTATGTTTCCTATGAAGACATCAATACCCAGTTCTCGCATTTTCAGGGTCAAAAATTAAAATCTCAGAGAAAACAGAAAGCTGTCGGTCAAACAGGGCATTTGGGCAGTTAGGGATATTTTAGTCATTTCACAAGCTACAGTGCTCCGATTGAACTGAAATGTTTTGGGTAGAAAGCTAACTCAACTCCCTACAACTTTCATGTTTTGAACAAGAACTGATTTGGCCTTTATCATAGACGAATATGCAGTTCCAGTTAGATCCAAAAACAGGGCAGAATCACTACCAAATGCTGGAAATTCAACTTTTACTCTAACATGTCACAACCAAGCCATTAATCACTTCACCAAATCCATATCCTAGTTCAATAACATCACTTACTAGGTAAACAACAATAATCAAGACTGAAAAATGCAAACCCTAGCTAAACATTCCACTACACCATCAAAAACTAAACAATCAACCATAGCAAGCCAAGAGTAAAAGCTTCTATACCAAATTTAACAAGATTAAGCAAGAGAAAAGAAAGTGTTAGCCTTATACCTTCCAAAAGCTTCTTGCAAGTGAAAAACAAACCACTATATTCCAAAAATTTCACCACACCAAGCTTTCCAATCACCAAGAGGTAAGTTTAATCGGTTTGGTTTTGTTGATTTCACTCAAACAAGGGTTGATTCAAGGTTGGAGTTGCAAACTTTCTTCTCTCTTTTTCCTCCTCTCACTCTCGGCCAACAAGGGAAAAATGAAGGAGAAAAGAAGCCAATTTTAATATAAGAAGGAAGCAAATTTGTTTGGTCAAGGTTAGTTTGATTTCCGCCAAGTGTCGCTTGATGGTTTAATCTCAAAATTTTTTTCTTTTCTTCCCTTTTTTTTTAGTCCAAAATTTCGGCTGACTTGAGGGATATTTTCGGCTGATTTTGCTAAAATAAAAGTAAGGAGATTAAGGTAATAAAATAGTGTTAAAGTGGTGTACTCACTCGGTAGCAAACGGTGCACGTCGGTTCAAGTCGATTTTCCTTAACTCTCGCATACTTGTGTTTCAACTTATGATTCACTAACTTATTAATAGCACTTCTAATCACACACTTTCTCTTATCTAAAACTCACTCTTAACCACTAAATTTAGTACACACATCTCACTAATTAATCACACTACCAAAGTACATAAATACCCTAATTTACCCTAACTATACAAGTAAAGAGAAAACTCTTAATTCTATTCTTTATTACAACTATTGAGGGAGTAAATGAGTAGTAAAGCTATTATATAGTAATTTATTCAAAATAAAAGGGAATTTTGAAGAAAATATGAAGAATTTTGCAAGCCCTCACAAGTTTGGTTGGTTTTGAGGACTTGAATAAATGTATGTTGTTGGTTATCACTTGTGGTTGGATTGGAGGTTTGTTGGCTTGTGAATCCAAGTTGTACTTGGATGGGAAAAGTAAGAAAATAGGGAAAATACTGCCCAAATTTCTATTACTTGCTCTTATGTATATTAGTGGGATATAAGGTTTGATTTTAGGTTAGTTGGATCTTAAGTTACATATGTATCCTTGAATGCACTTCAATAGTAGTATATGAGTTGGTTTTTACCAAGATTTGGTATCAACTAAGATGAAAAGTGTTAGTTTTATCTCGAAAACTTTGAATTACATTTGCTCACTTCAATTTGGGATTGGTTGTTCTTTCAATTACTGATTTCTGGAATTTTCTTTGATTATGCTTGAATTTGAGAAATGACTCAAGATTTTTCATGACTTGAAAGTTTAAATATTATTATTCACTCTAAAATTGTATTTTCATATTTGCACTAGTACTTTCTGGATTTTTTATGGTTCATCTAGATTTTGATTAGTTGAACCATAATACCTTATTTTGACTGATCTAGGTTTCTTTGGTGATCCGGAGTACAACCCGGAAGGAAACTTTTGACATATATCTTGCTCATATTGGTGAGCGTTTTCAAGTACATGATTGAACTTGATATTTAAAAGAAATACTTGACTTGTTTGAACGGGCAATGGTGTACTTTATCGCACTTGTCCTAATGTAATTTATTACTGTTTACTGGCTATTATTGACTTGATATACATGTGTACAACTTGAATACTATCTGAGATCTTGTACTTGACTTGTAAGTGCTGAGCGGTAGCATATACCACACTCCATCCGAGTAGGAGGTGCCTCTTATCCCGTCTCACTACTTGGATCCATACCCTATTGGTTAGTTAGTCGAATCGAGCCAGTAAGGGTTTGGTCGAGGAGACTGCCGAACCACAGGTACTACTGTTTATTGTTTATTGTATAATCCTTTGGATTAGGTCCATTGGATTCGGTATACTCGAATATTACCATCACTCTTATTTTGGATTTCGGGCCAAGTAGGGGGTTGATTGGTGGATGAAATTTGGTGTAAAATGGAGATCTACGGTTATGGTTTGCTTCTTCAAACGTTGACGGGGTGTCAACAGGTTCAGATTAAGTATTGCAACGGGAATTTGGCTCTTGAGAGCCATCCGTACCCTTTTACCTAGAATTTGTTGGATAACTAATGATTTGCTAATTTGAATTGTTATTGCCCTCTTTTATGAACTCTTATACTCACTACTTTAATATTTCAAGTTTTACATAATGACCAACGTGCTGCTTGAGTCTGCATGAAGTTTTGGAACCTCACTGAACTTGGCTCACTCTATTCCGTTAAATTTGTTTTCCTTACAGGAGTTACGAGTGAGGGCGTGAGAGTGGTACAGGCTAGTATAGTCTAGTTTTTTTGAATTTTTGGCAATTGTACGCGCACTAGTACTCGATTAGGGTTGAATGTATCTAGAACTCAAATCTTTTGTTATATTTGGGGATTGTATGAATGTTTGAGATAGAAATGAATGTAATTGTACGTTCCAAGCTTGGGAACTGTTGGTTCATTTACTTTTGAGGTTGTAACTTATTTTATTGAAGTAAGTGAGCGAGTCCTGATGAGAGTTGGACAGGCGGTCCGCTAATGTGACGACCCCACCTCCCCCTAAGGCGAACCAAAGGGTTCAGAGGAACGCCTGCCTAGCTCTCGCCGGAACTCACTACAATCCTCAAATGAAAAACAGACCAATTCCAATAATTACATCTAAATATGCCAAAAATAATAACACGACTATAATATTTCATTGCACAAGTACATCCAAGGATACAATTTCAAGTCAACTACATCGAGATCCAAATCTTACAATTCCCCAAAGGTTAGTTACAACAATACCAAACTATACAAAAGACTAGCCTTCACTAGTATCTTCCAATCACTTCCTCCACGTCACTCTCCTGTTAAGGAATAACAAATGGAATGGGATGAATTAACGCTCACCGAGGCCAAGAAAAGCATGCAAACAAATAAGTTCAAGTAGCAATAAAGCTTATACAAAAGGAATAGCCATAAAATTCAAGTAATTCACAAGAAAAAGTAAAACACAATCAATAAGGATACGGAAGCTCTCAAGAGTTAACTCCACACAGCTTTGCCAAGGCCTTGATCCAAAATTTCCAACTGTTGACTCTCCGTCAATCGAACAAGTATCAAATCCGTAGACTCTACTTTTCACCAAATTTCTGTCCACCGCTACACCCCCTACCAAGACCGAACGTCAAATAGAAAAGGCAATACTACTCGAGTATGCTAAATAAGATCTCAAAAGATCAAGTTTTATAATTTTCTCACGGTTCACCAAACTTCTCGACCAAGCCCATGCCGGCTCGAGTTGCAAGGTTGGCCAATGAGTTTTGGGCGTCCCCACAAATACAAGTATAATTTGCCAAGTTCACGTAAGTCGAATATCAAGTCAAGTAAAAGAGAATGAGTGCGATAAAGTACACCCTCGTCTCGACAAGTCAAATTCACATTTTCAACAAGAAGCAGTTCAAGTATCAAGCAACAAGTCATGCACTTGACACTCACCGAAATCAAAAGTGTAAAGCAAGAGCAAGGCAAGATCAAACGAGTTCCTCGGGATGCTCTTGATCACTTGAGACATGCACAATTACAAATCACCAAAGTATTCAACCAAGGTCTAGTAGTATTCTCGCTACCCTCATTCAAGAGATAACACGTTCAAATCGAATGCAAATATCACTTACTAACTTAATCCATGAGGGTAGCATTTGAAAATATCTAATAATGCATTAATTCAAGTCAAGACAAGTCCAAGATTCTCCAATTTGAGGATTAAGCAGATCTCTAAGTTTTGGCACGAAAATCGAGAAAGATGGAAGATTATTTTCTTGTCAAAATTCCCTAGTTAAACGCCCAAGTTTCAAGTATAAGTGAGCTTTCACATTTTCCAAACCCATTTAGTTAAAGTCTAGTAAAACTGCCACTAATGGCTCATTAACTTCTTTAACTACCAGTTCAAGTTGTAAATGTAAATCGAGTGAAATTTCTCAAGTTTTCTTTTAGTAAAAGACTCACTTAACGTTCATTTTCAACGGTTAAATCGAGGGCGTAAACTTAGGAGACTATGGCGATAGAAACTTTGGCTTTCAAATAAGGAAGATGAACACATTTTTACTTGGAAGTTTGGCCAAAGCATTCCGAGTATTACTAATTAAGTTCACAAGAAACCTTTCAAATCATTCTTTTAAAAATGCTTGTATGATTGCCAACTCTAGTAAAATTATCAAGGCCAACATATGGACAAGTCTAACAAGTAAGCTTCACTTGGAAATTTGAAAATGGTGGCTAAAAGCCAAATACAAGTCTTGACCGCTTTCATTAAGATAACTTGTTAAAAGTGTAAAACTTTGAGGAAAGGAGAAATACATTAGCGAGAAAAGTTCAATAGGGATACATTTGAAATGAAGGAAGCGGAAAAATCAAGATAAGAGGTTGGAAGTTCTTAAAAGTTCATTTCTTGAGAAATCAGAAATTTTCAGCTTTACGCGACAATACTTGGAAAATCAGATCTTGAGTTTGGTAAGTCCAAAAATTGGAAACTTTACACCATTGGAAACTTGATTCATAGTACTAAACCTTTCCAGAAGACACTTTTCCAAGATTCCAACTAGAAATCATTCAAAATCTCAGTTCAAAGTTACTATTTCATGAAATCAGGGCAGAACCAGTCTTAATTTTCAGTAATATTTGGAAATTCGGCAAAATTCACAGGAATTGAATTAACCTCTAAAATTTATCACACAGCAAGAGCTTCAATTCAAGTTTCAAATGCAACAAGTGGAACTCAATTTGGATTTTTGAATAGCAAGATACAATAGTTTTAAGAAGGCTGATTTTCGCAACCTGTTCAGCAGATTTCCAGTCACAAGCTTCAACACAGTTTTGAAATCAGGCCATATCTAACTCCACACAAGTCCAAATTGGGAATGGTTTATGGCGTTGGAAACTAGATTCAAAATTATACAAATCATCAGAAGACATCATTCTGAAATTCTTTTCACAAGAGGGACGATTTTTAGCCACAATATGCAGCTACACAGTTTCTCTCGGTTAAACAAGTAAAACAGGTCAGTCCACTTTGCCGGTTTGCTACGGCTCACTCAAAACAAATTAGCAGGGGCATTTTATACCGTTGAAAAGCTCTTGGTGTCTAGTTTCAAATGCTGTAAACGGCTATTGATTTCAACTTTTGTACGAAGATTTATGAGCAGTCAAAGAGCCCCTGGTCGGCTGGCCTGGGCAACTTTTTCAGTTTTCTCTTTTCTCAAAACTCAAGTTTTACCCAACCAATTGAAACAATTTTTGAGAGATAATTTTTACCCACACAATACAACATATAATAAGCATTTTTGCAGCCATTTGAGCAACAAATTTCGAAATTAAATCAAGGAAATAACTCAGCAAAATTTCGGCAGCCCCTTCCCCTTCATCTTCAAGTTTCCTTCGAACTTTCAAGCCAACAATCAAGCTATAATCCACAAGAATACAATCAAACAAATCCTCAAGTCCTCTACCTAAAAGTTCACCTCAAGACCACTACCTAGGATATAAAGTAAGAAACAAGGGTTTTCCTCAAGTCCTCTAACTTAGGTTTTGGGTAGGGTTTCCAAATCCATGCAACAACCACTACCCATTACTAATCTTTGAAAAAAATTAAAGATCAAAGGGAGTAAAATTTGTTACCTCTTGAAGGTTTTCTTGAACCCTAGGTAGAGCCAAGGTTTTTCACCAACAATCCACCAAACCCACCACAAGATTGCAACTTTCTTCTAGTTAGAGCAATATCCAAAGGTCTTGAGGGTTGGGTGTGGATCTTTGAGCAAGATTAAGGCCAAAGGTTGAAGCTTTTCCTTCCTCCTTTTGAGCTCCAATTTTCGGCCAAGGTAGAGAGAGAGAGTGAGGGAGTTGAAGTTTTTGATTTGTGGTGAAAAAGTAAGAAGAAAGGTAACTTTTTGTTAGGTGAGAAAGTCAACTTTGACTAGTGGGGTCATATTGACATGTACTACCAATTCCTTATTGTTTGCTACACTTAAACACTAATTCTCCAAGGTAGTTCCTCTAACTCTACAAATACTCATACTTACTAGTCTAATATTAATTCTACAAATCTCCAATTAGTCGTGTCAGCGTGACTTTTGAAAAATTTTGACACGTAAATGATAAAAGTATAATTTAAGAAAAATTCATACTAAAATAATAAAGTTAAATAACACCAATGCAAATAATTTTAAAATAAGTAAAAAGTAAAAATAGAAATACGAGTTCTCACATCCTTTCCAAGAATTTCGTCCTCGAAATTCTCACATAACTTGATACTACAGGATTTGATAAAATAGGTTAGTCCACTTTGCCGGTTCGCTACGGCTCACTCAAAACGAATTAGCAGGGGAATTTTATACTGTTGAAAAGCTCTTGGTGTCTAGTTTCAAATACTGCAAACAGCACTTGATTTTGACTTTTGTACGAAGATTTATGAGCAGTCAAAGAGCCCCTGGTCGGCTGGCCTGGGCAACTTTTTCAGTTCTTTCTTTTCTCAAAACTCAAGTTTTACCCAACCAATTGAAACAATTTTTGAGAGATAATTTTTACCCACACAATACAACATATAACAAGCATTTTTGCAGCCATTTGAGCAACAAATTTCGAAATTAAATCAAGGAAATAACTCAGCAAAATTTCGGCAGCCCCTTCCCCTTCATCTTCAAGTTTCCTTCGAACTTTCAAGCCAACAACCAAGTTATAATCCACAAGAATACAATCAAACAAATCCTCAAGTCCTCTACCTAAAAGTTCACCTCAAGGCCACTACCTAGGATATAAAGCAAGAAACAAGAGTTTTCCTCAAGTCCTCTAACTTGGGTTTTGGGTAGGGTTTCCAAATCCATGCAACAACCACTACCCATTACTAATCTTTGAAAAAAATTAAAGATCCAAGGGAGTAAAATTTGTTACCTCTTGAAGGTTTTCTTGAACCCTAGGTAGAGCCAAGTTTTTTCACCAACAATCCACCAAACCCACCACAAGATTGCAACTTTCCTCTAGGTAGAGCAGTATCCAAAGGTCTTGAGGGTTGGGTGTGGATCTTTGAGCAAGATTAAGGCCAAAGTTTGAAACTTTTCCTTCCTCCTTTTGAGCTCCAATTTTCGGCCAAGGTAGAGAGAGAGTGTGAGGGAGTTGAAGTTTTTGATTTGTGGTGAAAAGGTAAGAAGAAAGGTAGCTTTTTGTTAGGTGAGAAAGTCAACTTTGACTAGTGGTGTCATATTGACATGTACTACCAATTCCTTATTGTTTGCTACACTTAAACACTAATCCTCCAAAGTAGTTCCTCTAACTCTACAAATACTCATACTTACTAGTCTAATATTAATTCTACAAATCTCCAATTAGTCGTGCCGGCGCGACTTTTGAAAAATTTTGATGCGTAAATGATAAAAGTATAATTTAAGAAAAATTCATGCTAAAATAATAAAATTAAATAATACCAATGCAAATAATTTTAAAATAAGTAAAAAGTAAAAATAAAAATACGAATCCTCACAGCTAAATCCTGGGATATGCCCTAGGAGGAGGTGGGGTCGTCACAATTCACCACTCACTTTTTACCATTTACCTTATATTTACTATTTGCTATTCACCATTTAATATTTACTGTTCATTATTTATAGTTTACCATTTACCATTTACTATTTACATTTTCTTATTCGTTATTTACCATTAATATTCATTGGTTTTAAAAATTAATCATCTACTCGCTACTAACTTACAACTATTGCCTATCAAATTGATCTACAAAATTAAATCTAAAAACCAAACAATAAATAATCTTCTAAAATGCAAATTATCAGGAAACAAACACTTGTTACATTATCTAAAAATCAATAAATAATCATTTAAATTGCAAATTATACATTTAATCTTAAAAACAAACCATAAATAATCATCTATTAAGGACTACTGACTATTAAACTGAATAAATAAAAAGCAGCATAATATCTATAACTTAAAATAATTGCAAATATTTTAAAATAATTACTAATAAAATTTTTAAATAAACTAACCTTATATGACGGAGAGGAAACACTTCTTTAAAAAATCTTTTTTCAATCCACCATCTTTTTCGTCAATCGAACAACAATGTCGCTTTTTTCAATCCACCACCTATTTCTGATCCAGAGGATAATGATAGATAATCTTTCTGGGGAACAATGGTAGAAGATAAAGAGGAAGATGAGGGAGATTCAAATCATCTGGGGTTGTACGAGAGAGAAAGAGAAAAGTTAGTATCTGAAGTTAGGGTTCTCTCAAGTGTGAGTGTTGTGAACAAGAGGAAAATTGTCAGCAACATAAATAATTGAGTAGATTGCTACTTTGAGTGAAATTTTTTTTGACTGAAGCGGCACCATTGATCTCTTTTATCAACGGTGTAGAACTCTTGCATTTTTAAAAAAAAATTTATTTTTCTCTCACAGCAAATTGAATTTGTGGCAAATGAAAACCCCTACCAACCGTTGATCAAAGCTTGATCAATGGTCCAAAAACTAACGCTGCAAATCTCATTTGCGGCGTTAGTTTAAAAAAAAAAAGATCCTAACCATTCTTCTGTCGGCTTCAGTTTTTTTTTTAAAAGACAACAAGAGGTGAAACTACGACCGTTGATCATGTGGTGATCAACGGTCTAAAAACTATCGCCGGAAATGAGCTTTGCGGTTTAAGTTTTAAAAAAAAAACCTCTTATGGAACTACGACCATTGATCATCACATGATCAACGATCCGATAACTAACGCCACAAATTAGCTTTGCGGCGTCAGTTTAAGAAAAAAATTAATATGCTTCGCCGCTCATTTGATGAGCGGCAAATGCTTTTCCAAAAAAAAAAAAAAAAAGCTTAAGCCAGTTCTAGTAGCCAAAAAAAATACAAATTAAAACAATTTTTTAATGAAGCCTCTATTCTCATTTGCGGCGATCCTTAAGATAGAACCCTCTCCTAAATCATACCACTTTTGTGATAATTTTTATTTTAACAATATTTCAAGAAATTCGCTCATTCACTTCTCAACAAAGAACATGTATATGTAATATATGAAATCATACCAAAGTTTTTCCAATTTGATATATGCATGGAGGTTGTGTGATCAAGTACAGTCAAAGGTCTAATCAGGCAAAACTCGTATTAAAGAGAACAAATGTCAGACTGATTGGGTGAAACTCACATTACTAGTTTGATGGCTATTGGGGTAGGTAGCCTCTGGAAAACCAGTGTGTGTTTGTCCTTCACATGGCGGGAAGTCCAAAACATATTTTTTTAAATCATACCAAAGTTTTTCCAATTTGATATATGCATGGAGGTTGTGTGATCAAGTACAGTCAAAGGTCTAATCAGGCAAAACTCGTATTAAAGAGAACAAAAGTCAGACTGATTGGGTGAAACTCACATTACTAGTTTGATGGCTATTGGGGTAGGTAGCCTCTGGAAAACCAGTGTGTGTTTGTCCTTCACATGGCGGGAAGTCCAAAACATATTTTTTTAGAAGCAATCCATATGCTGTTATTTCTAGAGCTTTGCATGCTTCACAATTCGACTGACAGGAATAGCCAATCAAGTGGACTTGTTAGTAGGAACAGGAGCATATACTGCCATTCGTTTGTTTGAAAGGATGTTGGCATGCTATAGAAATGCGTCCAGTGATAGGGCTAATTGGAGTAGTAAGCTGTGATCGGTACACAAGCATGCCTACCATAATAAAATTTCCATAGTAATAATTGTAAAGTCATTGCTTCATCAACATTTATATTACATCCATTCACTTGCATTTAAAGCTCTGTAACCTTTTTGCAGACCTTTTTGCAGACCTACAAGTAATTTGTTGCAATTACTCCAAACTTGTAACCCGCATTTAAAAATGTCTAAAAAAAACGTCATGACACACAGGAAATAATAGTATTTAACTTTGTGGCAATTTACTTACTTCATGCAGAAATGAAGTCCCATCTACAGTACCCTAAATAATGTTGTATTTGTTAGATAACATTTTTTTCCCTAATTCTTTTTCACATATAGCCATTAGTTTAGAGTGTAATCAGATTGATGTGGACAATATAGTGACATAGTTTACACAATCCTTTATATTTTATAATAGTTTTACTGGTTTTTATCAAATGTATAGTTTTCCCATTTTTGGCCTACTTTTCAATAATTAAATAAGCATCTAACTTTGTTAACTCTTATGAATGCGCAATTTAGTCAGAAGGCAAAAACAAACTCTTTTATAGGATTGATTGATATCAATAATGTTGCAAAAAAAATTTTATTTTTTCATATTATAAAACAACTTATAGATAGTCTAGATTAATTACAAAATCACATTGAAAACTTGCTTGGACAGGCAAAAGATGCTTTCCCATATTAATTCATTATTTCCTTCGAATATAGGACTTAAGAAGTGATGAAAATTTAGTCATCTGTTCATGGCAGCTCCAGCAATAGCTGTTTCCAGCAAATTATGGTTGCCTATTGCTCTTTTATCAGAAATATTAATTGCTGCTTTAGCAGCCCTCTGTAGATGCAAAACGAACACAATCTCCCTAGGAGTCCCAAAAGCATCTCTCATTTTCTCATACTGCATACAAGTGAAAAAATTCGACCTTAAAATTCAAACTTCGATAATGTAGATAGTTGCAGAAAAAAATTGGATAGTCCTTAATTTTTGCTTGTTGGCAATTCATGTACAAATTCAAAGTTGTCTTCCTTGTTTGTTTCTAAAACAAAAACCAACTAGCAAGTTAAAGTTATGCCTAATAGGGTTCAACTCATTTATCACTTCAAGTTTTCCACTAGCAAATTCTAACTATCTGAAGTCAAACGGACAAAATGTTAACATATATTAAAGCCTTCAATGTTGGCATGCATTTGCGAAAAAGAGGGGTAGAGAGAGCAGGGTAAAAAGCCTACAATTGGTCATCCAAATGCACTACCTTTTTTTGTGACTTGATGTATAGATGACAGTTAAGTTCCTCAAGCTAAGTCCCAGTTGGAAATCGCCCCTTTTCACCCTCAAAAACCTGTTGGAGGAATGAATGCAATTACTAATTTAGAATATGCAGGCCAAAACTATATTTCACTATTACACTTACATACCTTAGAGCTGAAATTTTCAACAGATCGAACAATAAAGTCAATCTTTTCTTCCAAGTTGCATTGAAAAGCTGTTGCATCCCATTTTTTGCAACAAAAGGTTTTTACAAAAATGTGTGTTTTTTATTTTAAAAAATAAGCAAAAAAGGGTATAAAATAGGACTTTAAAGAATGCAACAATTTGGGCACAAAATTTAGTCTAAAAAGGGTTTTTAAGAAAAAAGAAACCGCCATTTGGTATTGAATTTAGGTATACCAAGTCACCCAAAAATATTTTTGACCAAAAAAAAATAAAATGAAATAAAACCCTTTTTGACAACTCTAGGTCATAGAAAACAAGAGAAGATTAATTTGAGAGTCATGATTGAAAAAAGGGAAGGCAAAAGTTCCATTGATTCAAATCTAAGGCACATTTTCAACCTAATTTAAATTAGTTGCAAGGTTTAGTAAAAAAATTTCTAATCTAACCTTAAACTCATCTCATTCGGATGTTCCTATATGAATGCAAAATTAAATTTAGAGAAGACATAAGGAAGGGCAAAATGTCCATTCAAGGTCTAATAGGTACAAATCGTATTAATTGAGAAATCCAAAACAATCCCTTGAAAGGGTCACGAGTATGCAAAGATGAGATTCGAAAAAAAAGAAAATTAAACTTTATATATAGGTATAAGTGGCCAAAGAAAGAGAATGTAACATAATGCGTACGGGAAACAAAAACTTGTGACATAATTTTCTTCTCATAGAGGGATTAATGAAGTATTTAAACTAAAAAGTTATTTTTTTAAAATAAATATATATTTTTATTGATTTATTCGAAACTTACAAAGCTCTTGAAATTCGAAGATGTGGAAAGTGCATACTATCTAGGTCAACTAGTCCTTTTACAAGTCATGGCAACCCACGAGGACGAAAAACTATGGAGACATGGCTGGCGTTGGTGAGGCGAGCTAGAGCATCTTCCATATTCAAAGGATGACTATTTTAAACTAAGCAGGTAAAGGAACTAACTTATTTTCTAATTTTCTAAATGATATGCAACTCTAAATAATATGACACATGCATAAAGGTATAAAGGGATAATATAAGAGGATATATCATGCAAATGAGAAAAGTTGCCAAATATAGGGAAAATGCATGAAAATGCAATAAATGATAGAAAAAAGATGAATCTAATGCGTAGATGACCTAAGGGTATAGTATTGGACTAAACCATTTCTAAAAATCCTCACTAGTATTGGATTAGCAAGAAAGTAAGTAAGGGTCATAACTAATGTCGGACTAGTGTGGTGATGTTATGCATTCGTAATACACAATAAAATAGATAAAACATGAATTAAACCAAGTAAACATATAAGAGCATATAAAACACATAACACATAAGTATAATATCTAGATGCAAAATTCTAAAAAAAGTGGGTAAAACACATACTACTACTCTTTAGTGTGTCAACCTAATGAATAACGTATGTGGTTTTGTCCGCAGCTTTTGGTGCCGTCCAAAAATTGTTATAGATTAGATTTAGGGTGTGTTTGATAAAATCGAAATCTGAAAACTGAAATTTGAAATCTGAAATCTGAAATCTGAAATTATTAAATTATTCAATTGTTAAGTATTAAAAGTAATACATTTGAATGAATATAATATTCAGTTATAAGTAAACAGTTTATCACTTATTTTTTAGAATAAGTTTTGCCTAGGAAATTCAATGCTATTTAATTAATTTTGATGTTCAATTTTTAATTATTAAACGCGTCTGAACATATTAAGATCTGAATCCATTAACTTTAAGTGCAGAATTGGGTTATTAAATAGACTCTTAGTTGCCAACAACACGCTGAGTAGCCTTAGATTTAATTTCCTTTTTGCACGTCTCCTCCTTGTTCCTAATCATTTCGGGGCTTAATTTGCATCCACTAAAGTTTCATCCTTTTGTTAGTGGATTTTTTTTAAAACGTGTCCTGGCACGAGCAAATATATCTAAATTATATCTAACTTATCATGTGAATATACACAGTCACAATTTTTACACCTCCTGTATTTAGATACTTTACTAAATTAATTATACTTTTTTAAAAAATAACTCCTCAAAGTCCTTTCAATATGTGCCCATTTAGCACATTTAAATATAAATCTATAAATATCTATCTCACATTTTAAAAAATCTATAACAAAAAATTAAAACCAAACATGGGGCTGTAATTTGTCCAAAAACTATAGATTAGTGGGAACAGTAATTCCTCATGGTTGCATTTGGGAGAAAATTCTAAAATTATTAGAAATTTAGTATAAAGCACCAAGGAGCTCGTGGCAAGAATGGTCGTCCTCCTCCTGCATGTGCCTTGCACTTGTGTTTGCTTTTTTAATCAAGAAGTTGCTTTGAGATGAATTTCCTTTTTTGAGATGAGATGAAGTAGTATTTACACCTCGTAATCCAGCAGAGAATTTCATGCAGTGAAAAGCTCTTTTTATATGCCTTGGACCAAGAAAAAATCAATGTAATTACATTAAAAATATTAAAGCCGAAGGATAATGTTTCCAGATTAACTCAAGGGTGAGATTCCACGGGACGGCAAATCACTGTATATATATGATATAAAAAGAGTCACTATGTTTATATATACAATAAAAATGAAGACTCAATGATAATGCTTGCAGATTACCACCAGGACAAGGAGGATCAAACTCTAGGAGAGAACAAGCTACTGTATTAATATTAAAAAATATTTAAAAAAAACCAGGATTGTTCTCAAATTACTTAAATTTCAATTTTTTTGTTGTTGTACAATCAAATGTAATGAATTTCTTTTGTTCTACTGTAAAATTGAGAAAAACCAAAGCAAATGATTTTTAGACTTGATAATGAATGTCAATAGCCACCCTGCATTAATTCTTGACTCCCACATTGACCCTAAACATTGCAAAATTTGTCCTTGAAGGATGATTACTGGAAGTTCAAATCAGCTAATTCAGTTGACTATCTTGTACTTTTCTATTTCACTGGAAATGTCAAACAAGTTGAGGGTTGATAAACCGCAGAGGTATAGCATTATGGAATTGCTCAAATTATAGCAGGGCATATCCAGAGGCAGATAAAGTTCTGTGAGTATTCACTCTACATCACAAAAACATTACAAGCAACGGCTCAAGCTGTTATAAAAGACAGCCTCCAGCACATGCACATCCGACACCAACAGAATTGCCATGGCTACACTAGAATTCAAAGTCATAGAACCTAGCACAGATCAGGTGAGAACGAAACAAGCAACTTAGCAATGCTGAGACTTGTTGCACTGGATTGCCTCGCAATCTTTTTACAAATTTTAAATGATGAGAAAAATCTTTTTTGTTTTCTTTAAATACCTTTCCAACTAACCCAGACTTTTTCCTTTGTGTTAGTGACATTTGTAGTATGTGATGTTTGGAATTTGTGATTTGATGAAGTACTTAAATTTAACAAAAGTATAACTTTTGATGAGAATCCAAACAAGAGAGACCAGAAAAGGAATGGAGAGTTGGGAGCTTCCTACATTATGTATGTGATGCGAGATGGAGTTCATATAGGCTGTCCATTAAAACTCAAGTGGGTGGCAATTTTAATGTCAAGTTTTTAGTATTATTTTGCTAAATTGGCAGGAATAAAGTCGGTCCAAGATCTCATGTTGGATTGGATCCGAATTAGATGGTTAGGGTCATAATTAGTGAGTCGAATTGTTTAGTTTGGTAGGGTTTATTAAGTCTATGGTAGAGTGGTTAATTAGGTCAAGTCTTAGTCCAACCCATCTTGGGTATTAGTAGGGTTATTTATAGTTGTATTTTCTTTCATTCAAAAGAATAGAGATTTGAGAAATTTTCCAGCAATCTTGCTGTTGGGCATTGCCCTCTTCCATGGCTTGCAAAAGCTAAATTTGACATCTTAGTGTTATTCCTAAGGTGATCGGAGACTTATCGATTGAGAAACGCACTCAATCGTGGAGTCTTTCTACCATTGGTTCGATACTCCAGCGGTTCCTTGTGTCGTTCTCAACTTCGTCTTCCCAACGTGTTATCAATCAATCTTCTAGGTCCTGGTCGTCGTATAGAGCTCATATCAGTATGTGTGTGCGTGTATATACATATACACATACTTGATTACAATATTATTACAGTACAAACCCAAATTTAGTTGATTTTTTAACATAGGGGATGTTGTACTTTAGACATTTATTCAAGCTAATATGGTTTACATGGTTAGCCCAATATTTTACACGAGTAGGTAAATATACGAAACATGTGCAAAAAAAATTTGTAATTTGAAAAAAGGTCACGTATTATACATCTAAACCTGCAGTTGGATTAGTTTGTAAATAAAATTTTTAAATGTACAAATATGACTCAAAATGTATGAATAAAATATGAACATATATAAAAATTAGTTTTGAAAGATACACTAATGAGATTTGAAATGTACAAATGGATTTTGGACAAACAAAACAAAGTGATGAACTCTGATTTGGTGCCAGATCTTGGCTTGACCCGAGCCTAATCCATGGTTAGATCATGTCCAGAGAGGTCCAAGTTTTTCCAGTTTTACGTTCAGATTTGGATTTGGTCTGGATCACTTAGGTCTCAAGCTAAATACGTGTTGCCTTGCTTAGTGAATCAGATCTAGTTTTGTGCACTAGTGGATTCGGGACTAGATCTTTGCAATAGTCAATTTTTTGTAGAAATGTTTTGACAACTTGTCATGCTCAAAAAGCAGTTATTTGTAACCTCGGTGTGTGCAAAACGAAGGGGGTGTGTAGGGGTGAGCATTCGGTGCAAAATTCGGTAATTTGGTTAGTTGAATTTAGTTATTTCGGTTATTGGACTTGCAGAAATTTAAACCATTTTCAATTTCGAATTGGAAATATCCGAATTCATTGCACTTTCGAATTTGAATTCGAAAATGGTAATGAATTCGGGTTAAGCGTTTTCATTAAAAAAAAAGAAATTTGCTGCTGAAGACTTCAGTTCCAAATTTCCAATTTCCAGCCTAATTAAACCCTTGTAATCAAGTCTAATAGGCACTATAATCAATGTAGTTGCAAGCTTACAGCACAAAGTCAAAGGAAATTAACATTCAAATTCAACATCCAAATTAACATACACAATACAAGTGCCAAAATTCATCAATTCAAATACAATACAAGTCATAAAAAACTAGTCCACATTCCACAAGACACTACTGAACTTAGAAGTCAGAAATCAGAAACCATTCAAATTCAATAAAATGCATAATGTCAGATTGTCTTGAAAGCTCAAATAGCTAAATAATGAAAACTCAGTAAACAACTAAGCATGCTACCTGCAACAAGTTTAAAGTCCCAACATCTTCTGATCTTCTCCAACTAAAGAGTGATTGAAGTTTTCAGCACCTCCCTTAACCAAGCCTACAACAAAACATAAAGATGAGAATTATTAGTTACTTTTAAACAACAGAGAAATGGAATTTTTTAAGAATTAGTATATGCATTAGATAAGAAATATCTTACCAGATTCTAAAGCTTCAAGGTCCTCCAATTCTTCTTCCACATTCAATTTAGAGTCTGATGGCCGAAGTCAATCTTGAGTGCAAATCAAAACCTACACTATTCTAGGAGTTAAATAACTCCTAAATGGATCAAGGACTCTTCCACCCATGCCTAAAGCAACTTCAGAAACAACCGTAGATATGGGCACAACCAATACTTCATGAGCTAATTTAGAGAGAATAGGGAATCTAGGACTATTCACCTTCCACCATGTCAAAAATGTTAAAGTCAACTTCTTCATCGTCACAATCCTCACCAAGATATTTGTCCAATTAAGTTTTCAAATCCTTTCCCCCAACTTCTATCTTTTGCCTTTTAAACTACTTTTTGTACATGTCTTGAATGCGTTTTCCAACATCCATGTCACCAGGCATTGTACCTTTATCAACTGCTCTAGATTCACTTGAAGAATCTGGGCAATTCACTTCAAGAGGGGAGTTGAGTTTTTTGTACTTAGAAAACAGTTGCACCAAAACCTCTTTTGCAAGTGAAGATATGTTTACACCATCAAGCAGACCATACATTTTCATAAGTACAGACTCTAAATACTCAAATTTAATACGTGGATCAAGAATGGAGACAACAAAAATAAGCACGTTCATTTTTTCTATTTTTTCCCAATACTCATCATATTTTTCTTTGATTACAAATCCTATGACAGCTGCTTCTTGGTTATCACTTTCCATCGTATTGTTCAAAACTGCATCCATGCCGCTAATCTCTTGAAATAAAGTATTGCAAGTGACATAATTAAATCCAGAAACCTTCAAAGTTAATTCATAAAAGATTTTCAAAAACTGATTTACGTATCTAGCTTTTCTCCAATCAGTTGTTGTTGGTATACAATCAAGTTCTTGAATCATATAAGGGTCCTCTAGTGCGAACCTATCAAAACCTCGCTCATATATTTAGGTTACATCCAACATCGAGTAGGTGGAATTTCACCTAGTGGGATAATCCAAATACAACAATTTCTATGATTCAATTTTTTTAGTCGCAACATACTCTCTAGACTTTTTTGACCTAGCAGGTGACTGTCTTGCATATCTCACAGCTGCATGAATAGAATCAAGAGTTGCCAAGCTTTTTGAAACCATTATTAGCTACCAGATTTATTATATGATCAAGATGCCTAACATGAAGCCACTTTCCCTCCAAAACAGATTTTTCCCAATTAACAAATTTTCCCTCAAATAAAAACCGTATTGTCATTTGATCTAGTATTGTCAACATAAATGGCAAAAATATCATCAATCCCCCACTCAAGAAAACATTTCTCTATAGCTTGCCCAACATGAACACCCCTATGACTAGAAATTGGAACAAAACTTATAACCTTTTTGTTTAAATTTTAGTCATTATCAATAAAATGAGTTGTAAGACACATATAGCTAATTCTTTGAATTGATGTCCAAGAATCTGTTGTAAGACAGATCTTACTAGAATTGTGCCTAAGTAGATTTTTCAATTTTGTTCTCATCTAAATAAAGTTGATAACAATCCCTAGAGACCATGCACCTGGAAGGCATTCTAAATTGAGGACAAGCAGCATGCATGACTTCTCTAAATCCAATGCCTTCAACATGTTTAAAAGGCAATTCATCCACAATCACCATATAAGCAATTTTCTTTCTAATTAACTCACCATCAAATTTTCATGATAAAAGTGTAGCCCTGGTTTCCCCATCCACTGTTTCAGTTTCCCCAAAACACAATGTATTTTGATAAGTGTTTTTGTTGTTAGGATTCTTAGGACATCTGGTTATATGATTTCTCAAAGCAGTTGTACCATTAGTCCTACCATCAGTAGCTATATGTTTTTCACAATATTTACATTCATCATATCTGATCTTACCCTTTAAAGCTTCTTTGAAATATGGCCACACTGTAGATAGTTTCTTGTATGAACCTTACTTCTTTGACCTCCTCCTTTTGAATCTGCCGAGCTAGGAGCTGGAGCTGGAGTAGGACTTTAAGTAGACCAATTTGGCGGTGTCTCGGCTTGATTGGGATTGTTAGTGCTTCTCATAGACATGGTTGAAATAATTTGGAGAATCATGCAAAAAATCATGTCAAATTTGTTGTAAATCATGCAAAAAATCTTAGCTTTTGCAGCTTTATGTTACTACCCCTATTATGAATAATGCAGAAACTCTTGTGGTCAACAATGCAAAATCTCAGCTTTATGCCTTTATGTGAAGGAAAAATTACTACTCAAATCAACAATCAATTCATAATTTCAGCCTCACAAAATAGGCAAGAGAAGACATCGAAACTATTGAACTAAGTCGACAAGTAAAATGAACTAATTTACATTATTAATCAAACCCTAAATAGCATTGATTCAAAGCAATTAAGCAAGAATCAAACATAAAAGGGATCGTTTATGGATATATGAACTTACCTAAGCGAACCAGTAAGGCAGCAAACCCAGAGATGAGCAGTAATTGGCACTTTGATAGCAGCAAAGAGATGGAGTAAGAATGAAGGTCAGCAACGATTCAGTGGTGGAGTGAGGTTGGGTAAGGAGGAGGGGAGATTAGGAGAAGAAGAATAAGAAGCGGTTGAAAGCAGAGAGGAGAAGAAAAAGAAGGCTTGGGCTGCACTACGGTTTTCTTCGTTAGATTGATTTGGGAATTGTGATTTGGAAGTGAAACTATCTGAGTATTCGACAATTTTTTACCACACAAGTGATTTTTGTAATTTTTAATTTGCAAATTGGGGTTCTAAATTATTGTACATTCATTATGCTCTTCAATAGTCAAATTTTTATTCTTGATTTGATCACCTATACCTACACCATTTGGAAAATTTTTAACACATTACTCCTGTTCTAACCATTTGGAAAATTAATTAGTATTCATTTGATCACCTATACCTAGTTATATCTTGAATCCTTAATCAACGATTTAAGGAACAGATAAAAAGTGATTAATTTAAACCAAAATGCAACTTAGACTATACAATGATTAGTGATAATTTACAAACTTATAATTTACAATGATTAGTGATAAGTAATATTAGTTACAAACTTACAAATTACAATGATTAGTAATAAGTGATATTAGTTTCAAACTTATAATTTACAATAATTAGTGATAATTGACTAAGTTATAAACTTATAATTTACTTCAAATCAAAATGCAACTTACTTATGTTATTGTATAGTTATATACAGAATATTACTTATTCACTTATAAATTACAAATTATGTAATGCATTACACTTACATTTATTGCCATTTCTTATATAGCTTTTTTTTTTGAAAAATTTGCAAACGACTTAATTGCTTTCAATGGTGCAAGCTAATACACTAATATGTTGACATATAATTCATATGCATTCACTTAGATTGCTCAATTGTCTTGTCTATATTTAAAGCCTTAAACAAGATTAGTGAATAGAGAATAGAAATTCACATATTATATATGTAATGTAATTATAGAGTATACTAATACTTGTAAGTTACAAGTTACACACTTAAATATTCAATAATTCAAATATGAATGTGTACCAAACTACCAATGTCTAAATTATAATTAGGGTTAAATACCAAAAACCCCCCTGTGGTTTGACTAATGTTCACTTTACCTCCCTATGATTTGGAAACTTACAATTTAACTTCCTGCCGTTTCAACTAAAGTGAAAGTCTAACGGAAAATATCTACAATAACGGTATTTCTGTCAGACTTTCACTTTAGGTGAAACGATAGGGAGTTAAATTGTAGGTTTCCAAATCATAGGGAGGTAAAGTGTACATTTGACAAACCACAGGGGGGGTTTTTGGTATTTTACACATTCTCAAATGCACGAAACATTCTTCTAAGGGTTTGACTTATAGAGGGGCAATTTTGTCATTTTCCGTTCAAACGTTAGTTTAGATGTTTTTCGTCAAACTTTTACTTTAATTAAAATGACGGGGAGTCAAATTGTAGGTTTCCAAACCATAAGGAGGTAAAGTGAATATTAATCAAACCACAGGGGGGTTTTTGGTATTTAACCCTTATAATTACTACATACGTTTAATATTTAGCACTACGCTTATACTTATTAATTATTATCTAATTCTAGTCATGTATAAAAGGATAAGTATTATAGTCATGTTATGTATTATTGTATATTCATATTATTATAGTCATATAACAAATACTAAAATAGTATATTGTACATCTTTATCTATTATTATTGTTATCATAAGTACATGATAATACTATATACTAACTATTATTAATAGTATTTATCTATATATCATATCAATTTATAAACTAATTTGGTATTTGAATGCAGTAATACAATGCCCTATTTTGTTTTACCGAATTCGAATTGAAAATCGGTTTTACCAAATTGATAATCTCATTACCTATTTCATGCTATATTAGAATTCAATAAATTTGGTAAATACCACTTTTATACCAAATACCTGATTTCAAATTACCAAATTAAATTTGAAATCAGGTACGAATTCGATACCTACTAAATTTGCTCACCCCTAGGGTTTCGTTTGGTCATTATACGGCCATGAAAAAACACATTTCCTATAAAAATATGGGTTTTTCTAATGGATACCCTATGGGTACTCGTAAACGCACCTAACATTCATTTAACCTACCATATATATACACATACTAACAATTATTACCTTCCCTTGCATTTATACACTTTTGCTATTTAATCTTATATTTCCTCTCTTATATTTATTTACTTTTTCTAATTAATTTTATATTTTTAAAAATATGACACTTGAAATATATTTTAACGAATGCCCTATAAGCACCCGTTAGACAGACCTTAAAAATAATCAAGTCTCGTTGGATTAAACTAACTTTTGCATTTGATTAATTCTAAGTGAGAACAATTAGATTATGTTATCTACTTTTATCTTCTCGTTCTATTCTAGGGGTAAGTTACCACAACTCATAAGCAAAAAACTAAGTGTAGCATGGGCAATTAAAACTTCAAGAATTGTCTTTTCACCTCTCATGAATTCATCATTTCTTTCTCTTTTGCCTTGTGAAACTCAATATCCAAAGTGCCAGAGGGGGAAGTGGGGAGATGACCATCTTTATTTATTTATTATGATGTTGTTAGTGTAGATCTACAAGTTTATATCTTCCTGATGAGATTGCTTAACTTCGTGATTACCATCTTTCTTTATTTATGATGTTGCTAGTGTAGATCTACAAGTTTAGATCTGTCTGATGAGACTGATTAACTTCGTGATTACTATCTAATGTATTCAAACTTATTATAATTTTGCTAGTATTGATTACATGACTTTGGATCTGTCTAAGGGGTATGGAGCCTGTAATTGCTAGCATCCGGTCCAGGTAAGGCCATGGGATTTGGTACTCTAGGGATGTTAAGGTTCTTGGGATGTGATGCTCCAGGACGGTGAAGTGCCGAAGGATCAGATCCAGGGGTAATGGATCTTTACTATCAATTTTATGATTTAGTTTGGAAATATAGTCGTCATGCATAGTTAATCTTTCTCAAAGGATTTAGATCTGTTCTTGTAGGTTTATTACTATCTTTATTATGATGGAAATATGGTCGTCATGTATAGTTAATTTTTTTCAAAAGGTTAGATCTTTTCTTGTAGTTTTCACACTATCCTTTATAATCTGTTTAGAAAAATGGTTATCCTCCATGGATCCCGAAGGATTCTATGTCAAAGGGAAGAGGATTATAAGTTGTTTAAATCTTTTACGTGTTTAAATATTTATTTATCTACTTGTTTTTACTAATGGCCTCATCTGTCAAAACATACTTTATTTCTCCTAGTTCTTCTTTAAACAACAAACCTTTAAATGACCTTCAAACCAGAATTGTTCGAATGAAGCAATCAATCCTTATTCAATGAAAACTAGAAAACAAATCTTCTGAATTCTAGATTGATAATGTGAGGACCTGTAAAATTTCCTTATTTTTATATCATTTTATTCTATTTATTTTCATGCACTTTCTTTATTTTATTTTATTACCTTAATTTTCTAGACATTTTATAAGTGAGTATCATTTTTCTAGTATAAGTGAGTACTTGTTAAGTTTGAGGAGCGTTATGGACGTGGGACCCGCTAGTGCGGTAAGTGCGATATATTTTTGGGTGACTGGGTGAATTTTATAACAGTATATTATGTTACAAGATACTAGGAGATAATTAGAGGTTAGCTAGATAGCTTAATCATTGGGGGAAAGAAGATAAGTTTAAGAACCTTCAAGGTGCCACGTGTCGTAAACCGGTTGGATGTTGGACTTAACCAAGACCTTCTCACCTTTACCAAAATCAATTTTTGACCCAAATTTCCTCATTTCTTGTCTCTCTTGGCCGAATTTCTTGAGGAGAAAAACAAGGAGAGTTCTTCAATTTCTAGCTTCCAAACTTACTTGAATCTTGTGATTTAGCCAACCAAATTAGAAACTACACCATATAAGTGTTCACTAAGGAGGATTAAAGGATTGAGTGGAGTGATTTTGGAGGGGCAAGCTCTAAGCTACCATCTTTGTTGAGGATACAAGGTACTTTGGACAAGAAACTTCTTTTCTTTCATATATGTGTGAATTAGTGGGTTATAGTTGCCATATGTGTAGCTTTATGAGAATATTTCTTGGTTTGAAGTAGTTTTATGGTAAATTTCAGTTTTATGGTGAAAATTCTGGTCACATGTGATGCTTGAGGGTTGTTCATGTTATGATAGCTTTGCTATATGGATTATTGAGGTATTATGTGCTAGATGGACTTGCCTAAAGAAATTTTCAGTTTGTGTACCTAAATTTCAGATTAGGGTTTTTAATTTTGAGCATGATTAGGGTTAGTTTTAGAGCTACCAATTGGTTGTAATTGAAGGGTATTGAGACCCTAATGAGGTGTGTTTAATAGCTTGTGGTTTATGTGTGAAATTGTGGCTGAATTGAATTGAGTTTGATGTGGTTTGTAGGATGGAAAAGTAAAGGAAAGAAAAGAAAAGGGAGGTGCTGTCAAATTTTCGCAGGAACTCCTGAGTAGTCTCGGAAAATCTGTTAAAACTTGGTGTAGAAATGTCGGAATTAAGTTCCGTTTGTTGCGTTTTAAAATATATTCATAGAGCTATAAACGGTAAAAATTTCAGATCCTGTTTCTATTTGTACGAATTATGGTGATTTTTCAAAGTTGACTGAAATTACGTACCTGTTCTGTCTCTTACGGGATGAAGCTGCGACTTGAGGCTAGAATTCGACCGACTTGTGATCTAAATCTTATAAATGTGTATTCTGAGAAATTGTACCCCTTTGAGTCTATTTTCCGACGGTATAAATTTTATCAATTTTGGACTTAAGAATCGTGAGATATGATTTTTCAAATGGTGGTACGCAAAACTGGAAAATCCTGTTTTCCTAGAATTATTCTTACTTTCATTTTGCACCTTAAGTTTGGAGTTAGTAAATCATTGTAGGTATGGTTTTGGGTAGAAGCGAAGGGTTTTTGGATCGTTCATGTCTTTAGGACCAACTACTATCTTTTCACTCCAAACTATACTTGTGTGTTGTATTGATAATTTACTTGGTTAGGTATATGACTCGTAATCGAGTCTCAATTGTTTTACCTTGGTGGTTTAGGACGTGCCGGTGATCCAAGTACTTCGAGAGGAAACGTTTGAAGTTGTTTGTTTAAACTGGTGAGTGTACCACTCCCTTAAATTGGTGCTTATCTGATTTATCTGTACTTGCCATTTTCAACCTGATTATTTGAGACTTCTGTATACTTGCATGAAACGAGGGTGTACTTTATCACACTCGTTTCTCTCATCTGTTTATTCTGGTTCATGTATACTGTATAAGTCTGTATTTGTTCTCTATATCTGTTCTCTGTAATTATTGATGTCGTTTGGAGGGTTGAGTCCAACGACCATTCTATGACCTTTGAGTTCAAAACCGGGGGCTAGTTATTCGAGTCGAGCCGGCAAGGGCCTGGTCGATTAGATAACGAACCACGGTAGTCCACTTCTAGGAAATCTTTGGGTATTGAAGACTTTGGATTTCCGGTATATTCGAGTATTACCAACCACTGTTACTGTTGAGGTGTTCGGGCCCGGTGAGGGGGATGTTTGGTGGAAGGATTTGGCGTAAAGTGATACTCTACTGGACGGGTTACTTTATTTGAAAGTTGACAGAGTGTCAACTACTATTTGATCAAGCTCCGGTGAAGCAATGAGAACTTTGGCTCCTGAGAGCCACCTGTATCCTTTCCATTTGAAGTGTTCATTTATTTCCCAATCTGGTGTGTATAACTGCATGATTGATACGTGAAATGCCATGATTCGTGACTACTTGTACTTTTGGTGCCTCATTGAGCGTAAGCTCACCCCCTTCCCGTTATCTTTATTTTCCTTACAGGGAACAACACTTTTGAACCGTGATTTTGAAGAAAGTGTCGAGCTAGTGTAAATGTTCTTTTGTTACGCTCTTTTGTAATCAAAACCCTAGTTGCTTTTATCAAGTATCACGTTTTGATTTGTAAAGTTTTCTATGTATGTATGCAAGTGTTTAAGCATGTATATTAAGTGTATTCATTTGAGATGCTACTTGTAATCATTGGACGGTCGGACGAGCGTGGTGTTTGAAAGAGGAAAGAAAATTTCTGGTAGGAACTGTTCATCGGAATCCGGCCGAGTATCCGGCCAGTTCTTGGCCGGATATCTGGCCGGATTTGCAGGGGATTTTGGAGGTTTTGTAGTTGAGCTACTGCTTCCAATCCGGCCAGAAACCGACCGGATTGTGACGTGGCAGTCACTGTTCATTTTCAGTTTCGTTTTCATTTTTTTCGTTATCATGGTCGTTGACACCTTTAATCGTTGTATTATCATTCGGAACGTTTTAGTTGTGTGTGATCGGCTTAGTAGTCTCCGATTGTTTGTTTTCTTTGGGTTCTATTACGCGAAATCTAGGGTTTGTGTGATTCGACATCGTAGTCCTGGCGAGAGTTGGGTAGGCGGTCGGCCAAACCCTTTGGTTCGCCTTAGGGGAAGGTGGGGCTGTCACAGACAAAGAAAAATTTAGATCTGAATTCTATGCAAATCACAACCAGTTTAAAAGAAAATAATTTTTTGACAAATATCAGGGAGAAACCCGAAAAAATATACAAGAAAACTTTTATGATTTTTTAAGAAAAACAAAGCAAAATGTTCATTTCTTTGACTGGTACGAGTCTCAAACATTTCAGGAGTTCTCACCAGAACTCAAAATTTCAGTCCAAAATATTTCAAAACCTGCATCCTCTGTGTCAAAAACTATAAAAATACAGGTTTTTACACCAGATCTCATAGATCAGGTCCAAACAAAGATAGAACCCTTAGATCTATCCATAGATCTGCCTCAAACAATTCATGAACTAGAATCCTCTCATAAACCCCTAACAGAATCAATAGATCCACCAAAAATAAACCTAGCAGATTCACCAAAACCTTTTTCAAATTATGAATCCATATCAGGATCTATAAACCTATCAGATCAGCAAAAAGTTTTGAAAAACAAATTTATAGATCTACCAGATTCTCCCGTAAATCTATCAAACCCAATAGATTTATCAAATCAAGGATCTAACATTCTAGTATTTAGTCAACCAACGGATAATCCTGATAACACCACTAGTCTTGATATAAGAAAAGACATTGGAAATTTTTTAGACATAGGATATTCCACAATAAATGTCTTATCTAAAACTCAACCTTGTATCAAACATATAACTGTCAAAGATCTTCAAACAGGAATCGCTTCTCTTAAACGGGAAACTACAAAGGAAAATTCTGAAATTCCTTCTCAACCAATGGCTATTAGAAATCCACAAACAAAGATTATTTCTTCTAAACAAGAAAACCAGTTAGTTGAAACTACAATTCAGAATTCTTTACAATCATTTATCTCAAACTTATCCCATGATTTTAATCTCCCTTCTAGTAACAAACTTATTTCTTTAAATTCAAAAGAAAATTCTGCAAACAATAATCAGGAAAAAATTCCTAAATTATCAATGTATTCTTTCGTAACCTACAAACAGTTGCAGCTTGATAAGCTGAAGGTACTTAATATTGAGTACCCAAGCCTCAACGCGGAATCTTATACAGAAGAAACATGGTTATCCAGCAAATACAAGGGACAAACAGAGGAGACATAGATCTTCAACAAAATAATCTCAAATACAAGGAGTATCTGAAAAATCAGATCTATCAAAACTGGCTAGATCTCGAATCGATATTTCAAGACCCATCAAATGGAGTCAGAAAAATCAGATATTCAAGAAGAATCAGTACTTCCAATCTTTATATTCTTGGAAGAATAAGATTGATCATCCCTATCCTGAAAATACAAAAAGGCAAGCTATCAAACGAATCAGGCGGAAAACTAGACGCGTCCAGTAAAAAACTC
The DNA here is from genome assembly GCA_023065735.1 of Coffea humblotiana. Lineage (NCBI taxonomy): Eukaryota > Viridiplantae > Streptophyta > Magnoliopsida > Gentianales > Rubiaceae > Coffea > Coffea humblotiana. Next base: position 37,009,241 of record CM041213.1, on the reverse strand, counting down.
AGACAAAATCTTCTCTGACAAAATTAGTCACCAAACAAGAAATTCAGGCAGAATCTGCTTCAACAAAATTGGTCATTCATGAAGTTGAAATCAAGATTGATCAAGAAGCAGCCTATACTCATATTTTTACAATCTTTCCACAAACATCTGGAAAAGATTTCTTCAAAATATTTACCCAGTTTATCCCAAAAATTCCTTTTCCAAATACCTACTTCTCAAACTTACTTTTCAAACCTTTAGACCAATCAGAAAACCAAAAAGTTAGGATTGAACAATCCTTTCTTATTCCATTCCCTAAATTAGAATTAATAATCCAAAAAACCACCTTGGATAGTGTTATACAAAACTTCCGAGGGTCTTCTACCCTAAACAAACCATATTCGAATCCTTTTTTACAAAACATCCCAAGAATATACCATTCTCAGACAAATCATTTTGATATTTTCAAACAAGACCCAATATTCTCAGACATTCATGCAATACAGATAGAATTCATGAAGAGAACATGGATGGAGTATTCAGCTACAGCATTATTATAATATCTCAATAGGTGGCAAGCACAACCATACCAACCATAGTTATGTTTAATCAAATATCACATGGCTGCAGTCAGATGACTAATCATATCCTATTCATAGGATTCATTGGGCAATTCCAAAAATGGTGGGAAGAACACCTCATCATTGGAAACAGAAATATTATTCATAACATTCTCGTCACAAACCAATAAGGATGAAACTAATCTACAAGACAGGAACATCCTCCCGGAAACAATGATATTCAATATCATATCAATTGGATATATTTTGGATATATTCACATTTGATGATGATTCTGAAATAGCCCAAGAGAATTCATCAAAACTATTCCCAAACTCCAGAAGATATCAACATATATTCCTGACAAGATCAAACACAGACAAAGTTCACAACAAAGATTTCTTCAAAGGCCTTCTTAGATCCCAATACAAGAAGATTAAGCCCTAGGAAGAAACAACTTGTGGACAGGACCAACAAGCAAGCCGGTTTCCCAAACCTATAAAGGATCAAGCCCAAGAAGAAAGTCTTGAATCCTTTTACAAACAGATTGGGCTATCTAGCTATCATACAAAATCCAATAAACAGCCCAAACCTATAAGCTGAAAATACCCTTTCTCTCCTACAAAACAACCAACCTTATCCACTTTCAAGACCCATAGACCTAAACATATAGCCCAACCGTCAAATCTTTTAATCGAATCAGATATTGACAAATCTGAGTGAGAAAAAGATTACGACAATTATATTCTAACATCTTCCTCCCAAACCACCAGTGATGAAGATGAAAAAGAAGGACATATGATTAAAGATCAAAACCTTCTTCTCGACATCATTGAAACGGGGAAAAAACAACCCTATCTAAACCTAGTTTCAATAAAAAAATCTTCTCTTTGATATTCCAGAAAAAGACAGGTTCAAAATCCCTAAACAAAATCTTTGCAAATCAAAACTCCAGGATTTTCTAGAAATCCTTGACAAATCTCCTATTCGGAGTCCTCAAACCAACCTTGTGAACCTGAATAACATTTCTCAGTTATTTCAGGAATATTTGGTCCAAATACGATTACTAATTATTAGTAATTATGTAATCGAAACAAAAGCCCTAATTGATACAAGGTCAGACCAAAACTACATTCCTGAAAAGCTTATTCCAATCCAACTTTTAGAATTCCTTAGAATAACCAATAATCCTAAACTTGATATCAAATTCAAATTTTTGAATACCTAAAACCAATTCTCAGATACCTTCTTTCTGACTAAGCATCTGAATAACCATATCATTTTAGGAGCATCATTTCTCAATCAATTGGCTCCTTTCCAAATTATCTATACAGGGATAACATCCCAACTTTTTAAACTAACTACTTCTTTGTGCAGAAACATGGCAGGTGAAGGAAGTTCATCATCATATAATTCAGAAGAGAAAAATTGTCTCTTCGATGGATATCTACTTGGGAACAAACCTCCCACAAAGAAATATCCAGCAATCAAACTAATGAGTGCCAGACATCATCAAATCAGAATCAAGCTAATTGGGAGTGGATCCCTGAAGAATCATCCTCAAACTGGATACCCGCAAAATCTACTTCAAATTGGGTGCCCAATGAAACAATATCAAATCAATTCCAAGCAATTGATGAGACTTCAACAATAAACTGGATCCAGGAAACTGAAAAGGATGAAAATCCGTTTTTAATTCCTGAAGATCCTACTACTCAATCCTTCCAGATCAAACTTCGAGACGATGCACTCTCACGCCTCTGGACAGAATATCACTACTCTGAAAACGAGCACAAAGAGTCCAGAATCAGAAATTTTGATAGTATATTCTTTAACCAAGACACCGGTGAAAGAATTCCTATCTACCATATACATAGATACAACCACGTCGAAGTAAAAGAATCAAACTACTCCGTACAAACTTTGAAAGAACAATGTTTCATGCAAAAAAGGTATATACAAAGAATGGTTTTCAACAAGTATTTACTTGAGAAACAGGGAGCCAATACACAGCATTACAAGGAATGGATCAAAGAAGCATTGGAAGAATTATCAGCAATGATCTGCTGAACAAATGCTTCTAGAAACATTTAAGTTGACTGAATCGGAACAAAAATTAGAAAAAATCATTCTTACTGTAGCACCGGAAGCACTATAGCAGTTCGGTAGGTTACTGTGCAAATACGGCAACAAAAGACAAACAAGGCACTATAGCGCGCACTGTAGCGGCACTATAGCAAACACTATAGCGGGTATTGTAGCAACACGAAAATTTTGCTATAAATACCCCTCAAACCCAATACAATCCACACACAATTCTTACACCAATTCTTCAAAGCTACTTCTCTCTCTAGCTTGAAGAATCCTCTCCCTTCTCTCTACAAACTAGTTCTTAGTTTTTATCTTTTAGTTTTTAGAATCAAACAAAGGAGCAAATCTTGTGCAAGCTTCATATCCTGTAAGTTTTCTTATATTCTGTCATTCAAATATTCAATCAAATGGTCAGCTGAGCCGCCTTATATCCATTTAATTCTTGTTTTTACATTCCATTTACATTCTGCTTATACATGGTTGGTTCAACCGCCTATACTAATTAGTGGCAGTCCGACTGCGACCCACTTCCTAACTCTAATGCTTTCCTCCTCTTAATTTTTATTTACTTTCCTGGTTTATAAGAAAGATTAATTGAATTTTTTGAAAAGAAACATGAGGGATTTGAACCAAGTAGAGCCTAAAAAACTTACTAGCAACCACTATACAAATTCAAAGAGTGAATGACCATTACTTAAGAGAAGGTAAAAATATTGGTCAGATCCATTTCAGGTTCACGAATCCTCCTTTAAACAAAAACAAAAAGAAAAGAAAAACCAAGAAAAATTTCCCTAATCTTCTATTTTTTACTATAAAATAAATATGACATATCTCATGCAAATTCTTATAAAGCCAAGCAAAAACATTGGAAAAAAACTTATTGCTAATACACAAAACTGATAAAGAAAATGTTTGATTTATCTAAGAAGTGCCTATGGACATTCATTGAGAGAAATTTTCAGAAAAAGTGAAATAAAAATTAAAAAGTATTTACTTTTAAAAAAGGTAACAAGAAATGCAAATATGTCTACATAATAGAAGCAAATAATAACACAAGACAACACGAAATATATATTATACATGTAAGAACCGATGATAACAGGTTAGGAGTGGTGATTGGCTACGCAGCTCTATCATTTGGTGACAAAAATTCCATTGAAAATATGTCCATGAAAATATGTATGTATGATGCCCTTTCTTGTGGTTCTTCCAGTTATAGTCTTCACAGTAAAAGTAAATGAAAGTGATCAGAAATTCCTCATCGGTCATGTACATAAACTTTGGAAGTGACTAAACCTGGCAAATAAACTTACAACCCAACAACTCATCCAAGTCAGTAATGAGTTTTGATCGGTTGGGTTAAGAAAAAATATTTATTAGATGGGTTGGGTGTCTTTCCTTAAGTAGCCATTACCCAACTTGTATATTAAAAAAATTCAAAACAATAAAGTAAAGAGCGCATGATGCTAATCTTCTTTTGACGCTTAGTTCGTCTTCTTCTCCGCTCAGGGCTCACTCTTTTTTGAGTCGTATCACTAGATGATATATAGACCTGCATCATACATCATCAAAGGTACACAACTGGTGATTCTAATTCGGACTTTATTTCAAGCCATCCATTATGTGAGTAGACTTAAAATCCACATACTTCGTCTTGATGCAAACCTGAAATTACAGACTTAGGAGATTGAGTTGCATTTTTTTTCTTTCTTTCTTTTTTTTTAAACTTTAAGCAACATGGGCACTGATGAATTCATAGGAGATTGATAGGTAGAATAATCTCTTTCACTTAAATCCTAATCAATGCCACAAATGTTCGCTTGCAAAGTAATGTTGTAGATTATTAGTGTACAATTTCACGACCCTTTCGGCTCTTCCTTTTGATTGCTTCCATGTTGTTTTGCTTACAAAATTCTTCGCGTCAGTCCTTTTTCTCTAGTCATCCATTGACTTAAAAATATGTATAGATAACCTCCTGAACCATTTAGAACCGTGTGTGAAGGCTCCTGACCTTTTTGGGCTTATTGAACAGTTTCGATCATTTCATCTTGGTTCTAGCTTTTGCGTGCTTCCATGTTTTTTTTTCGCTTTTTCTAATTCTTTCTATCGCTCCTTTTTCTCAGAACCTACAAATTGCTCTCTAAAGCCAAGTTTATGTGCAAAGCAAAAAGATAATAATGTCCTCATCATAAGGATAGTGTTTAATAATCTTTTTTCATTTTTTTTCTTTCTTCTTCTTCTTCTTCTTCTCCTTTTCTTTATTATTTTACATCTATTTTTCTCATCTTCTAATCCTAATTCTGTGTATCAATTTCAATAATAATGTGTTAAAAAAATTTCCTTTTATGGTCAAATAACTTTCTGCTAAAAATATTTGATCATCATTAGTTATCACAAGATAATAAATAGTACATATTAACAATTTCAAGTATTTTCTATTGATATTGATCAATTCTTGTGCTTCAATTTTTATTAAGAAATAGAAATTACTATTTGAATTCTCACGATGTTTCAGGATAACTAAAAATTTACCACAGCTTGCTAGCGACATAGGGGCCTTGATAAGAATCAACTTTGTTCCTCGATCTCGTTCCCACTTCCCACCATATAAGCATCTGATGTGGGGCCCTGGTTAGGTGAAAGAGATTGTGTGAGAACCCGAAAAATTTCCACATTTTTCAAGTATTATTTTATTTCTTTGCCTACATTTTATACTGTCCTTTGAAAATATTAAATGTTTTATACATTTTACAAGTCAGTACAATTTTAAATCATTTTCCTAGTATAAGTTAGTGTATGTGAATTTGAAGTGCATTTTTCAATGTGGGACCCGCTAGTGCGATATAATTTCTGCCGATTAGGTGACGAAATATTAAGTGATATTATTTTTAATGGTATTAGGAGATAATTAGAGGTTAGTTAGCTAAATGAATTATTGGAGGAGAGAAGATAAGCTTGGAACCTTCAAGATGCCAAGTGTCATACTTCCATTGGATGTTGGACTTTTGACCCAAGATATTAACCTTTACTAAAACAAATTTTGACCAAAAATTCATTCCATTTTGCACCCTCTTGGCCAGCCCTTTGGTGAAGAAAAACAAGAGAGAGCTCTTCCAATTTTAGTTTCCAAACTCACTTGAATCTTGAGTTTTAACCAACTAAATTTGAAACCCTTCCATACAAGTGATCACTAAGGAGGACTAAGGGCTTTGGTGGAGTTGATTTGGAGGAGGAAGGACTAAGCTACTACTTTCTTTGAGGTTCTAAGGTAAATCGCTAAGAACATCCTTCTTTGCTTCTAATAGATGGAAATTAATGGCTTGTGGTTGCCACTTTGGTAGTTTTGTGCAATATTTCTTGGTTAGAAGTGATGATGTGTAGATTTCAGTTTTTTTAGAAAATTTTCTGCTTTGTTCTGACCAGTGTTATTCGGCCATGATGAAGGCTGAATTGGCCTTAGTTCAAAACATGAAAGTTTTAGAGAATTGAGTGTAGATTATTTCTGTAAAATTTCAGCTCAATCGGAGCACTGTATCATGTGCAATGACTATTTTATCCCTGCTGCCCTGTTTCTGCCAAAACTGGAAATCAGCATCTGTAATTGGCTCGTTTGGATGGGAAGATGAATAAATTAGCTTTTGATACCTTCTTAAGAATTGTAGCCTTGTATTCTAGCTTTCGAATGGCTTTGGAATCAACTAAATCGGAGTTGTGTGTGCTGAGATATGATTGAATAAGTCAGGACTGCTAGATGACTTTTACAGTGAGCTTCGAACTGGAAAATCTGGAGCTGTTTGGGTAAATGGGACTAGGATAGGTTGAGAACTGGGTTGAGGTGTCTTCATAAGAATTGTATCCCTATGTGTTAGCTTTCCAACGCCTCTAAAAACACCCAAAACGGAGTTGTGTAGCCTGAGTTATTGCCGGTTAAAGTCAGTGCTGACAACCAGACTGATCATGAACTTTTGGAGCAGTGATTGGAAAATTCGACTTAGATAAACTATAAATTAGGTTAAGTGGCCTTCATGAAAGTTGTTCCCCCCTGTCTTAGCTTCAAAATGGTATAAGGTTCACCCCGATTCGATAACCATAGCTCCAGTTATGACTAAAATGCTATGAGATGCCAAATCTGCCATTTACCTTTTGTCTTCAAAATTGATATTTGCTTGTACTTTTGCACTTGTGTTGTACTTGGATGATTTTGGAGCCTAATGGAAGGGCTATTGTGGTAACCTTACTTGTGTGTATTGTGGGGCTGAATTAAGGAAAAGAAGGAAGCCATAAATGGTTGGAAATTTGTTAAACACAAAGGGCATGCTGCCCAAATTTGTACTTGAGGTTTAAGTAGAATTACGCTTATCTTGAGTAAGATTTTGAGGACGAATCTAACTCGATTTGTCTAGGTTATTCAAGTTTCCTTTTGTGGAGGTATATAAAGCGAATTTCAGCCGAAACTTGTACCCTTGGAATTTACAACTAATGGAAATATGTTTTCTTCATTTCTTTGACCCAAATGGCATTTTTCACATATAATGGCTTTAAATTTCACCGTTTGGAAAGTGAGCAAGGGTTTTACGAATAGTCCCTAAATAAGTTTCAATTACTTGATTCTCGTTAAACGAAATGTTTAAGTTTCGAGCCTTAGTTATCTTTCAATGCTCTTAAATAATATTTTCTTATGATTATTCTTAGGGTTTCTTGGTGATTAGGAGTGTTACCCGGAAGGAATTTTGGACGTTATTTTGCTTATATAGGTGAGTGTTCTATATACAATTTGTTGCTAATGACTATGTGAACTATTGTGACTATTTGGATTGTTGTTTTAATACGTGATTGAAGTATGTTATGTTTCCAATATTTTCAGAAATGATTTTTGCTAGGCGAGTGTGTACTTTATCGCACTCGACCTAAATGAACGTGAAATTTCAATGATTGAATGATTAAATGTTACTTGTGCATGAATGTAAGCCTTCTGGCTGAACTGGGCCCTTGCCCTTTGTTACTGGTCGACTCGAGCCAGAAGCGGACTCGGTCAGGCGATTAGTGACCCTGGGTGAATGTTTGGTATACTCAAGTATTACCACGAAATCTGGAGAGGACTGGCCAGTGCGCTGGCTAGAATGGGAAGAACTAAATGAATGAATGAATGACAAGATTGACGGAGGGGTTTTCAATTACAAATGAAATTTTTCTAAACGATTGAAGGAATAAGGAAATGGTCGATGAACGAATGAACGAATGGCTCCATGTATCATTTTAATGAATGTGTTACTATCGCTTTCATTTCATAAATGTTTTCTGAATTACTTGTTATTATCTGATAAACATCTTTGCTTAATTATTTGATTGAGTATATAGAATCTCGCTGGGCTTTTAGCTCATACCACGCCTTTTGTTTTCCTTACAGGGGTGGCAAGCACGGGCGAGAGGCCTGTATAGAATAGAATAGTCTAGATTTTGTTTTGAATTGTTTTGTTTTGGCTTTTGCACTCGCTCTAGTGCTTGGATAGAGTTGGTTGTATTGAGAAAGTTAGAGCTTTGGTTACATTTGGGACTGTACTTCTGGTTGAGATTGGGATGAATGTAAATATATGTTTCCAGTTTGGGGTTTGTTTTTTTTGTTTTCCTCGAGGTTGTATCTTATTTTGTTCGGAGAGAGTGATCGAGTCCTGGCGAGAGTTGGGCAGGCGGTCCGCCGAACCCTTTGGTTCGCCTTAGGCGAAGGTGGGGCTGTCACAGATTGCTCCAAAAAAATAATAAAAAATGAAAAAGTGCAAGAGAGTATTCTTACCCCATGTTTTTAAACTCTGACCGGACTAGATGGTTCGACCTGTTGAACCGGAAACCGGCTAAGCTTCCAGTCCGAGTTCATTCAAAAAATTGCCTAGAGTAAAAACCAGTCAAAATCGGGTTTGATCAAGAATCGAAAATAACCTTAAGAATCGGGTTTGTTTCATTTGTTTGGTTTTTTGCTTTTTCTTCTCACTTTTTGACTGCTCCTATCCCTAAAGAGATACCCACTAATTTTTAACTGCCCTATGTTCTCTCACGGATGCTTCCATGGCAGTAATCTAGCAAAAACGTTTCATAATTGCAATCATAGTTGTTAGATCTGGAACTTCAAAAAAATGGATTGGTAGATCTAAAATTTGAAAAAAAGGAAAAGATGAATTAGCAAGAAGATGAAAAGAAAATAGGGATTGGATCGGAATGGAAAACAATTCCATGTGTGTTTGTGAATGTTTGCGGGAGTCAATAAAGGGCAAAAAAAAAAGTAGAGAGAGAGAGAGAGAGCACTAGACAGGAGAAGAATGTTGATGACTTGAAAAATGAAACAAAACAAAATACTCCGTTAGAAAATGCAAAAAGTAAAGGAAGACGTACACAAACTGGAAGTTTGGAATGCTTTGAATGCCAAAGAAAGCACAGGAAAGCTACTATTGGCGGGGAAGAAGAAATGATAGGAAATTCCTTTTCAAATCTAAACTTTTTACATATTGCATTTTGACGCCCAAATATTTTGAATAATTGCAACTACACATAAATTTATTTTATTATTTTCATTTGCAGCTTTAGTTTTTGCATTTTTACATGACTCTTAATATCATTCTAGATTAATTATCTTATGAACTCTAGCCCAAGGGCTTAGAACTATTTACATGTAATTCTTAATTTCATTCTGAAAAATGAATGGGTATATATATATATATATATGAAATATTTATGACATCATCTTATTCGACCCAATGGAATTCATTGAACCCTGTTGCTAAGGTCAGCAAGTCTGAAAACATAGCTCTTACTCATAAACGATAGCTAACTTCTTCATGAACTGTTGGAACCGCATGAACAATTTGAGCTTTTCGAACCTATTGAAGTGTTCCTCGATGTTACACTTTTGACATATGGGCCGTGATAAGCATCAACTTTGTTCCCCGATCTCGTTCCCACCATATAAGCATCTGATGCGGGGTCTCGATTAGGTGAAAGAGATTGCTCCAAAAAAAATAATAAAAACAGAAGATAAAACAGAGCGAGTGGTGAGAAACTGAGAATCGAAGAACAGGATCGATCCAAAAGATTAGCAGTTTTGTTGTGCACAAATGGCAATGGAAGCTTAAACTTCTCCGTCTCCCCCTTTTCCTACGGTAGGTTTAGGGCCTTGTGAACTATCATGCTCCCATTCAACTTACCTTTATTATCACCGGTTGGTTTTCTAGAGCACATTTTGCAATGACAAAGTACACTGCATCAAGCCTCGTGTCGCCGCCAGTAAGTACCAATGTAGCTCTTTCAATAATCTCATATAATATGTATGTGGATACTTGGTTGGACTGTTTATCACAATTCAATGTGTATAGCTACTCTGACTTTGATAAACTCCTGTGGAATATATTCCAACAATTTTGAACAGAAAATTTTCTAGAAACTATTAGTTTGATGGCAAATTAAACTGTTAGAAAGATAAATAGACTTGGGCCATCCAATTGGAAGGTACTTGGGGCGGCGCTTGAAGCTTTTCATTTAATCTTTGGGAAACTTATACACGAATACATCAGATGTGTAGATTTAGGTTGGAGGGCTGTGGATTCAGTTCTCTCAAAGTATAATTTGAACTTCTTCTTCTGAACTTCAATTTGCTCCGTTTATGATAGATCATGAGTACATATATAACTTTCTTTCTTTCACCCTTTTTTTTTGTCTCGGTGAAAACACAGCTTAATCAGTACTCTGTAATTAATAAATGATGCAATAGTAGTAGCAAGAACCCAATATTTTTTTACTGATTTTCCTATTGCAACAGCTGACGGTGCCGTGATTAAGGACGAGATCAAACATTTTCTACAACATCTTACGCAAACAATGCGGTGTGAGTGATGCACCAGAATTCTCATATCTGCGCTGACCTTATTTTGTTTTGGTTGTTATTTGTTTTGGTTGTTCACGTGAACAGTTGTAACCATGCAGTTAGTACGTTGCATGCAGTTAGTACGTAGCCATATAGTTAGTGGGACAGCTGGATGGCATGATTCTTGCTCATATCAGCTGGGTTCATCAGTTAGCCAGTTAGTTAGAGGTAGCCGACTTAATGAATCTATAAATAGGAAGCTACTCACGCAGGCTAGGGGCTGATCATTCATTTTGTAAAAGCTGCTACTCATCATTTTGTCTACTTCTTCTCTAAACTCAATAAATCAGATTTCCATTCCTTGGTCTACGAATTATTTCTCCACCACCTTTGTAATTCCTTGATCAAGGAACCTGGATCTCCACTGGCCTCCGCATCAGTGGTATCAGAGCAAGGTTTGCTAGCTCAGATCATCAATGGCGGAGGGCACTAGGTCTCAGGATGTCAGGAAAATGGAAGAGCATGTTCGAGCAATGTTGCGGGAGCAGCAGGATCAATTTGAGAAGGAAATGGCTGCGCTACGGAATTTGGTGATAGAACTACACACACAGAAGACTCAGGCTGAAATAAATGATTCAGCTCATACTTCAGACACTCATCTTAATAATGGAGGAGGTTACCAGATTCCATCACGGTTATCACGGGTAGATTTCCCCAGATTCAATGGAGTAGATTTTAGAGGATGGCTGTACAAGAGTGAACAATTTTTTGAGGTAGATGAAACTCCTAGTTATGTGAAGGTCAAGATAGCTGCCATGAATCTGGAGGGCAAGGCTCTCCAATGGCATCAAATCTTCATGAAATCCAGGTTGACACGTGGAGCACCGTCATGGGAGGAGTATGTGAAGGAGTTGTCTTCAAGGTTTGGGGATTCATTGTATGATGATCCTATGGGAGAACTCAAGAGCCTCAAACAAACAGGTTCTGTGCAAGAGTACCATGACCTGTTTGAGGAACTTCTCAACAGGGTGGACCTTCCGGAGGATTATGCTACGAGCTGTTTCATAAGTGGACTGAAGCCTGATATTCAGCTATCTGTCAGGATGTTTATGCCCAAAAATATACAACATGCTAGGATTTTGGCCAGGATGGAGGAGGCTAAGGGGGTGACGCAGCAGAAGGGGAAGGTGCCTCCCAGATTTTCCATGAGTTACCAAGACCATGCTAGCACTTCCCAAGCCCATACTAGTATTCTTGGAAATAAATGGAAGGCAGATCCCAGACCCTTGCTGCCATCGCCTCAGGTACCTACCTTCCCTGCATTACCCAGCAATGAAAGGCAGAAGGATGTGGTTCATAAAAGGCCCTTCAGGAGGCTCAGTAGAGCAGAAATGGATGAAAAAAGGGCAAGAGGACTTTGTTTCTGGTGCGATGATAGATTTGTGGCTGGACATAGGTGTGGTAATAAGCAGTTCCACAGGTTGGAAGTATGGGATGAACTAGTGGAGGAAGAAGGGAGTGAGTCAGCTGAGGAGGAAGATACACTAGATGAGGGTAAGCTAGCCCACATATCCCTCAATGCTATGACCAGCATGTCTGTACCAAACTTCAGAACCATGAGGGTCACGGGACATGTTGGAAAGCAAAATGTGAACATTTTTATAGACTGTGGCAGTTCACACAATTTCATTCATCCTAGGGTGGTGCAGAAATTGGGGGTCAAAACCATAAAGGTTGAGCCATTGGTGGTAGAAGTAGCAGATGGGAACAAATTAACCACCCAAGACCTCTGTCCTGGGTTCACGTGGAAGATGCAAGGGCAGGAATTCAAGGCAGATCTATTGGTGTTGCCTGTGGGAGGATGTGAGCTGGTTCTTGGTATGCAATGGTTGACGACTCTTGGAGATGTTAAGTGGAATTTCCAGGAGCTCAGAATGGAGTTTATACAACATGAGCACAAGGTAGTCCTCAGAGGGATGAAACAACAAGGGCTGCAGTTGGTGAAAAGGAAGAAGATGCAAAAGATCCTTCAGAAACCTGAACAAATTGTGACAGCACAACTTTGTCTAATTAAGGCGGTGCCAAACGCTTCAGAACCTTCATCCCTTTACGCTATGGCTGCTGCAACAGGTGGAGATCAGGTTAGTAGTTCAGAAGAACTTGAACAACTATTGAATGACTATGATGACGTGTTTCAAGAACCTAGTGGACTACCTCCAGAAAGATTGCATGATCACAAGATTATTCTTAAAAATGGGACAGAACCTGTCAACGTGAGACCCTACAGGTATCCTACGTTTCAGAAAGGAGAAATTGAAAAACTAGTAGCTGAAATGTTAGCTTGTGGTATTATCAGACCTAGTTCAAGTCCTTTTTCCTCTCCTGTGGTGTTAGTAAAGAAAAAGGATGGATCGTGGAGGATGTGCATTGACTACAGACAATTAAACAGTGCCACCATAAAGAACAAGTTTCCTATTCCCTTAATAGAAGAACTACTGGACGAGTTATTTGGAGCTAAGTTCTTTACTAAGTTGGATTTGCGATCCGGTTATCACCAGATCAGGATGAAGGCTGAGGATGTTGAAAAAACAGCTTTCAGAACTCATGATGGACATTATGAGTTCTTGGTTATGCCCTTTGGGCTGACAAATGCTCCCTCTACCTTTCAAAGTCTCATGAATGACATCTTTCGACCATTTCTGAGGAAGTTCATTTTGGTTTTTTTTGATGATATCCTGATATACAGTTGTAAGTGGAAGGAGCATCTGCAGCATCTTAGAACTGTGTTTCAGTTGCTGAGAAGTAACTCTCTGAAGGTTAAAAGGAGTAAATGCACCTTTGCTCAACAACAAGTCGATTACTTAGGGCATGTTATTAATGCTGAAGGAGTTCAGGCAGACCCTCAAAAAATCTCAGCAATCATGACTTGGCCCATGCCTCAGACTGTTAAGGAGCTCCGGGGATTTTTGGGGATCACAGGGTACTACAGGAGATTTATACAAGATTATGGAAAAATTGCGAGGCCATTAACAGATTTGCTGAAAAAGAATCAGTTCCAGTGGCATGATGGTGCTACTAGAGCTTTCAAGGAGCTACAAGAGGCTATGAGTAATCCTCCTGTTTTGGCCTTACCAGATTTTACTCAAGGATTTATTGTGGAAACTGATGCATCTGGGAGTGGGATTGGAGCGGTACTGATGCAAGGAAGGAGACCTTTGGCTTTTTTCAGCAAGTCATTGGGTTCCAGGCACTTAGCTTTGTCTGTGTATGAAAGAGAAATGTTGGCGGTAGTAACTGCAGTACTGAAATGGAGAGCCTATTTAGTAGGAAGGCATTTCACTATTAAAACAGACCACCAAAGTCTGAAATACTTGATGGAGCAGCGAGTACACACTCCTTTGCAGCAGAAGTGGATAGCAAAACTAATGGGCTTTGACTATGAAGTTCAGTATAAGAAGGGAAGGGACAATGTGGTTGCGGATGCTCTGTCTAGGAGGCCTCAGGAGGGCAGTGTGGTAGCTACTATGGTTACCATAAGTACCTCATTAATTCGGGACATACAACAGAGCTGGCAGCAAGATGCACACGTTCAGGAACTAATTCAGAAGATTAGCACTAATGATCAGCAGTACACAAACTACTCATGGCAGCAGGGGATGCTAAGAAGGAAGGGCAAGTTAGTGGTTGCTGATGATGCAGCCTTGAAGGACAAATTGATTGCCTTATGGCATTCGGGTTCTCAAGGGGGACACTCTGGAGTGGAGGTAACCTACAGGAAGCTTAAACAGGTTTTGTACTGGAAGTCTATGTTCAAAGATATAGCTCACTTCATAGCAGCTTGTGATGTTTGCCAGAGGCATAAAGCAGAGAATGTAGCTTATCCGGGGCTGCTACAACCTTTACCTATTCCTTACAAAATTTGGACTGACATCTCCATGGATTTTATCGAAGGGTTGCCTGTATCACATGGCAGGAAGGTGATTTTAGTCGTGGTGGATAGGCTCAGCAAGTATGCTCACTTCATAGCTGTGTCTCATCCTTACACAGCTATTTCTATAGCTCAACTGTTCATGGATCATATTTACAGGCTGCACGGCTTACCCCAGACCATTGTGAGTGATAGAGATCCTACATTTTTGAGTTCGTTCTGGCAGGAGCTTTTTAAACTACAACATGTCCAGCTGAACATGTCGACTGCCTACCATCCTCAGAGTGATGGTCAAACAGAAGTGGTTAATAGGTGCTTGGAAAACTATCTCAGGTGCATGACTAGTGATCATCCCAAAGACTGGAGTTTATGGCTACCCTTAGCAGAATTTTGGTATAATACCAACTATCATTCTTCTGCTAAAACCACTCCCTACGAGGTAGTGTATGGACAGTCTCCTCCTGTTCATATCCCTTATCTTCCGGAGGCTACAACTGTTGAGTCTGTTGATAGGAGTTTGAAGGCACGAGAGAAGGTTATTCATTCACTGAGGCACAACCTGACTAAGGCTCAGCATAGGATGAAACAAATGGCTGACAAACACAGATCAGAAAGGCAATTCTGCGTAGGAGATTGGGTTTATGTCAAGCTGCAACCTTATCGACAGCATTCGCTCAAGTCTCACCATTGCCAGAAGCTTTCGCCACGCTATTTTGGTCCATTTCAGGTGCTTGCAAAAATAGGGGCAGTAGCTTATAAACTGGCATTACCCTCACATGTTCGCATTCATGACACATTCCATGTTTCTGTCCTAAAGAAGAGGGTGGGTGCAGGGTCCTTTCATGCTCAAATTCCTTCTGGGGTCACGCATCAAGGGCAGCTCATGATGGAACCAATTGCAGTTTTAGATAGACGTCTGGTCAAGCGCGGACGGGTGGCTGCTACTCAAGTGTTGGTTGAATGGAGTAATAGCTTTCCTGAGGATGCTACCTGGGAGTTTTTGCAAGACTTGCAGCAGCAATTTCCCCATTTCAGTCCTTGAGGACAAGGACCAACTTGAGGGGAGGGTATTGATGCACCAGAATTCTCATATCTGCGCTGACCTTATTTTGTTTTGGTTGTTATTTGTTTTGGTTGTTCACGTGAACAGTTGTAACCATGCAGTTAGTACGTTGCATGCAGTTAGTACGTAGCCATATAGTTAGTGGGACAGCTGGATGGCATGATTCTTGCTCATATCAGCTGGGTTCATCAGTTAGCCAGTTAGTTAGAGGTAGCCGACTTAATGAATCTATAAATAGGAAGCTACTCACGCAGGCTAGGGGCTGATCATTCATTTTGTAAAAGCTGCTACTCATCATTTTGTCTACTTCTTCTCTAAACTCAATAAATCAGATTTCCATTCCTTGGTCTACGAATTATTTCTCCACCACCTTTGTAATTCCTTGATCAAGGAACCTGGATCTCCACTGGCCTCCGCATCAGTGAGTGTCTAGTTCAGTTTTGGGGTTAGTGAAGATTGGCGACAAAACGTAATTGACTACTTGTGACCAGCCTTTTGCTCTCAAGTATTTATATGAAGAAGATGCTGATGAGATTAGTGTCGAGCAACTATGTGAATAGACGAAGCACTGCTTGGAGTACTTAATACCCGTGGTTGAAGATGATGAGATTAGTGTGGACCAAGCACATCTAATTGGTTCACCTGGTCGGGTGTTCCGCAGTGGATTGCCTGAATATGCACCTGACGTGTGTGATTACACTAGAAGAGAGTATCCTCAAAATGATTTTGCACTCGACCGTGTTCGGGGATACTGGGTGTTGCCAGTCTATAATCCTACTCGGCACCTCCCCAGTGGTGTATTTGAAATTGTATAACCAGATTTTATTTTTTTTCACGTTTCTCGACATTGGGTTCTGAAGAAGCTTCAGGTTTGACTTTTCTCTTTTTAAGTTGCATAATTACTTTCCCATTGTTGATAAGGACATGGTGGTATCGTTTATGATTTATGAGTTATAATTATTAGTATAATTTTATCAATAAATTAGATAATAAATGAAATGGGTGCAGACTCTCATATATAAAAGAGGAACTTAGAGGATGAAGCTCAGGCCGTAACTAATTAATAGCTGTTATATAAAAAATCCAATCTGATTCTAATTTATCATTTCGTTTGTGTTTCTCTTTCGGATAATTTTGATGAGAGTTACAAACTACGTCTCTCGGCTTTATGGTCAATTCAGAGCATACTTATTGTGATAACTAATTTAAAAGTAACTAATTAATTTATTATTTGAACTAGGTAATGGATATAGGGGGTAATTTATAACATAACCAACCATTGTCTTATGTGTTATATAGTGCAAGATTTGTGGTAGCATAACATGAATGGTTTAAGTTTTTAGTGAACTCAAGACCAAACAAAATTTGGCACTCAATAAGAATTTGGTGATAAATCTAACTTGAATAAGAGATGTTTGGCATGAATTTTATATATCTCCATGTTCTTTGCAAATTTGGAGATAAATTGTGGTTTCCAGTTGTTAGGTGGTAGCAAGATAGTGTTTTTATAAATTAATCCAATTTTTTAATTGTTTATAACTGCGAAGACTATGGTGACTGTCACCCTCATATTAATCTTCTATTTTTAAGTTATTTTTAAGCGAAAGAAGTTGTTTCTAAAATATCTATGGCGTTTGAAGGAGGTTTTGGCTTTTCGGAACTTTTATACCAAAATTAGTTGAGTAAACATACAAAGAGCCTATCGTATTGGTTTTTTTTTGTGGGTGCATATCCGTTGTTGTCAAACAGCTTTTACAAGCCAAAGCAAACACTTTGAAACTTGTAAATAACACTTTAATATATTTATGATCCATGGATAATGTGTTTGTCAGAATCTAGCACGGGAGCTGAATCTAACTACTTGTGCAAGCCTCCTCGTGGAAATAAATTCATGTGAGTAACTCGAGTATTTTTTTTTCTTTTATACTGCATAATCTTGGCTGAACCTCTAGGCTATGCATTCGTTGCTAATAACTTTAAGCCAAACATCTGCAGGTCAAGATGGTGAAATTGCTAAAATTGGCGAAGCATTGGTAGGGGCGAGTGCAATACATCATCTGGATGATACTGAAACTTGGACTATTTCTGGAGAAATACTAAGTTCTCATCATGGCGTAGATTTTATTTGGAAGGGACAAGAGGTAGTTGGGAGAGCATTCTCATCCAAAAGTGCATGCTTTTGTAGGGATATAAGAGAATTAAGCATAACAGAGTACCCGTTGGTACCCATTGCACGATCCCTTAGGTACTCTGCCTGTTTTGCAGTTTGTTTGCAGAGCTCTTGCTCGAACAATTGCATTTACATATTGGAGTTCTTTTTACCTACGAATAAAAAATACTATAGGGATCCTAGGAGATTGTTCCACATGCTAATGGAAACATTGAAAGAACACCTCCAAAGTTCTTTTAAAATTGCTTCAGGACAAGAATTGGGGCAGAAATTGTCTGTTGAGGTTATAAAGGTCTCTTCAGATGATCAATTTGATACTTTTGAAATCTCCAATACTACTAGTGTTGAATCTACACCTAGGCTTAGAGAAGTACAAGGAAGAGAAGGAATGATGCGACTTGATTTCTCATCTCAACAAGTTGATGCTGCAAATGGTTCTATGAATGGTATCCGTGAACAGTAGAATGGAAGTGTTGGATCTACACCTAGGCTTGAAAAAGCACAAGGAGGAGAAGGAATGATGCAATTCGATTTCTCATCTCAGCAAGTTGATATTGCAAATGCTTATATTAATGGTGTCCATAGGCAGCAGGGTGGGATTGTTGGATCTCCACCTAGACCAGAGCATGCGTAAGGCTTTGTCAATGTATCATATCAAGAATTAAATCTTGCAAGAGTTGATGTTTTGCACAATCAGGAAAATGGAATTGTTAGATCATCAACTGGACATGAGCTCATGCAGAATATGGTCAGCATAGTGCATCATGAACCAATTGTGGAAGATCTTGAAAGAGATGGTGCTAGTATAGAGCAAATGAGCAATGGAGTGACTAATTTTAAAGTGCAAAAGCCAAGTTGTGCTTTAATAAGCCATCTTGGAATTACTTGTGAGGTTCCTGAACAAAATTCTACAAGGAAACTTGAAGATGCTGCAAAAAATATTGGAGGTAATTCTTAACTGTAGCATTTGTCTACATCAAAATTGAAATCAAATGTTGTTTAATGCATGTTGATTTGATCTAGATCTATTTGGGAAGATCTAGTTTACACGTTGTAAAGGCTTTTTCCTTCACTGAAGTTTTCCGTTCTCAAATCTGCAGTCAGTCAATCTACATTGAAGCGTATATGTAAGGAGTATGGTATTTGCAGATGGCCCCCTCCTAAAGCAAGAAAGGTTAACCAAGTCTTTGCTGAATAGAAAGTTGTTCAACCCGCTACTGAAAATATTGAAGAACACCACGGGTTAGATGCAACAAGGTTAGAAAGTGATAGTAGCATGTGGGTGATCAAGGCAAAATATCAAGAGGACAAGATAAAATTTGAACTTCCATCTTCTGCCCATAAAATTGATTTGGAGAAGAATGTTGCACAACGATTTAATCTATCCTTTGGAAGTTTTAAAATTAAGTATCAGAATGAACTTAATAACTGGATTTTGATAACCTGTGATATAGATCTGAGTTTTTGTATGAAAACACTATGCAAACTAGGTAGGACAACAATTGAAATGTTGGTCAGTTGATCAGCATTTTTGAACCTTTGAACAATTAATTTGTTTGTTAATATTGGGTGCTCTAGTACAACAAGCTTTACTATGGTCATTGAGTAGCTTATAGGTTGTTAGTCTCTATTACTCTTATTTTCTTTATCTCTCCTATTATTTTGTTATCCCTTCTAACTGCTATACGATTAAGATAGAATTAATTTTTGTATTCTTATACGATAAAGATAGAATTAGTTAGTTGTATGAAAAGGATAGAATTAGCATAGTATTTTAGTACATTAGGCTAAAAGTCCTCAATTTGTATTTATATATATTCTTCGTTGTACATGACACTTGAGTATCCAAAAATAAAATTGCCACTTTTTGAAATGGTATCAAAGCAATGATCTTTCATGCTTTTTTCTCCATACCTTAACTTTTTATTATGAACTCATGTTTTAATATTATATTATTCCTTCTTGTTGAGTTCTTGAAACAATGGTATAGCAAACTGAATCACAGAATCTAGGAAGTTCCTTGACTGGTGATTTGTTCTGTGATCCAAGTTCAAATGATGTAACAAATTCTTTGATTTTCACTACTTCAATTAGCAATTTAACAGCCGCACAATAGTGTGATGACCCCACCTTCCCCTAGGGCGTACCCAAGGGTTTGGCAGACCGCCTGCCCAACTCTCGTAAGGACTCACTCACTAACGTTCTTGAAATAGTCATTCAAGTCTCGAAATTAACATAAAAGTTTCATTTCCAACCAACAATTCAAACTTACAATCCAAAAGTAAAACATAGGATTACATTTCTAAAGATTCCAAGTACATCTCATCTACAAAAGTACAAATACAAGAGATTATATACACTAGTTCACGGCTACTTGCTCCAGCCTTCACCCCTGTAAGGAAAACAAACTAATGGGATGAACTAAAACTCAGTGAGATTCCTAAACAAGTAAACAAGCAGGTAAACACGGGAACATTTATAGTTAGCACTTTGCACACTTGGCACAACAATAAGCAGTCATTCAAGAATCAATCATTCATTCATTGAAAGGAAACGTGCTCACTTGGAGCCATTCACTCAAGTCATTCATTCATTCATTCGCCAATCATTTTCCTTATCCCTCCGACATTAGAAAACATTTGCAAGTGAAAACTCCTTCAGTATTCATGTCATTCATTCATTGATTTCATTGCATTGAATTCATTGGCCAGTTCTCCACCAGACTTCGTGGTAATATTCGAGTATACCAAACATTGTCCCAGGATTACCAGCCGCCCGACCGAGTCCGTTACTGGCTCGAGTCGATTGGCAACAAAGGGCAAGGGCTCGATTCAGCCAAAGGCTTACATTCATGCACAAGTAGCATTCAATCATTTGATCATTGAAAATTCACATTCACTTAGGTCGCGTGCGATAAAGTACACACTCGCCCATTGAAAATCCATTTAACAATCATTGAAAAGCATTTGATATTCAAGCAAACATTCACAACATTCCACATAGTCATTGGAAGCACAACATGCAAGGAACACTCACCGATATCAGTAGAGTAAATGTCAAAAGTTCATCCCTAGGTTATGCTCGTGCTCACCACCAAACCCTAAGAACAGCCAAGATAAAGATATTATGGTCCAACCATCCAAAATTTCCTGCAAACAAGGTTCAAGAGAAACTCCTCATTTCACTTTTTAAATGCAAAGTTATCACTTCCAAATCTTGAGATCAAATTTGGTGCTTGAATGAATCATGAGAGTTCACCACTAAAACACATTTAAAAGGGCTAATAACTTTCAAGATTTAAACCCCTAGTTCTTGATCCAAAACGTCAAGTTTTCTTGTTCAAGTAAAGAGAAAACTCATATACATAATAAATCCACGATCCAAGTATGAAATGGAGTGCAAGTAATCGAGAAAGCTAGGTTTAAAAACCAAGAAATGTTTCCAAGACCCTTCCAAGTTTTTTGTCATTTCATAAGAAAAATTCCAGTTTTTGTAACGCTCTTTGAAAAGTCATACCTTGAGTTTTGTAAGTCCAAAAATCATAAATCTTATACTGTTAGAAAATAGACTCAAAAGACTGCAACTCTCTAGAAGATACCTTCATAAAATTCAGTCCATAAATTAGTCAAATCTTAGCCTCAATTCACTGCTCAACTAAGTGCAAAAACAGAACAGTCTTGGATTTTCAGCCCACTTTGAAATTTTACTAGTATTTATAGAAAATGGACCAAACCATGAATTTTAAATGGTTAAAATAGCTATGAGTCTAGTTTCAAATGCAATAAAAGGCACTCAATTCGGATTTTTCTACACCAAGATATGACAGATTTCCCAAGACTGCTCAAAGTCTCCTGCGGAAAAAATTTTTAGCAGCACTTCCCCTTATTTTCCCTAATTTCCAGCTATTTTCAAGGCTACACTCTCACCACAAGACATCACCAAATCAAGTTCACAAGGTATAAGATATATAGAGTACTTATTTTAACCACAAAACTAGATATAATCAACATATACCTAGGCTGGAAAATTCTCACACTAAGCTGGAAAATCACTAAGAAAGCTAGAAGTCCCTCAAGTGAAGCCAAAATTACACATATAAGCTGGACAAATCATTATGGCAGGTTTATAACTCATAGTAAAGCTAGAAATACTCTACAAAAGCTGGAAATAATCAATAAAAACTGGAAATAACAGCCCACAACCTAAAACTACAAAATCAACCACAAAACCTACCATAATCAAGCTATAACTCCCTCCAAATGCAAGATTAAAGAGATACTCAACCAAGAATATCTGCAATCCTCAAGGTGAGCAGCAAACTACAGCTTTCTTTCTCAAGTAACTCCACCAAAAGCTTCCTTCCAAGATTGATTCAAGGTTCTATGGAGTGGATTAAGGTTTTTCTTTGGATTTCCTAAGATTCAAGCAAGAGATCATGACTAGAACTTGAGTTATTTTCTCCCCCTTTCCCTCTCTATAATTTCGGCCATCCCAAGCTAAAAATGGAGGAGTTTTGGTTGAAATGGAAGCTTAATGAAGATAAGAGGAAAGCTTAGTCTTGGTCAAGTCTTAGTCAAACTTGGTAGCCTTGTTGACAATTAGCAATAAAAGGAGAAATGTCTAGCCCTTTGTCTCTCTTGTGTTTCTTATAGCTTTTTTTCTTCTAACACACTCTTAACACTTTTAATCACGTAATTCCTCTAGCACCACATCCGTTCTCATCCACCAAACACAACGCGCATATCTCACTAGTCGGTCAAACTACTATAGTACTGTAAGAGACTTAACGTGTACCAAAATATAAAAAGGGGAATGATAAAAATCTTAACCTAACCTTTAAAATCACTGTCAAATTAAGGCTAACAAATAAGCAAGTAAAGTAAAATTAAAAGGAAATATAAATTAGTTTTTCAAAAACAGGAGAAAATTTAAAATAATTTTCGGGTCCTCACAAATATGAGCAACTCTTGTCATTTTTGAACTGTGAAAAGTCTCTGGCTTGGTTAATTTTGCTGGTAATGCAACTCATTCTTTGACTCCAAATTCCTTCTCTTGCTGCACTTGGTTACTAGACATAGGTGCTACTCATCATTTTATAGGAGATAAAACCTTCTTGTTTGATCTAGTGAAGTCCAAAAAACCCACTAATATATTCCTACTCGATGGCACTACGAAATAACTTTAGGAACATGGTAGTCATCATTTAAACTCTTTGATTACTTTGCATAATATTCTGGATGCTCCAGGTTTTCATTGTAATCTTATTTCTATCAGTCGTCTCACCAAATAACACAATTGTGTTCTATTTTTTCCTGAATTTTGTGTTGTTCAGGACCTATGCTCAAGGAAACTGATTGGGGCAGGTAAGGAATGTGACGATCTTTACTATTTCAACATAGACTGTGCTAAATCTTGTCATGTCAGGAACCAATATTCTATGGCATCAAAGGTTAGGACACACTTCACATGACCGGTTGGCATCTATACCTAATTTTTCTCATATTCATTTTGATAAAATCTGTTAAGAATGCACTGTGTGCCCTTTGGCATTGGCAAAGGCTTCTAGGCAAGCTTTTTCCCCAAATATCAATAAATCTGTGACTCATTTTCATTTAGTTCATATTGATATGCAGGGAACTTATCATACACCTTCAAGTTCTTGGGTTCATTTTTTTTCAACTCTTCTGGATGATTGCATTAGAACAGTGTGGACGTATTTATTAAAACACAAGAATGAAGCTTGCCGTGCTTTTGAAAATTTTTATTTTTTAATTCAAACTCAATTTGGATTTCAAGTTAAACAAGTTAGAAGTGATAATGCACTAGAACTTACTGAAGGTGACATGAAATTATTTTTTAGAAGTAAAGGAATTGTTAGTCAAACCTCTTGTGTTGGTACACCTCAACAAAACGGGTTGTAGAACGAAAACATAGGGACATCCTTAGGCTCGTGCTCTTAGATTTCAAAGTAACTTGCCTATTAAATTTTGGGGAGAATGTATTTTAATGACTGCATATATCCTCAATCGTTTCCCCACCTCAGTACTGAGAAATAAAACCCCTTTTGAAGCACTTTTTGGTAAACCACCAAATTATGATCATTTTAAAGTTTTTGGTTATTTAGGTTATGCTGGTGATTCCTTGCAACTTTTAGACAAGTTTCAATCCAAATCAAGACCTTGTGTGTTTGTGGGCTACCCTCAGAATAAGAAGGGTTTTAAAGTCTATGATTTGGAGCCAAAAAAATTTTAAAGTCTATGTTTTTGGGGAGAATGTATTTTAATGGCTGCATATATCCTCAATCGTCTCCCCACCTCAGCACTGAAAAATAAAACCCCTTTTGAAGCACTTTTTGGTAAACCACCAAATTATGATCATTTTGAAGTTTTTGGTTATTCAGGTTATGCTATTAATTCCTTACAACTTTTAAACAAGTTTCAATCCAAATCAAGACCTTGTGTGTTTGTGGGCTACCATCAGAATAAGAAGGGTTTTAAAGTCTATAATTTAGAGACAAAACAATTTTTCTTTTCTTGTGATGTGCACTTTCATGAAACAATTTTTCCTTTTAAAATTTCTTCTATTACACTACCTCCAACATTATCTTCCTCCTTGCCACTTAATCCTTCTTCACATATTTTTGATAATGATGATGAGTGTGTTGACTCTTTTCACAAAACATCTAATCCTAATCATGAAGTGCAGAGTTTCAATGTCACTTTTCCCTCACTTTCCAACCATGATATCCATGAACAACGGATTCGAAGGCTGTCTGCTTACTTGAAAGACAATATTTGTAACCTTCCTAATAGTTCCTGCTACACCAATTCAGTTTCCACTTCGAAAGCATCAGGTACTCCTTATCCTCTTAATTCCTATCTTTTTAATCATCGTATTTCTTCTTCCCATCAAGCTTTTCTTGCAGCTTTATTAACCGAGACTGAGCCTTCTACTTACTTTGAGGCTATAGTCAAGATGAAAAGTGAAGGTCTGCCATGCAAGTTGAACTTGATGTCTTAGCTGCAAATCAAACATGGGACCTTGCAACCTTGTCGTCAATAAAGAAAGCAATTGGTTATAAATGAATGTATAAAATTAAATACAAGTCAGATGGTACTGTGGAGCATTATAAAGCTCGCTTAGTGGCTAAAGGATATACTCAGGAGGAAAGTCTGAATTACATTGAGACATTCTCTCATATAGCAAAGCTAACTACAGTGCAATGCTTAATTGCTATTGCTGCGGCTAAAAATTGGGAATTACATCAACTTGATGTCAATAATGCTTTTCTCCATGGTGATTTACACGAAAAAATCTACGTGGTTCCTCCCCTAGTTATTTACCATATGGTGATAGGAGGGTTTGTCGGCTTTGTAAGTCTCTTTATGGTCTTAAACAGACATCCAGGGAGTAGTTTTCTAAATTAACTCATGCTCTTAAATAATATGATTTTATTCAATTTTAGGTAGATACTACTTTATTTACCTTGAAAACTAATCACAGTTTTCTTGCGGTTTTGGTCTATGTTGATGATATGGTAATTGTAGGAAATGATTCCTTTCAATGCTAAAAATTCAAACAATTCTTGCATAGATAGTTCCATCTGAAAGATCTTGGTCTCCTCAAATTTTTTCTAGGTCTTGAAGTTGGCAGGAGTCCTGAGAAAATTTTTTCAAGCAG
The DNA here is from genome assembly GCA_023065735.1 of Coffea humblotiana. Classification (NCBI taxonomy): domain Eukaryota; kingdom Viridiplantae; phylum Streptophyta; class Magnoliopsida; order Gentianales; family Rubiaceae; genus Coffea; species Coffea humblotiana. Next base: position 36,983,921 of record CM041213.1, on the reverse strand, counting down.
CAAAAATATGCTCTAGATATTTTGACAGATACTGGTTTTAGTGGTGCAAAACCTAGTTCAATTCCAATGTCTCAACAACATCAATTGGAGCGCTTGACAAGTGCACCTTCTGCTAATCCCTCATCTTTTCATCGTCTCATGGGTCGATTTTTGTACCTTATGATCTCATGACCAGATATTCTATATGCTGTTAATATCTCGAGTCAGTACTTGCACTCCCCTACATTGGATCATTATGATGTAGCTATGAAGGTTGTTTGATACATTAAGAATTCATTAGGCTAGGGATTATTTTTTCCTTCTTAGAATAATTTGCAATCAGGGGCTATTGTGATGCTGATTAGGGTGCTTGTCCTACGACACGACGCTCCATCACAGGTTATTATATTTCTATTGGGGATGCACCTATCTCCTGGCGTACTAAGAAACAACCAACCGTGAGTCGCTCATCCTGCTGAAGCAGCATATCGTGCCATGGCTGGTACCACTAATGAACTATTATCGTTACGAGCTTTATTGTTTGATCCCACCATTTTTCATTCGCAACCAAAACATCTTTTTTGTGACAATCAAGCTACACTTCATATTGCTACCAATTCTGTTTCCACGAGCGTACCAAACATATTGAGATGGATTGTCACTTTGTTCATGAGTAGATTCAGTCCAATGAGCTTTGACCTATTTCATCTGTTCAGAGGACCAACCTACTGACTTGTTCACTCAAGTGCTTGGTTTTGATCTTTTTCATCGATTATTGCACAAGTTTGGTGTGTCGTTCCTCCACACTTTAGCTTGAAGGGGGCTATTAGCATATATTGCTTTTATTTTCTTTATCTCGCCTATTATTTTGTTATCCCTTGTAACTACTATACGATTAGGATAGAATTAGTTTTTGTATTCCTATACGATAAAGATAGAATTAGTTAGTTGTATGATAAGGATAGAATTAGCTTAGTATTCCAGTATGTTAAGGTAAAAGTCTGCAATTTGTCTTTGTATATATTCTCCGTTGCACATGACACTTGGGTGTCAAAAATAAAATTCCACTTTTTGACATAGGTTGTCCCATAAGTTGCTTGATACCTAATTAAATATTGTCAATTAGATGACCAAGAGTCTAGTTGGCAAAATAATACTAAGTCAGAATTTTATTTGTTGCAGCCCATTTTTGTATCTCTCATTCCTCTCTCTCATTTTCAATTCCCATTTCTCGCCTTTCACGAGGGCACAACCATTGTGTCTCTTGTTTTATCACTTTCTACAAATGGTATTAATAAACATAGTCTGACCTAAGTAACTCAGTTCCACTGGGTTGACAATTTCATGTTACACAAAACAAAAAAAAATACTTTTACCCTGCTGAAAAATTTTCAACCCATCACTTTTACAAACCCAAGATATAGAACTAGGCTTGACTGATGGTGTGAATGGGGACAGAAAGAGAACAATAATATTGGAAACCAATTATTCATGGAACCTACAAATGGATAAAGAAAGAAAGACTTATTAGGGTCTAAACCCAGATAGTTTCAAGCCAAAAACCTAAAAGTTCAAAGTGGTTAGGGGTTGATGAGAAAAAAAGAAGGGTTAGGGTTTGATAAGAAAAAAAGAGGGGTCTAAGGGTGGCTTTGAGATGGGGGGTTAGGAAGGAGAGAAACAAGGCATATGGCCAATAATGATTATTGAAGTGAAGCATGTAGCTATGCAATAAGCAATGAGGCAATACGTGAAAGTAATGGTAGTGGTGCTGAGGGAGCGAATGGTGGTGGGGGTGTTCCGGTGGTAGTGGTGGTCGATTTGGCGATATTGGTTGTACAGCTTGGGAAGGAGAGAAGTGGGAGATGAGAGTGGAGGAAATGAATGAGAGAGACTGATGTGATACCCACTTGGACACGATTTAGACAACCAATTCACCAAAGGCTTAGCAGCGGAAATTTGACCCAAATCTAATCCCCGAGATAACGAACACTATTGATACTATCTCAACCCGTTATCTAACGAACTAGCGAACCAAATTTAAAAGTAGATGAACGCCACAACCAAGGAGTTACTTGATTGATAAGTTCAATTGAACAATTTGAGAAAGATTCTCAAATATTCAAAGAGCCTCTCTTAGAAAGAGAAAGTGAAAAAAACTCACGATTTTTATTAATGCTAAAAAACTGATCGTAAAGGTCTCTTGCCTTGGTTATATATAGCCATACAATTGACAACCTAAAGTGACTTGGAAAAAAACCCTAACTCGGCTAGGCTAGGCCTTTGGGCTGAAAATAATGACTAAATGGGCTATCTAATATTCGGCCATCTTGAAGGGTTATTTGGCCGAATTTATTAATCAAAATAAATAACTAAACAGCAACTAAAATGACAAATAAGCCCTTGCTCGACAAGATCAAAATGAACGACACAACTTGAAACTTGAATAACTTGCGCATGCGAGATCTTCGTGGACTAGAGTGGGGCTCCGGATCATATCATTCCCCTCCTCTTGAAAGCAATTTGTCCACAAATCGATGGTGCGTTTAAAGCACAGCAATGTTGGAAATAGATGAATGACTACGAGCCATGTTGCATGTCGTTTGGTTAGCCTTATGATGCTTTTGAACAAAGACATTCTCCAAGACAAGAAACATCTTGTATAAAGCTTGTGAAAATTCCAGGTTCCACTCCAAAGCTCTCTAATCAACCTTTTGTCATGAATGGTCGAATTTGGACCTACACAATAAATCACACAATTAGCATTTGTAGGTATAAAATCACTTGACAGCTTACCATTCACATTCACAAGATAAGGATCTTCATAGTGATGCTCAATCAGGTTAGAAAAGTCCCGACTATGATTGTGCAAGGTTACAAAATTCATTGCAAGTTGTTGTTGATATGGCCTATCTTGCACAAATGGAGCAAGATTGAGATAGGTAGCTTTTGTACCTTCAAATTGAAGAATAAAATTAGATTGTAAGGAATTCGAATTTGGAATAATGAGAAAAGAACTATTACCAACGAAATAAGAAGGAAGTTTATAACAAGTTTCAAGTGTAGAAACTCCCTTTGAAACTTCATTATTCCTCCCAACAAGCAAATCAGGCTCATGGTTGAAGTTGAACATCAATGGATGACAAAGAGATACAACACTTAAGATGCAAACTCCATGAAAAGTTTGATATTCACCAATGGATTTAGGTATAGAACATGCCAAGATCAACTCAATTTTTCCTTGCTTAACCTGCATAAAAGTAGAAACACTAAACAAAGTAGAGTTAAGATCGTTAGAAAAAATGTATGATCCCACATCCTTTCTCACAATCAGCTCACTCTTAGAATTTTTAATCTCTTTCTCATGCTCAATAGCTAACTTTTTCCTCTCATTATTCTCAACCTCTTCCTCCTTTTCAACTCCCTCGAATTTTACCTCTTCAGTCACAATTCCCTCATCTCGCTCTTTCTTCATACTATAACGCTCATGCTCACTCTTCATGTATGCTAGATCAATACAAAGTTGCTTAGAATTAAGCGACACAAGCCTGGTACGACGACAATTAAATGTGAAGGAATACTTATTAGTATATCCATCATATTTGACTTCTCGATTAAACATCCACCATTGTCCCAACAGCACATGTGTCACTTGAATAGGAACTACATCACACAACACCTCATCCACGTATTGGCCAATACGAAAAGGAACAAGTGTGTGTTTCGTAACCCAAATATCACTACTATCACTTTGCAACTTGTAAGGTCGAAGATGATCAATGGTTGGAAGATTCAATTTCTCAACCAAGACAGTACTTGCGAGGTTAACTTCACAACCCTTATCAATGGCTAAGCTGTAAACTTTATCCTTGATGTGGCAACGTGTATAAAACCAATCATTTTTTTGAGCTTTGATGATTTCCAATTGTTCAGTTATCTCACACAATACTACAGCATTTACTTCTTTAGGCACAAGATGGTGAAGCTCCAATTGAGCATTCGTTTGTCTCATACTTTTATCACCTGCAAAACTCAACAAACATTAGTAGAAAATCCTCACTCACTCCCTCACGTGTTTCGCTCACTCTCGTGTATCACTCAAGTGTTTTAAAACACTCTAATATTCTCACCACTCACTTTTCAAGTTCCTCGATTGCCCCCTTGAAGAAATCAGAAATTTCCTTCAAGTAGTTTAACCAAACTTCGATCAAGTTTTGTCCCCAAAAGTGGCGTATGAGTAGCTGGAAATTTGAAGACCGAATAATGACTCAAAACAACAATTTTACAAGCAAGAATTTGCTGGAATTTTTTTCTGTTTCAGTCCGCAAAAGAATGACTCAAATATTGGGAGAGTTTGACTTCGACAAGAACTCTATGACTAGACCGGTTTGGACTCCTTTTGGACACTCCTAGCAATCTGTAAACGACTCAAAAATACCAACTTAGAGCTCGGACAGAATGCAAGGTTCGGTGACACAAGAAACAAGGTGGCGGAAGTTTAGGAGCCTAGAGTGACTCTACCCACTTTGCACGCAGCTGATTTTTGGAAGTTGTAAGTAAGGTTTAATGGGTAGTGTTTTGGGTGGTTTAGTGGCTGAATTTCTGGTTTCTCATGGGTACAAAGGTAACCAAATCAGAATTTGGTAATTTGAGTTCAACTAGGATTTGTTTTGCAAACCCAAGTCAAGTTGGTTTCCAAATTCAAGTTGGTTTCCTTTTTGTTTTCTACTTGTGATCCGATTTTGTTTCCTTTTTTTTCTTGCGTTTTTTTTTTGTAACGCAATCAGATTTCTTTTTCTTCTTTTTCAATTCAGATCACAACAACAAACAAGAATTTCGTTTGGATATTTGCACAAGATCAACCCCAATTTCAAGAAACAAGAACTAGGGTTTGGTTTGTTCAAGATATGGTGATTTTGACTTCAAGAATTCAAGAACCCAAGAATACCAACCTAATACTTCAAGATTCTACCAAGAATTCCCAGAAAATTCAAGAAATTATCAAGATTCCCAAGAAAAAAAAAGGTAAACAGCCTTCTTTGTAGTGCAAGACACAAAAATTCCCAACACCCTTTGTCAAGAAACCCTAGTTTGAACGTTAGATTTCAAGAACCCGCTATGCAATCTAAGAATTTCAAGAAATTACCAAGCAAATTACAAGGAGCAAGAACAACAAGAAACAAACACAATGTATGGGAAATTTTTTTTTTCGGATGAATAGTAACCGCGGATGAACAGTGTCGGTGACCAGTACGATAAACAGTGACTTTTTTTTTTTGTTGAAGACACACGAAAATAGATTTGAAAAGACAAGACTATATGATTCGACACAAAAGAAAAGAAGGATATAATTTGGTGGTTGTCGACTAGCTCTGATACCAACTGATGTGATACCCACTTGGACACGATCTAGACAACCAATTCACCAAAGGTTTAGCAGCAGAAATTTGATCCAAATCTAATCCCCGAGATAACGAACACTATTGATACTATCTCAACCCGTTATCTAACGAACTAGCGAACCAAATTTAAAGGTAGATGAACGCCACAACCAAGGAGTTACTTGATTGATAAGTTCAATTGAACAATTTGAGAAAGATTCTCAAATATTCAAAGAGGCTCTCTTAGAAAGAGAAAGTGAAAAAAATTCACGATTTTTATTAATGCCAAAAAACTGATCGTAAAGGTCTCTTGCCTTGGCTATATATAGCCATACAATTGACAACCTAAAGTGACTTGGAAAAAAACCCTAACTCAGCTAGGCTAGGCCTTTGGGCTGAAAATAATGACTAAATGGGCTATCTAATATTCGGCCATCTTGAAGGGTTATTTGGCCGAATTTATTAATCAAAATAAATAACTAAATAGCAACTAAAATGACAAATAAGCCCTTGCTCGACAAGACCAAAATGAACGACACAACTTGAAACTTGAATAACTTGCGCATGCGAGATCTTCGTGGACTAGAGTGGGGCTCCGAATCATATCAGAGACAAATGTAAGTTACAATAAATGAAACTCTAACTTGGCATTATTTTGCCAACTAGACTCCTGAATTTAATTGATAGGATTTAATTGACTATTGATGTTACAGGAAAATTCACAAGTTACTCAATGATCATAGTAAAATTTGCCGCACTAGTATTATGATATTTTTAGCCAATACTCTATTCCAAGAGAAAGTGTGCTCTACAGCAAAGCATGCCAATACTTAGCTACATGTTTTAGATTCATTGACTGGATAAATATGGTAGGTGATAAAGATGTTTTTGTCCACTTCAAATCATCTATCTCGGATTTTGTCTCTGTTCCATTTTTTTCATCTTTGTTTAACTACCACATGTATTGTACTACTGTACTTATCCTTCAATTGAGTCCTAATAGTTATTAATTATTAGACTTATCCACAATAGAAATCTAAAAATTATTAATCAATATATATGATAATTAAATAGGGATGAGACAGGCGAGAAAAAAATAAAATCCGGGACAGACGATTTCAAGCGGTTTTTGTCTCTCACACTTAATGATCTCAATGCCTTGCACCCACTTTCTCAGACTTTAGTTACTTTTGGTAAAACAAGACAATTTTGATTGAAAATGGTACATAAAAAAAAAAGAACCCAAGCTATAGCAGCAAATTTTTATTACACTTGCCCCAGCTACCTTTATTTCAATTTGTTTTTCAACAAGAGAAGTGTGGGATTTCAGAAGTCGAGAAAGGGCAAGAGTATTGAAACCCAAGACCTCTAAGGCAAAAACTTTCAACTTTAACTGTGAGAACCATCACTTTAAAATATAAATTATTCTAAGCTACTTGCCTTGCCCTAAGATTAAATCACTTAAAACATTTCCTTGCATTGCATTGCACTACCTTTTATTTGAATTGTAACATTTCCTTGACTTGGCATTTCTTTATTTCACTATATACACTATGACCAAATATCCTTTTTATTGTGGTTGGGATTTTATGTGATAGTTTAGGGGTGTTAGTTAGACATTGGAAACATTTGGAGGGTAGCAACCTTATTTGGCAAAGATTAGAGGGAGAATGGCCAAGATTGAGACAAGTGGCAAAACCCTAACCATTCAACCTTTTTGACCAAGGAATTAGAGGAAATTTAAACCATTCTTGGCTCCATTTTCTCCTCTTGTGGCCAGCCACTCCTAGCTTCCAAGGGAAGAGAGAAAACTCCATTTTTCTTGTTTTTTAACCCTAGCATGATCTTGAGCAAAAATCAAAAGAGAAAGGACTTGAGTTAGTTGAGTGAACAGCCTTCAACTCTAGTGTGTGATTCAAACTTGGAGCTTTGGTTTTGGTGATTTTTTTGGTGATTCAAGCTTCACTCAAGAGAGGTATATGATCCTCAAATCCTAGCTTTCTTGTGTTATATTAAGTATTTGAGGTTTTGATGGCAAACTAAGAGTTGTATGGATGTTAATTATGGTTAAATTTCTTGAACTAAACAAGTGGTAGTAGGGTTGGTTGGTTAGCATGCCATGTGTTTGATTAATTGTTTAAGCTTTGTTTATGATTTTCTTGATGTATTAACATGTTTTGGATCCTTTTAAAGTTAAGGATAACTCTTGGAATGTTGTTTGCGTTAGCTATAAGGAAAGGATGGAAGTTGGAGTTGCATGTGAACTAGTGGACTGTTTTGTTTCTCTTGGCTGACCGGCCTTGGAAGGAAGGTTTCTCTTTGATTTTTGTGGCTCTTTGCACATTAATTAAGCCTAAGGAACTTGGCTAAACATTGGTTTAAGATTTGGTGTGAGTTGAATTGGAAATGAAGCAAGTAAGTGGTTGTTTTTGGGCAAGTAGTGGACTATTTTGGTTCTTTTTGTTGGCTAGACTGTTTTGGTTCTTTTGATCATTTTGTGTGTTGCATTTTAAGCTTCAATGGTGCTAGATAACTTGATCCCCTGTATATGAATACTAGGAGAGTGAATTGGGTGAATTTGAGCCAAAACAAGTGAAGTTGGCAAGAAGAGATAGAGTGACTTTGTTAGGGTTCTAAGCTGATCAAAACTGAAAACTCAGCCGACTTCCCCGAATCACTGGTATTGATAGGAGAGGAACTAGAGTTTGAACTTTATACTGTTGGAAAACCCTTTGTGTCTAGTTTCCAACTCCACCAACGGCACATGATTCCAACTTTTCTACAGTGAAATATGATCGTTTTCCCGAGACTATGCGGGCGCGACTGTTTTACCCGCAATGACTACTTTGAACTTAAATGAGAATTTTCTTTTACTCAACATTCTTGCACTTTTCAAACTTGTTTTCTTATGACCTTTTACTGCATTTTGGGCCTAACTTGCATGGTGAATTTAGTCGATTTAACCACTCACTTGATCACCTATTGTACCTACATTTGGGTTGGAAATGAACCTAGATTGTTAAAGACTTCACTTGTTGCCCTAGGATTGGGAAATGGAGGTGAACGTAACCACAGAACTTGACGTTGGAACTCTGCATTTTCTAACAGGTGAGTGTTTCATTGCCTGTTAACTGTCTATGTGAAATATCTGAATATTTGATTTGTGACTGGTTGAGTTAAACATTTGTTTTGATAAATTTGAGGCGAGTGTGTACTTTATCACACTCAACCTTCTTCAATTCCACTGAGGCTCTGTATACTGTTATTATGAGATGTGATTTCTCTATATTTGACTGTATGTGAGTTGTTTGAGTGATATCCCATCAATTACTGTGACTGTTTGGGTACCCAACCTCATAGGTGAGTCGGTTGTATCAAGCTAGCAAGGCCGATAAATCTTGAGGACTGTTTACTGAATCTGGATCCGATATACTCGAGTATTACCTACTTACTGTTTGAGGAGTTCGGGCCCGGTAAGGGGGTTGACTAGTGGACGGGATTTGGAGAAAGTGGTGTTCTACGGACAGTATATTCTTTAAATGCAAACATTGACGGAGAGTCAACGGGCTCTCGTTTGATCAAGCTTAAGTGGATTTGGCTTTTGGAAGCCACCCGTATCCTTGAATTGAGTTGTGATTAAATTGTTATAGTACAACGGTATTTACTTGTTTATATTACGCCCTTAATTGACTATGTGCTTACATGTTTATTTGGAACCTCACTGAACTTTAGCTCACCCCACTCCTTTTGTTTTCCTTAACAGATCTGGGATGGAACTGTGGTCGAGAACTTTCATAACTTTAACTTTTATCTTGAATTTGTACTTGGGATTGTATCCCTTTTGTTAGATGACTTTACCTTTGACTCTTGTAAGTTTGAATTTGTAAATTTACCGCATATTATGTAAATTAAGTGTGGAGTGGTAAGTTTGACTTTTAACCTTATATTTTAAGTTTTGGAGAGTGGCGTGGCGATTATATTTCCATTTTGATCTGTACCCTCTATTTCGGAGATATTTCATTAAGTTATCTTGAGTTGCTAGTTCATTAGTCGACTGAGTCCCGGTGAGAGTTGGGCAGGTAGTTCGCTAATTCTTAGGGTTCGCCCTGAGGAGAAATAGGGCTGTCACAGGTGGTATCAGAACCTAGATTTGAATTGGTTTGGGCGAATTAGAAATTTTTAACTTTAAGATTATATTTGATCATTTTCCCTTAAGAGTACTTAAGTTTTATCTATACTTTGTGTAGGATGGACGGACCAAGTGGCCCTAGTGATAGTCAGGTTGGCGAGCTATCCCGTGGGGTACTCCCGATGATTAGGTACCAGATCAGACCAGGAGGAACTGCCGTGCATTGGAGTCCAGCTAATCGCTATCGGCATTGCGAGTGTCGACATACTTACGCCTATCTGTCGCGCTCCATTTTTCGCGATGGAAAAATAAGTATATATAAAAGATGTGATTTTATTTAAAAATAAGTGAAAAAGAACCTAAAATGGGATTTTAAAAAATGCGACAGTTTGGGTTCAAAATTTAGTCTAAAAAGGGTTTTTAAAAAAAAAATAAGAGTCGCCACTTGGTATTGAGTTTGGTGTACCAAGTCATCTCAAAAATATTTTTTTGACAAAAATAAAATAAAATAAAACCCTTTTCGACAACTCCAGGTTTTTGAAAAATAAGAAAAAATAGGTTCGGGAGTCACGGTTAAAGAAAGGAAAGGCAAAGGTTCGATTAATTCAAACTTAAGGCACCCTTTCTGTGACACCCTCACTTCTCCCTCGGGCGAACCCTATGGTATCCGCGGAATGCCTGCCCAACTCTCGCCGATACAAATCAAATTTAAATTTAAAGGTACACAACTAATAATAAAATTCAAATTAAGAAAATCTCTCCCTTAAATAAACTTCCAAATCTTACATCACAAGTTATCAAAATTATCTCAATCTTCAATCTTAAATACAACCCAAAATAATATGTACTACAGTCATCTGCCATAATACAACTTAAAATTTCCAAGAGAAAACAACTTAGTATTATTCGCGAGTACTCTTGGTCTTGAACCTTGTTAAGGAAAACAAAAGCGTGGAATGAGCTAAACAGCCCAGTGACGTTCCAAACTACACTAGTAGTTCTAATAAATCAAGTAAATTGAGCATAACACATGTATGGTTCAAGATTTCACACTGGCACATTAAAATAAGACATTATCATTTTACAGAAATAAACACACATTAAAAGGATACGGTGTTCACTTGGAACTGTTTCGGTCAACTGCACCTTATAACCCCAATATTTTCCCCGGTCTGTTTGGCCATTGCCTTATCCCTCCAGTGATAATACTCGAGTATATCGAAACGGTGGCCCAGAGTTCCAATCTACTCGACCGAACCCAGTCCTGGCTCGAGTAGTTTAGTAACTAAGGGCAGGATCCAGTTCAACTTAGACCTTACAACATGCGCAAGTAATCAAGTAAATCGGTAAACGGTAGTAGTTCACGGTTAATGGTAGAAATTTATCATTTTAGTAGGTCGAGTGAGATAAAGTACACACTCGCCTTAAAACGGTGGACAGTTACATAGGAGCAATTATAGAGTGCACTTAACACTTAAGCACACAATAACTGTGAAGTAAATATGTAGCAAAACTGTTCAAATCACGTACACCTATAAGGAACACTCACCGAAATCAAGAGTGTAAAACAAGAGCGAGGCAAGATCAAATGAATTCCTCGGGATCCTCCTGATCACCTGAGACATGTACAAGTACAATTCACCTAGGTATTCAACCAAGATCTAGTAGTATTCCCGCTACTCTCACTTAAGAGATAACGCGTTCAAATCGAATACATATATCACTTAATAATTTAATCCACAAGGGTAGCATTTGAAAATATCCAAAAATACATTAATCCAAATCAAGTCATGTCCAACATCCTCCAAGTTGAAGATTAAATAGATCTCTAACTTTTGGCACGAAAACCAAGAAAGATGGAGGATTAGTTTCTTGTCAAAATTCCCTAGTTGAACGCCCAAGTTTCAAGTATAAGTGAGCTTTTCTCATTTTTCAAACTCATTTAGTTAAAGTCTAGTAAAACCGCCACCAACGGCTCACTAACTTCTTTAGTCACCAATTCAAGTTGTACCCGTAAATCGAGTAAAATTCTCAAGTTCTCTTTTAATAAAAGCCTCACTCAACGTCCATTTTCAACGATTAAATCGATGGCGTATACTCAAGAGACTATGGCGATAGAAGCTTTGGCTTTCAAATAAGGAAAATAAACACATTTTTACTTGGAAGCTCGGCCAAAACATTCCGAGTATTACTACTTACGTTCACAAGAAACCTTTCAAATCATTCTTTTAAAATACTTGTATAATTGCCAACTCTGGTACAATTATCAAGGCCATAAGAATAGGGGTTGAAGTCCCTAATTTAAGTACGAAAAGAAGTACCATTAACCAAGAGAGTTATACGACCAAGTAATTGCATCAAGAGAGGTTTAACTTTCGGAAACCAAGATTTGAAATGAAAGTTCAAAGTTCCAAAAAGACCTTGTATTAAAACATGAAATCAAATTTAAAACAGTCCAACAATCACAAAGGAAGGTGGAAAGTTCTTAAAGGAGTAATTTTGTTGAAAACAGAAATTTTTCAGTTTAGAGTGACATTATTTTGAAAAATCGTATCTTGAGTTTCGTAAGTTCAAAAATGGAAAACTTTATACCGTTGGAAACTTGGTTCGGAGTACTAAAATTTCTTAGAAGACATTTTTCCAATATTCCAACTAAAAAAGTATTCATAATTCAGCTCAAAGTTTCAGTTCTAAGAAGACAAGTTTGAACCAGTCTTTGTTTTTCAGCAAACTTTGGAAATTCGGCATAATTCATTGAAAGTGAATCAGCCTTTGAAATTTATAAAAAAATAAGCGTTCTAAACAAAGTTTCAAACACAACAAACGGAACTAAATTCGGAGTTTTGAGTATCGAGATACATCAGTTCAAAGTTGGTCGCATTTCGCAAACTGTTCAGTCATTTTCCAGATTTGAAAAGCTATCTTTGAAGTATCATTTAGCCATCGAAATGGCATTGAAAATACACCAACTTTTGTACACTAAATCTTCCATATGTGAACTATATCTCTACCAAAGTTCAGACAAAACCTCACGTGAGAAGATAGTTAACAAAATAATCAAAGTTCGGGAAAATTTCAAAGCAAATCTGCCGTCCGTGGTTCTCTTTTCTTTTCAAATGTTTTGTCCCACACAATCAACCTCAATTAGCTCAAATGTTGAAAATAAGGTTCCATAAACATCCAATGAGCAATTTAGAGGTAATTGACATCAAAGTTTTCGAAAAAAAACATTCCAAAACAAGTTTGACCATTCGGCCAGCAAGAGAGAAGAAACTTTCCAGTTTCCAGTTTTGCTGCAATTTAAAAATCAGGCCATAACTCACTCTATACAAACTCAAATAAAGAATGGTTGGTGGCGTTGGAAATTAGGTTCTGAAATCTACATTTCATCAGAAGAAATAATTTCCAAAATCAGTTCACAAGTGGCTCAAATCCAATCCACAAGTTACAGTTTCTCTTTTCCATTCGAATGAACAGGCTGAACAGAATAGCCGACTTTATCAGTTCACTGCAGTTCACACAAAACGAACTAGACAGTGATTTTTATACCGTTTTAAAGTTAAGAATGACTAGTTTCAAATGCCACAAAAGGCACTCGATTTCGACTTTTTTACAAAGAGTTATGTTCAATCAAAGAAACACTGTTCAGGCCTTCGGATGACCATTTCCAGATTTCTTGCAGTTTCGAAATTTCAAGTTTTGCTCAACCAAATCAAATGATTTTTGGTAGAAACTTTCTACACACCATATATAACATATATACATCAGTTTCACAGTCATTTAAGAATCAAAAATTCAAAAATTTAGGCAAAGCAATAATAGGACAGATCCGGCCAGCTTACTTCCTCTCACGATTTTCTCTCTTTCTTTTTCCTCTTCTAGTAAAACTCATCACAAACACTCTAACACACACATAAACATCATGGAAGCCCTCATTTAACCAAGGTGGGAGTTCATAGAGTCCACTTCAACCAACCAAATCCAAGCAACAACAACAATAAGAAAGCTATAAGCTTCAAAACCAAGAAATGAAACAAGAAAGTAAAAGCTTTGGTGGAGGTGTTTATACCTTCAAAACTCAAGATGAAACTCTATATTTTTGGTGTGAAAAACTCCTTAAAAGAGCCCCTAACCAGCCGCCCCTCTCTTCCCTTCAAGCTAGAGCAAGAACCTAAGGAGTTTGATGGTTGGATGATGTTTTGCAAGCAAAAATGGAAGCTAGAAGTGAGGAGTTCTCTTCTTCCCTTTCTTGTCTTGAGGCTGGCCGAAATTTGGAGTGAGAGATAAGGGAGTTTGGTGGTTTGACTCTTGTAAAACTTGGGGAGAAAGAATGGAATAGTAGCCATAAGTGTTGGGCAAAAAGTCAACTCTTAATAGTTGTCGCGCGCGAGTTTTGTATCGCCGTTTTCTCTCGGGTTTGTTCACTTGTACACTAAACCTCCAATGTACTTCCTTTAATATGGTCATTATTCACCCTTAGTAGTTTAGGATTAATTCTTCAAATCTCCAATTAGTCGTACCGGCGCGACTTTCGGGTAATTATCGACGCACACGCGGTAAAAGTTTAATTTGAATTCACTCACATTTAATCCCTCAATTAACTTTTCTTAGTCTACTATTGATCATTCTTAATACTCCAAAACTAATGCACTCTCGAATTGAATATTATCTCAAAAAATGTGTACTCGTTATTTCTCGCTAAACGAGCAGTTGAAAAATTAAATTTACTAACGAAACGTTTTAAAATTATAAAAGGGATATTTTTGCATACAAATAGACTTAAAACGGATGAAATAAATTATTTGGAGTAAACGGGTGAATAAATAATTAAATAATCAAGTAAAATAATATATATATAAGAAAAAATTCGGGTCCTCATAACCTTCCCTCCTTAAAAGAATTTCGTTCTCGAAATTCATACTTTCCATAACCTCAGATAACCCTGGACCTTGTTGTGTTACTAAGACCTCTAGTACATCCGTCATGCGAGTTAAAACTAATCCCATTTGATCATCTCCTTCCCCAGCCCTTGGCTCGGTGTTTTGATCAGTAGCAGAATCATTATCTACCCTTTAATTTCGGGGTTGTCTGGGTTGACGTTCCTGTCGTTGTCCTCTAGTTTTCATGTTCACAGCTAATCTATATGCATATGCATAAACCCCATGCTAAACCATAATTGAACTACACACATGTACCAGTAACAACTCTAAAGAAAAATGAAATCACTTCCATAAATAACATTATCACCGTACAAGTCAAACACAACTAGAGCTCATTAGATCATAACACAAGTTACAGTCAAATAAAGTACGTACCAAGTCAAGGTCAGTAAAGAGGTGATTAACAAAAGTACATGCATCTCCAAGGTACAACCTCCTAAGTCCTATTCTCATCGTCCCATTACAAAAGATCAAAAGTAGTGATTCACTAGATTAATTGGAATTAGATGATTCTCATTCCCTAACACGTTCAACTTCATTCCCAACACTAGGATTCTCTGGGCCACGATCTTCTCCACCTCTCTCTCTTAATTGGTGTGTCATCCTAACCAAACGATTATTGATTTCCTGTAACTATTCACATGAAATATCGATTCGTTCTTATTCTCCGCAAATGGAGATCTCAAGTCCTTAGCATTTCCCTCAACTCTTAAGTACTCGGGTACAAGAATCCGAAATAAGATAATTCACAATTCGACCCGGCCGATCCCAAAAGTAAATCACCACATTTGAGATTCCTACCCAACATACATATTTAATTTTCCCCAAGTATCAAGATAAAGGGTTTATACCTATCACATTCATGATTCACAACTTACACTCTAGAAGAGTATTTAAGTCTTTACTCATTCACATAATAGGGGTTATAACACCCCTTGGCCCAATCTCACCCCACGCAGAGACCACGCGAAGTGGCTCTGATATCACCTGTGATGCCCCCACTTCTCCCTAGGGCGAACCCTATGGTATCCGCGGAACGCCTGCCCAACTCTCGCCAGGACTCGATACAAGTCAAATTTAAACTTAAAGGTACACAACTAATAATAAAATTCAAATTAAGAAAATCTCTCCCTTAAATAAACTTCCAAATATTACATCACAAGTTATCAAAATTATCTCAATCTTCAATCTTAAATACAACCCAAAATAATATGTACTACAGTCATCTGCCATAATACAACTTAAAATTTTCAAGAGAAAACAATTTAGTACTATTCACGAGTACTCTCGGTCTTGAACCCTGTTAAGGAAAACAAAAGCGTAGAATGAGCTAAACAACCCAATGAGGTTCCAAACTACACTAGTAGTTCTAATAAATCAAGTAAATTGAGCATAACACATGTATGGTTCAAGATTTCACATTGGCACATTAAAATGAGACATTTATCATTTTACAGAAATAAACACACATTAAAAAGATACGGTGTTCATTTGGAACTGTTTCGGTCAACTGCATCTTATAACTCCAATATTTCCTCCGATCTGTCTGGTCATCGCCTTATCCCTCCAGTGGTAATATTCGAGTATACTGAAACGATGGCTCAGGGTTCCAACCTATCCGACCGAACCCAGTCCTGGCTCAAGCAGGTTAGTAACCAAGGGCAGGATCCAGTTCAACTTAGACCTTACAACATGCGCAAGTAATCAAGTAAATCGGTAAATGGTAGTAATTCACGGTTAACGGTAGAAATTTATCATTTTAGTAGGTCGAGTGAAATAAAGTACGCACTCGCCTTAAAACGGTGAACAGTTATATAGGAGCAATTATAGAGTGCACTTAACACTTAAGCACACAATAACTGTGAAGTAAATATGTAGCAAAACTGTTCAAATCACGTACACCTATAAGGAACACTCACCGAAATCAAGAGTGTAAAACAAGAGCGAGGCAAGATCAAATGAATTCCTCGGGATCCTCTTGATCACCTGAGACATGTACAAGTACAATTCACCTAGGTATTCAACCAAGATCTAGTAGTATTCCCGCTACTCTCACTTAAGAGATAACGCGTTCAAATCGAATACAAATATCACTTAATAATTTAATCCACAAGGGTAGCATTTGAAAATATCCAAAAATACATTAATCCAAATCAAGTCATGTCCAACATCCTCCAAGTTGAAGATTAAATAGATCTCTAACTTTTGGCACGAAAACCAAGAAAGATGGAGGATTAGTTTCTTGTCAAAATTCCCTAGTTGAACGCCCAAGTTTCAAGTATAAGTGAGCTTTTCTCATTTTTCAAACTCATTTAATTAAAGTCTAGTAAAACCGCCACCAACGGCTCACTAACTTCTTTAGTCACCAATTCAAGTTGTACTCGTAAATCGAGTAAAATTCTCAAGTTCTCTTTTAATAAAAGCCTCACTCAACGTCCATTTTCAAAGATTAAATCGAGGGCGTATACTCAAGAGACTATGGCGATAGAAGCTTTGGCTTTCAAATAAGGAAAATAAACACATTTTTACTTGGAAGCTTGGCCAAAACATTCCGAGTATTACTAATTACGTTCACAAGAAACCTTTCAAATCATTCTTTTAAAATACTTGTATAATTTCCAACTCTGGTACAATTATCAAGGCCATAAGAATAGGGGTTGAAGTCCCTAATTTAAGTACGAAGAGAAGTACCATTAACCAAGAGAGTTATATGACCAATAATTGCATCAAGAGAAGTTTAACCTTTGGAGACCAAGATTTGAAATGAAAGTTCAAAGTTCCAAAGAGACCTTGTATTAAATCATGAAATCAAATTTAAAATAGTCCAACAATCATAAAGGAAGGTGGAAAGTTCTTAAAGGAGTAATTTGGTTGAAAACAGAAATGTTTCAGTTTAGAGTGACATTACTTTGAAAAATCGTATCTTGAGTTTCGTAAGTCAAAAAATGGAAAACTTATACCGTTGGAAACTTGGTTCAGAGTACTAAAAGTTCGTAGAAAACATTTTTCCAAGATTCCAACTAGAAAGTATTCATAATTCAGCTCAAAGTTTCAGTTCTAAGAAGACAAGTTTGAACCAGTCTTTGTTTTTCAGCAAATTTTGGAAATTCGGCATAATTCATAGAAAGTGAATCAGCCTTTGAAATTTATAACACAATAAGCGTTCTAAACAAAGTTTCAAACACAACAAACGGAACTAAATTCGGAGTTTTGAGTATCGAGATACATCAGTTCAAAGTTGGTCGCATTTCGCAAACTGTTCAGTCATTTTCCAGATTTGAAAAGCTATCTTTGAAGTATCATTTAGCCATCGAAATGGCATTGAAAATACACCAACTTTTGTACACTAAATCTTCCATATGTGAACTATATCTCTACCAAAGTTTACACAAAACCTCACGTGAGAAGATAGTTAACCAAATAGTCAAAGTTCGGGAAAATTTCAAAGCAAATCTGCCGTCCGTGGTTCTCTTTTCTTTTCAAATGTTTTGTCCCACACAATCAACCTCAATTAGCTCAAATGTTGAAAATAAGGTTCCATAAACATCCAATGAGCAATTTAGAGGTAATTGACATCAAAGTTTTCGAAAAAAAAACGTTCCAAAACAAGTTTGACCATTCGGCCAGCAAGAGAGAAGAAACTTTCCAGTTTCCAGTTTTGCTGCAATTTAAAAATCAGGCCATAACTCACTCTATACAAACTCAAATAAAGAATGGTTGGTGGCGTTGGAAATTAGGTTCTGAAAGCTACATTTCATCAGAAGAAATAATTTCCAAAATCAGTTCACAAGTGGCTCAAATCCAATCCACAAGTTACAGTTTCTCTTTTCCATTCGAATGAACAGGCTGAACAGAATAGCCGACTTTATCAGTTCACTGCAGTTCACACAAAACGAACTAGACAGTGATTTTTATACCGTTTTAAAGTTAAGAATGTCTAGTTTCAAATGCCACAAAAGGCACTCGATTTCGACTTTTTTACAAAGAGTTATGTTCAATCAAAGAAACACTGTTCAGGCCTTCGGATGACCATTTCCAGATTTCTTGCAGTTTCGAAATTTCAAGTTTTGCTCAACCAAATCAAATGATTTTTGGTAGAAACTTTCTACACACCATATGTAACATATATACATTAGTTTCACAGTCATTTGAGCATAAAAAATTCGAAATTTAGGCAAGGCAATAACAGGACAGATCTGGCCAGCTTACTTCCTCTCATGGTTTTCTCTCTTTCTTTTTCCTCTTCTAGTTTCTTCTAGTAAAACTCATCACAAACACACTAACACACACAGAAACATCATGGCAACCCTCATTTAACCAAGGTGGGAGTTCATAGAGCCCACTTCAACCAACCAAATCCAAGCAACAACAACAATAAGGAAGCTACAAGGTTCAAAACCAAGAAATGAAACAAGAAAGTAAAAGCTTTGGTAGAGGTGTTTATACCTTCAAAACTCAAGATGAAACTCTATATTTTTGGTGTGAAAAACTCCTTAAAAGAGCCCCTAACCAGCCGCCCCTCTCTTCCCTTCAAGCTAGAGCAAGAACCCAAGGAGTTTGATGGTTGGATGATGTTTTGCAAGCAAAAATGGAAGCTAGAAGTGAGGAGTTCTCTCTTCTTCCCTTTCTTGTCTTGAGGCTGGCCGAAATTTGGAGTGAGAGATGAGGGAGTTTGGTGGTTTGACTCTTGTAAAACTTGGGGAGAAAGAATGGAATAGTAGCCATTGACAGTCCCACCTTCCCCTAAGGCGAACCAAAGGGTTTGGCGGGCCGTCTGCCCAACTCTCTCCAGGACTACGAAGTCGAATCGCACAAACCCTAGATTACGCGCGATCGAACCCAAAGAAACCCAACAATCGGAGCTTACCAAACCAAGAACACAAAGGCATCCATTCATCAACAAATATACGAAGAAAACATGAATAATTACTTGTATACAAACGTTGGAACTTTACAAGTCAAAGGGAAAATATTTGCTCAAAGTACAATTAGGGTTTTCTTATAGAGAGGAGTATAATCAAAAGGGATGTATATCACTAGCTCTACTCTTTTCTTCAAAATCATGATTTTCCAAGAAGTTGAACCCTGTAAGAAAAAACAAAGGTGACGGAACGGGGTGAGCTTACGCTCAATGAGGTACCCAAAACACAAGTAATCATGAACCATGGAAATTTACTTTTATTTACTCAAATAAACATGGCACATGTAGAAATAAATAAATATCTTAGATGAGAAGGATACAGGTGGCTCTCAGGAGCCCAATTCCCATTGCCGTACTTGATCCAATCTCGTTGACCCTCCGTTAACGTTTAATGAAACAAACATGTCCGTAGATCCCTCTTAGAACGCCAAATCCCGTTCACCAAACATACCCCTTACTGGGCCTGAATGCCAAATAGGAACAGAAATGGTAATACTCGAGTATACCGGAAATCCAGAGTCTCCAATACCCAAAGATTTCTCAGGAACAGGCACCCATGGTTCGTTAATTTCCTCGACCAAGCCCTTGCTGGCTCGAATCAAGTAACTACTCATGAGGTTGAGCTCAGGTTTAACAGGCACAGGAAGGTCGTTGGATATGCATCCAAACGACATAATATCAAGTATAAGATTCAAGTGTACACGGGATCCATATTAGATGCAGGTAAAAGATTCAAGTAGATACAGGAAACAAGTCACACAGGCCAGAGAACGAGTGTGGTAAAGTACACCCTCGTCTCATACCGCATAAACAGGTGATACAGTCATTCAAGTCACAAGTTGCAAGTACATATACCAAGTTAGGCAACAATTGAGGGGAGTGGTACACTCACCAATTCAAGTAAAGATACGTCAAAAGTCTCCACCCAAGGTAGGGCTTTAATCACCGAGAAATCCTAGAATAACCAAGACAAGGAAATTAGGGTTTCCGCATTCACCAACCCAGTAAACGGAATGCACAAGTGAGGCTCAATTAGTAGTCGAATGCTTATTTAATGGACTACAAATGCAAGGAGATAAAATATAACTTTTGAGTAAAAAGAGTAATAGTTGGTTCTAGGGCAAGAACGACCCCAAAACCCTTTATTTCTACCAAAACTATACCTACAATGATTTACTAACTCTAAACTTAAGGTGCGAAATGAAGGTAAAAGTAATTGTAGGAAAACAGGATTTTCCAGATTTGCGCACCATCATTGGAAAAATCATATCTCACTATTTTTAAGTCCAAAATTGATAAAAGTTATACCGTCGGAAAATAGACTCAAAGGGGTACAATTTCTCAGAAAACACATGTATAAGATTCAGATCACAAGTCAGTCAAATTCAAGCCTCAAGTCGCTGCTTCATCCAGTAAAAGACAGAACAGGTATGTAATTTCAGTCAACTTTGGAAAATCACCATAAATCACACAGACAGAACCAGGGTCTGAAATTTTCACGGTTTATAGCCCTATGAATCTAGTTTAAAATACAACAAACGGAACTTAATTCTGATATTTCTAAATCAAGATATAGTAAATTTCCCAAGACTGTTCAAAGGTTCCTGCGAAAATTTTGACAGCACTTCCCTTGTTTTTCCTTTACTTTTCCAACCTACAAACCACATCAAACTCAATCCAATTCAGCCACAATTTCACACATAAATCACAAGCTATTAAACACACCTAATTAGGGTCTCAATACCCCTCATATATAGCCAATTAGTGGTTCAAATTAGAAACCCTAAAGCTGGAAATTTGTGCACATAAGCTGAATTTTCTGCAATTAACCACAATTAACGCATAATAGCTCCAATTCTATACCATAGTAAGCCATCAATCCAAGCCAACCATAACCATCATATGAAAACAGAAAAATTCCCAAAAAAAATAAGAAATTCATCCAACTTCACTTTAATCCATGAAATCATCCACCAAACAAGTTATTTAACCACTACAAGCCACTAATTTACCATTAGTAGGAACAAAAATTGAGTTTTCAAGCAAAATACCTTAATCCTCAAGAAATGTTGCAACTTAGGGCTTTCTCTTCCAAAATAACTCCACCAACACCTTCAAGCTTCCTTAGCAAATCACTTTTATGGAGGAATTCAAGATTTAATCGGTCGAATTTCAAGATTTAGGCTAGAAATGGAAGAAAAAGTTGAAGCTCTCTTCTTTTCTTTCTCTCAAATTTTCGGCCAAAGGGGAGCAAAAGTGAAGATGATTTGGGTCAAAATTGGTTATTTAGTAAAGGTAAGAAGTTAGGCAAGTCCATCTCCAAGTAAGTTCGCGACACGTGGCACCTTTTAGGTTTTATTCCTATCCTCTTGCTTACCAATGGTTAATCTATCTAGCTAACCTCTAATTGTCTCCTAGCACCTTGTAAAATAATATTCCTTAATACGAAACTGAATCTAGTCGTCAAAATTTTATCGCATTTACCGCACTAGCTGGTCCCACGTCCTTAATACACTTCCAAATTAACCCGAACTAACTTATACTAGAAAAATGTTTTAGAAAACTATATTCACTTATAAAATGTCTAGAAAGTTAAGGTAATAAAATAAAATAAAGAAAATGCATGAAAAAAATAGAATTAAATGGCATAAAATAAGGAAATTTTACGGGTCCTCACAAGCCATAAGTGTTGGGCAAAAAGTCAACTCTTAATAGTTGTCGCGCGTGAGTTTCGAATCGCCGTTTTCTCTCGGGTTTGTTTCATTTGTACACTAAACCTCCAGTGTACTTCCTTTAATATGGTAATTATTCACCCTTAGTAGTCTAGGATTAATTCCTCAAATCTCCAATTAGTCGTACCGGCGCGACTTTCGGGTAATTATCGACGCGCGCGCGGTAAAAGTTTAATTTGAGTTCACTCACATCTAATCTCTCAATTAACTTTTCTTAGTCTACTATTGATCATTCTTAATTCTCCAAGACTAATGCACTCTCGAATTGAATATTATCTCGAAAAATATATACTTGTTATTTCTCGCTAAACGAGCAGTAGAAAAATTAAATTTGCTAACGAAACGTTTTAAAATTATAAAAGGGACATTTTTGCATACAAATAGACTTAAAACGGATGAAATAAATTATTTGGAGTAAACGGGTGAATAAATAATTAAATAAGTCAGTAAAATAATATATAAATAAGAAAAAATTCGGGTCCTCACACTTTCAACCTAGTCTAAGTTAGTTGCGAGATTTAGTCAAAATTTTCCTAATCTAACCCTTAATTTTATCACGTTTGCATGTTTTTTATATGGATGCAAATCTAAATTTATAAAATATCGAAAGGGACAAAATATCCATTCAAGGGTTTAATTGATACCAATCACATTGATTGTGAAGGCCAAAATAATTTCTTGTAGGGGTCACGAGCATGCATGAATGAAATTCAAAGAAAAGAAAAGAAACTTAAATTATATATCTCGATATAAGTGGCCAAAAAATAGGAATGCAACGTAATGGGTACGGGAGACAAAAACTCGTGACATAATTCTCTTATACAGGGATCGATAGGGTATTTAAACTAAGAAGTTATAATAACCCATTTCCCATGTTTGAAGAATAATTCTCCTAACATGAACAAGAAAATGAACTAACTTATTTTTACAATTTCTTAAATGAGATGCAATCCTAAATGATATGATTAACACATATAGAGGGTAGGAAATAATATAATAAGAAATATTATGCAAATGAGAAAAGATCCTAAAAATAAAAATATGCATGAAAATGTAATGAATATCACACAAAGATGAATCTAACGCATGAACAATCTAAGGGTTTAGTATTGGACTAGCCCATTTCTAAGAGTCCTTACTAGCGTTGGACTGACAAGTAAACGGAGGGAGAAGCCACAACTAGCGTTGGACTAGAGTGATGACGTCATGCATTACTAATACATAATAAAACAAATAATGCATAAATTAAAACAAATAAACACATAAGAGCACATGGCACGTAACACGTAAACATAATATCTAGATGCAAAAAATCCTAAGGAAAGCGGATAAAGCATATAACACATAAACCACATAAACACACAATCTACCTATTACATTGGAAAGCCTAACTACAATCTAAATGGGGAAAGTATGAAATAAACCTACCTATCCTATCTATTACATTGGTCTATCTAATTACAATTTTTGTAAAAAATATTACCTATCTATTACATCTTGAAGTATTTAAACACCTCTCAAATAATTAAAAATTTAACTAAACAAACATAAGAAAATTGGAATAAACATTTGAATCAAATAAATAACAAAACACATAAAAATATATAGACACATAAGAGCGCGTAGGAGCACATAAGAGCATGTAATTGACATTTAAATGAGAATAGGGGTACCTCCCTTTTGAAGTGATGACTAAATGGAAGTCAAATTGCCCTATTTATACTCAAAATGAACAAAAGAATCATGGCACCAATTTAATTGAAAATAATAATAATGATAAAAATACTAAATTCACATTAATATGTCACATATAAAGAAACTTAAGAACATCTAAAAATTACAAGTTAAATATATTCAAAAGTAACATAATTAGCTATTAAAGAAAAGAAACAGTCATAATAAAAAGAGTCAAAATTCACTAGGGATTAAATTGCAAAAATCGAAAAACTTTTGGAGCTAAAAATATAATTTTTCCAAAGTTTAGGGGTCAAAATTAAATGAAAAGATGAAATTTAGGGACTAAAGTGCAATTAATTAAGGACCTAATTGAAATAAATTTAAAATTTTTTGAGCCATAATAAAATTATTCCAAAGGTCAGGGGCTAAAGTGCAAATTCGCTAGCAGATCTTCGTAAGAAAACAGGCCACTGGGCCATTCTCTATTTTTTTGAGGCCAAAGGCCATCCGCCCCAATTGAAAGTCCAAACCAAAATACCCAGGCCAGCAGCCGTCTTGTTATCACTCAAGCCCGGCCAAAAAATACATGGGTTCTGACCTCCTAACCAACTGAAGCCCAAAAGAAATAAACAAAGATCCATTCCCAAAACCCAACCAAAAAAAATAAACTCAAGCCCACCAGAAAAAAAAACATCAGCCCAATTCTCTTTTCTTTCTTTTCTTTCCTTTCTTTTCTTTCTCTTCTTTTTTTTCCTCACCCCACTTCCGTTTCTTCTTCTTCTTGTCCGGTCTACTGAAGGAGCTTCAGCTGGTGGCCATACCGGCGGCCGCCGCCACTGGTCCGGTCGCGAAAAATTATCAAAATATACATCCCAACTTGATTTTTCACGTAGAATCCGATTTTGAAGTTAGTTTTTACAAAAAATGACCCGAAAGTGGCTGAAATAGCAAAAGTCAGTCCAATTTTTTATTTTTTTAAAACACTATAATCCTCACTAAAAATCATAAAAATTATACCAAAACACTCCTTATGGTTCTTACAACATAACTATGATATTAGTTTAACAAGAAAACAACAATAAAACCATGAATCAAAACAAAACAGCCCAAAAATTTTAAAAAACTATTTACATGCTTCTAATGCTCCAAACTTTAAAATACTTAAATAATTTCACATTTTTCAAACCACATACTAACTACAACCATCTATTTCACTAGGAATAAGCACAAAAAAAAACACTAGCTTAATTCATTTTTCATTATGGCACTTTGTCAAACAGTTAATATGCATTCACAGAAATCCTCTTTTTCTCTTAATGTCACTCGTGACTTACCCCAAAATTGAGCAACTCAACAACAAAAATAAAAACTAGCAAAAGCAAGATAAATTAAAACCAAAATGTATCTAATATGCTTTAAAAAAAACTGGAAAATACCTTAATGAAGTGGAATTTCTTGGTCAAATTTTGAAGGAACTCCCAAGCTTCACTCCCCTGTTGTTTGCTTTGTTGTGTTTGAATTGTGTATGGGTGTGTTGTGTGAATTGAAAAGATGGAGGGATAGAGCCGAGAGGGTGAGGGAGAGTTTCTTGTTGGTGTGTGTTTGTGTAATGGAAGTGTGCTAAAGAAATCTTTTGTTTTTGGGAAAGAGGAGGGCCGAGAGAGGGGAGAAAGAGTGGAGTGTTTTCTTTTTTTTTGCTTGTCTGTTGAGAGGAAAGAAAGAAAGGGCCGAGAGATGGGAGAGAGTGAGGAGCCAGTCTCGGGTCTTTTTTTTTTCTTGTGTGTTTTCCCCTATGGTTTCAAGAGAGAGCCGAGAGGGACTTGTGTGTTGGAGTTTGTGTGTTTGGTTCCCCAAAATGATGACTTTTTTCACCTAATGAAAAGAAAGGTGCATGGGCTAAAATGATGAATTTTTTACCAAAATGAGAAGAAATGTTAATAAGGATGGAGTGTAGAAATGGGTTAATAGTGATTTTGGTAAAACAAAAATGATTAGAATGATTTTGATTTCTTGATTTTCTTTCTTTTTTTTCTTTTTTTCTTTTGTTTTGTTTTTCCTTTTCTTAAAACAAACCTGCAAAAATGAGAAAAATGCACATTAAAATGCAAGAAAATAAATAACTCATTAAATAGAAAAAATTTGAGAAAACATTAAAAATTGACAAAAATTTGGTGTCTACACTTTTCTAACCTAGTAGTCTTGGCTATGGTAGAGGAAAGGAAGGCGCTAGCGAAGGACAATGCTAGGCTTGAAGTTGAAGTGAATCAACTAAGAGAAACTATGAAAATGCAAGCCGATCGGATTAAGGAACTTGAGAATGATGTAGTTGAGCGTCAAGAAAGGACCGATGACCTCTGTGCACAACTTGGGGAAGCCCAAGAGCGATTGGTGAGGGGAACAATAAAGGTGAGGACTAGAGTTGAGTCGATCCTGAATATCTGTGAAGATCTACTTGGAGACTTAAGCGATGAGGTTTCTAACGTAGGAGATGAGACAGGGGCTGAACCTGCCCAGGATGGGAGGTCAGTTAGTCCCACGGCGGACTAAGTCTTGACTACTAGGTTACTATTTTGGGTGGTTTTGACCATTGTACATAGAAAGGTTAGGAGATGTGGTGACTCAGTGGTTGTACAGTTTTTTTTTGACTCGATGGTTATGTGACATGACTTGATGGACTGTGTCTGTACTTTTGGGACTTGTGTTTGATGTTTTGACCCTGTGGGCTTGTAAATAACTGATGTTAGTCCTTGAATGTATATTAATTTTGACTTTGACTTTATTTCGATTTTGGCATTTAACTGATTTGTGTTTTCACTTGCCTATCGTGATTTTGACTTTATTTCCCTTCGACTTTGATTTTGCATAAGTATCTATTATATACAAATACTTGCTTACACCATTAGTTATAATCCGTGGACCCTAGACCGGTGAGAAATAATGGAGGGTAGATGACAACGTGGTCGGGGCTGTGGGCGTAGACTCAGGCAAGTTCAGGATCAAGAAGAGGAACAAGGATCCGTAGCAAATCAGAACCAAGGACCTGGAGGTGAAGAAGGGGACCAGATAGCTACGGCTATCAATCGTATGACTGACTTGTTAGCCCGATTGGTTGACCAGCAAGGTCAAGTGCCTAGTAATCAGCAAAGGAATCTCGAAGTAGGTGAAGATAGGGCCCTGGAACGGTTCCAAAAGTTTTCTCCTCCTAAATTTCTTGGAGGACCAGATCCTGAAATTGCCAAAAATTGGTTTGAAAGAATAGTGGATATATTCACTGCATTGCACTACACCGAAGAAAGGCAAGTGAATTTCGCCGTTTTCCAATTGGAAGGCGTGGCCCGTTCCTGGTGAAACGTAGTAAGGGCAAAGTGGGACAGGGAGCAAACCCCACGTACTTGGTTTAATTTTACCAGGGAATTTAACGAGAAGTTCCTTCCGCCCTTAATTCAGGAGAAAAGAGATGATGAATTTATCAAACTGTGCCAAGGTACTTCAAGTGTGGTGGAATATGAGACCCAGTTTATCAAACTCTCCAAATTTGCCCCGGAACTAGTGGTTAATGAGCAGAACGCATAAAGCGATTTGTACAGGGTTTGAATGTGAAAATTCAAAAGGACTTAGCTGCAACTCAAATCGACACGTTTAAAGATGCTCTTGAGAAAGTTCAACGAGTGGAGCAAACCCGATTTCAAGTTCAGACTTTTCAAGCAAAGAGGCGAGGTGCATCCAGCAGTACCACCGGACGAGGTGATCAGAATGTACCACCTCCTAAATTTGGAAGAGGTTCGGATGGAGTTCGTATCTCACGGACACCGAGAGGAGCTCCCTCCAGAGAGGCTCAAAATGGAAGGGGACAACAGAGGACTGTCTTCCAAGGAGGTTCTGCACCTACTCCTCGAGCAAGCTGTGGGTATTGTGGTAAGACAAACCACACCGAGGATACTTGTTGGCGAAAAATGAGGAAATGTCTCCGTTGCGGAAGTTCCGAGTATCAGATCGCAGCCTGTCTTGTTAAACTCCGTGAAGGGAATGAGGGTTTGCAACCAGAGAAGTCAAACCCTAAGCAACCAACTGCTAGTGGGAGTAGACCGAAAGTTTTTGCTAGGATTTTTGCCTTGGACCATCAGTGAGCCTCTAAGTTTTTAATTGACCCTGGGGCAACCAATTCTTTTGTAAATCCTGTCTTCATGCGTGGTATTAATGTGAATCCCGTTAAATTACTCTATGACTTGGAAGTTAGAACACCTACTCGGGATCAAAGCCTAATTACCAATATGGTTTATAAAAATTGTGAGATTTGGGTAGGAGAACGGAAGTTGGTGGTAGATTTGATAAGTTTAGACCTCAAGGGGTACGACGTGATTATAGGCATGGATTGGTTGGCTCGTTATAATACTCAGTTGAATTGCAAGACTAAGGTGGTGGAATTCTGTATACCAGGAGAGGCAACCCTAAAATTGGATGTGAGAGGTAGACTAGCCTCGTCTGCACTTATTTCGGGAATTCAACTCAGAAAATTATTGAATAAAGGGGTGCAGGGTTATTTGGCTTTCTTAATTAATACTCCTGGAGATAAGATGAAACTGGAGGATGTGTTAGTAGTAAATGAATTTCACGATATTTTCCCTGATGAGTTGAAGTCGATGCCGCCAGAAAGGGAAATAGAATTTAAAATTGATTTGATGCCTGGAACCGTTCCTATTGCGAAAACACCATATCGAGTGGCCCCTGCCGAATTTAAGGAACTAAAATTGCAATTACAGGAATTTGTTAGAGCGCGGATTTATTCAAAAAAGTAAATTACCTTGGGGAGCGCCTGTCCTATTTGTTAAAAAGAAGGATAGTAGTTTGAGACTGTGTATCGACTATTACGGTTTAAATGATGTCATGGTAAAAAATAAATATCATTTGCCGCACATTGACGAGTTGTTCGACCAGTTGCAAAGAGCAGTGATTTTCTCTAAATTGGACTTGAGGCAAGGTTACTATCAGCTACAAATTAAGCAGGAGGACATACCAAAAACTGTTTTTAATTCCAGATATGGATATTTCGAGTTTGCAGTGATGCCGTTTGGTTTAACAAATGCTCTGACTGCATTTATGGATTTAATGTATCGAGTCTTTAAACCTTATTTAGATCAATTTATCATGGTGTTCATAGATGACATCTTGGTATACTCTAAGATTCGAGAGGATCATGAACAACATTTGAGGGTAGTTTTGCAGATCTTGAGAGAACATCAGTTATATGCCAAATTTAGCAAGTGCGAGTTTTGGTTGGAGCAGATTTCTTTTCTAAGGCATGTAATATCTAAAAATGGCATTTTTGTGGATCCAGTAAAAGTAGAAACCGTATCTGAGTGGAAACAGCCAGAAACCCCAACTGAGTTTCGTAGTTTTCTGGGTTTAGTCGGGTACTACCATCGGTTCATCAAAGATTTCTCCAAATTAGTTGGACCTTTAACCAATCTGACTAAAAAAGTATGGTCAATTTGTCTGGGGTTCTAAGTGTGAATCTAGTTTTCGAGAATTAAAAAAACGGTTAAATTCAGCGCCAATCTTAGCCTTACCAAATGGAAAGAACAGTTTTTCTGTATATACTGACACTTCCAAAGAAGGATTGGGATGTGTTTTAATGCAGAATGGAAGTATAATTGCCTATGCCTCTAGGAAGTTAAAATCCCATGAGCGAAATTACCCAACTCATGATTTGGAATTGGCCGCTGTAGTTTTTGCCCTAAAGAAGTGGAGGCATTACTTATATGGGGTGACTTTTGAGATTTATACCGACCATAAGAGTCTGAAATATCTATTCTCTCAGAAAGAACTAAACTTGAGACAGCATTGGTGGGTGAAATTTCTTGAGAATTATGACTATACAATTAACTACCACTCGGGAAAGGCCAATGTTATAGCAGATGCCTTAAATCGGAAAGTTCAAGTAGCTAGATTAATGGTCAAGGAGTGAAATTTATTGGAAAAAGTGAGTGAATGAAATCCACGATTGGACCAACAGAGAGTGATCTTGGGGAATATCACGGTGAAATCGGATTTGTTGGACCGAATTAAAGAAACTCAGAAGAATGACCGAGTCGTACAGAAATGGGTGGAAAAATACAAAAAGAGGAAATCTCAGACTTTAATGTGAGTTTCGAGGGTATTTTGAAATTTCGTGAGCGGATAGTGGTGCCGCAAGATGAAGTGATAAAAAGAGACATTTCGGAAAAGACACATCGATCTAAATATACAGTATATCTCCTGAGCAGTAAAATGTACCAGGATTTAAAGGGACTGTATTGGTGGGATAAAATGAAGAAAAAAATTGCTCAATTTGTCCAAAAATGTTTAGTGCGCCAACAAGTGAAAGCTGAACATCAGAAACCCTCAAGTCCTCTACAACCTCTTGAAATTCCTGAGTAGAAATGGGAACATATTATCATGAATTTTGTGTCAGGATTATCCCATACTCAAAAAGGGCATGATGCAGTTTGCATAATAGTTGACAATTTGACGAAATCTGCTCATTTCTTGCCTATAAATATGAGATACTCTTTGAAAAAATTGGTCCAACTATACATGGATGAGATAGTGAGATTGCATGGGATCCCAGTAAGCATTGTTTCTGACAGAGATCCGCGGTTTGTGTGTCGTTTCTGACAACAATTACAAGAAGTTTTGGGAACCAAGTTGAACTTTAGTACCACTTATCATCCCCAAACTGATGGACAGTCAGAGAGAACCATTCAACCACTCGAGGACATGCTAAGGACTTGTATTTTGGATTTTGGTGGAAGTTGGGGATAGTATATGGCATTGGTCGAATTTGCATACAATAATAGTTATCATTCCTCCATACAAATGGCACTGTACGAAACTCTCTATGAAAGAAAGTGCCGATCACCAATATACTGGGATGAAATAGGGGAAAGAAGGGTTTAGACCCAATTGCAGTACCATGGATCGAAGATGCCTATGAGAAGGTGAAGGTTATACGTCAGAGGCTTTAGACAGCGCAAAGTCGACAGAAGAGTTATGCAGACAATCGACGAAAGGATTTGGATTTTGAAGTTGGGCATAAGGTATTTTTAAAGGTCACACCACTTCGAAGTTTCACAGCGGGAAAATGAAAGAAGTTTCAATGGAGATATGTGGGGCCTTTCAAGATTTTTCAACGAGTAGGGAATGTGGCCTATCGGTTAGAGTTACTAGCGAGTTTATCCAAGATCCATGACGCATTTCACGTTTCTATGTTGAAGAAATATCATCCAGACCCCACTCATGTACTGAATCTAGAAGAAATTGACCTTGATGAATCTCTGACTTATGAAGAAAGACCGGTACAAATCTTAGACCAAAAAATAAAGGAATTAAGGACTAAGCGGATACCCTTGGTAAAGGTTTTGTGGAGAAATCATGAGATAGAAGAAGCTACTTGGGAAGTGGAAGAGGACATTCGTGCAAAGTATCCTGAGCTATTCAGTAACCATGGTGAGAATTTCGAGAACGAAATTCTTTTAAGGAGGAGAGAGTGTGAGAACCCTCACTTTAAAATATAAATTCTCCTAAGCTACTTGCCTTGCCCTAAGATTAAATCACTTAAAACATTTCCTTCCATTGCATTGCACTACCTTTTATTTGAATTGTAACATTTCCTTGACTTGACATTTCTTTATTTCACTATATACACTATGACCAAATATCCTTTTTATTGTGGTTGGGACTTTATGTGATAGTTTAGGGGTGTTAGTTAGACATTGGAAACATTTGGAGGGTAGCAACCTTATTTGGCAAAGATTAGAGGAAGAATGGCCAAGATTGAGACAAGTGGCAAAACCCTAACCATTCAACCTTTTTGACCAAGGAATTAGAGGAAATTTTAAACCATTCTTGGCTCTATTTCCTCCTCTTGTGGCCGGCCACTCTTAGCTTCCAAGGGAAGAGAGAAAACTCCATTTTTCTTACTTTTTAAACCTTAACTTGATCTTGAGCAAAAATCAAAAGAGAAAGGACTTGAGTTAGTTGAGTGAAAACCTTCAACTCTAGTGTGTGATTCAAGCTTGGAGCTTTGGTTTTGGTGATTTTTTTGGTGATTCAAGCTTCACTTAAGAGAGGTATATGATTCTTAAATCCTAACTTTCTTGTGTTATATTAAGTATTTGAGATTTTGATGGCAAATTAGGAGTTGTATGGATGTTAATTGTGGTTAAATTTCTTGAACTAAACAAGTGGTAGTAGGTTGGTTGGTTAGCATACTATGTGTTTGATTAATTGTTTAAGCTTTGTTTATGATTTTCTTGATGTATTAACATGTTTTGGATCCTTTTAAAGTTAAGGATAACTCTTGGAATGTTGTTTGAGTTAGCTATAAGGAAAGGATGGAAGTTGGCGTTGCATGTGAACTAGTGGACTGTTTTGTTTCTCTTAGCTGACCGGCCTTGGAGGGGAGGTTTCTCCTTGATTTTTGTGGCTCTTTGCAACTTAATTAAGCCTAAGGAACTTGGCTAAACATTAGCCTAAGGTTTGGTGTGAGTTGAATTGGAAATGAAGCAAGTAAAGTGGTTGTTTTTGGGCAAGTAGTGGACTGTTTTGGTTCTTTTAATCATTTTGTGTGATGCATTTAAGCTTCAATGGTGCTAGATAACTTGATCCCCTGTATATGAACACTAGGAGAGTGAATTGGGTGAATTTGAACCAAAACAAGTGAAGTTGGCAAGAAGAGATAGAGTGACTTTGTTAGGGTTCTAAGCTGATCAGAACTAAAAAATCAGCCAACTTCCCCGAATCACTGGTATTGATAGGAGAGGAACTAGAGTTTTAATTTTATACTTTTGGAAAGCCCTTCGAGTCTAGTTTCCAATGCCGCCAACGGCACATGATTCTGACTTTTCTACAGTGAGATATGATCATTTTCCCGAAACTGCGTGGGCGCGACTGTTTTACCCATGAAGACTACTTTGAACTTAAATGAGATTTTTCTTTTGCTCAACATTCTTGCACTTATCAAACTTGTTTTCTTATGACCTTTTACTGCATTTTGGGCCTAACTTGCATGGTGAATTTAGTTGATTTAACCACTCACTTGGTCACCTATTGAACCTACATTTGGGTTGGAAATGAACCTAGATTGTTAACGATTTCACTCGTTGCCCTAGGATTGGGAAACGGAGGTGAACGTAACTACGGAACTTGACGTTTGAACTCTACATTTTCTAATAGGTGAGTGTTCCATTGTCTGTTAACTGTCTATGTAAAATATTTGAATACTTGATCTATGACTGGTTGAGTTAAACATTTGTTTTGATAAATTTGAGGCGAGCGTGTACTTTGTCACACTCGACCTCTTTCGATTCCACTGAGACTCTGTATACTGCTATTATGAGATGTGATTTCTCTATATTTGACTGTATGTGAGTTGTTTGGGTGGTATCCCATCAACTACTGTGACTATTTGGGTACCCAACCTCATAGGTGAGTCGGTTGTATCGATCTAGCAAGGGCTTGGTCGAGAAGGCCGATAAACCCTGAGAACTATTTACTGAATCTGGATCTAGTATACTCGAGTATTATCTACTTAATGTTTGAGGAGTTCAGGCCTGGTAAGGGGGTTGACTGGTGGATGGGATTTGGAGAAAGTGGTGTTCTACAGACAGTATATTCTTTAAACGCAAACGTTGACGGAGAGTCAACGGGTTCTCGTATGATTAAGGTTAAGTGGATTTGGCTTTTGGAAGCCACCCGTATCCTTGAATTGAATTGTGATTAAATTGTTATAGCTCAATGGTGTTTACTTGTTTATATTAATCCCTTAATTGGCTATGTGCTTACATATTTATTTGGAACCTTACTGAGTTTTAACTCACCCCACTCTTTTTGTTTTCCTTAAAAAATCTGGAATAGAACTGTGGTCGAGAACTTTCATAACTTTAACTTTTATCTTGAACTTGTACTTTGGATTGTATCCCTTTTGTTAGAAGACTTTACCTTTGACTCTTGTAAGTTTGAATTTGTAAGTTTGCCGCATATTATGTAAATTAAGTGTGGAGTGGTAAGTTTGACTTTTACCCTTATATTTTAAGTTTTGGAAAGTGGCATGGCGATTATATTTCCATTTTGATCTGTACCCTTTATTTCGGAGATATTTCATTAAGTTATCTTGACTTGCTAGTTCATTAGTCGACTGAGTCCCGGCGAGAGTTGGGCAGGTAGTTCGCTAATCCTTAGGGTTCGCCCTAAGAAGAGGTGGGACTGTCACATTAACCACTAAACCAAAACCTCCTTGGCGTTTCAATTAGTCAATTAACCATTACTTTTGGATGGCAGTTGCCTTCTGTTCTCAAATTTCTTAAATTTCAAATTTTGTTTTGTATAATTAAGTACAATTAATTTCTTTTGTTCTATTGTAATGATTAAGAAAAACTAAGTGAATGCTTTCTAGGCTAGATAATGAATATCGGTAGAACAAATGTACATTTTTCAATAAAGTAAATATTCAAAATAAAAACTTTTATACTTATTTTTAGGTGGAATTAAAAAAAAAAACTTTAGCAAAACTTTTTTTGTTTCATCTTCCTAAATCCAATTCTAGGCTCTACCACTGAGGTCCATAACACTGCAAAATTATCATTAGGTTTGTTACTGGAAGGTCAAACCAGCTAATTTGGCTTGCTTTCTTTTACTTCTTGATTTCCTTGGAAATGCCAAACAAGAAGTGGATAAGCCGTCAATGTATCATGGTATGGAATTTGCCGAACGATAGCAAGGCGCATCCAAAGGCAGATAACAAGCTTAAGTAATTAAAAGCAATGGCTCAATCTATGGTTTTAATAGCTTGGATTAAATTTTAAATGATGAGAATAATCCGATTGTTGGGGATAATACAAGAGAAAATGGCTAAAAGTAACAAAGCAAATGATGCAAAAAGACATCAAATCGTGACTCAAGATCACTTTTCTTTAGGCTTTATTTGTCTAGAATTTTGTATGCAAAGACGTCAAATATCCTTTAAGATAATTTGAAGGGTGTTTGCCTTAACTCTTGAACAAAGTTAGACAAACCTAGTTGAACTATGGTGTGTTTTTGCAAAGAATTCTAGTAGTAGGAAAATGATCTTCTTTAGCAAACCATCCTTACTAAACCTTTATATAGTTGAGATTGAAATGACCAAGAATTGCAACCTTTCACCACTGATTTGTGTTGGTCAAAAGGTTCCTCAACATCAATGCAAGTGTTCAGATAGTTTTTGGATGTTTAAATACCATTTAGATGGTAATTTACTATCAAAACATGAAGAGATGCCAAGAAAATTTAAACAACTTCTGAGTATTGTAGGAATCAGACAGTGATGGGTCTTATGTCGGGTCCTAAGACTGACCCCTTTCTTGCAATTGATCAAATTTTGAAAATATCCAATAATCCCCTACCATTTTTAAAATTTAGAAAATAGACTTCCAAAGGTTATAGAATAAGTTGACAATCATATGCATAAATAATGATATCTTTCTATTGAACCACTATCTTAGTGAAGGTTATTTGAAACTAATCAATACAAAATGGTAGACTGACTTTGAACCACTTGTACATTAGATTAGTCCTATAAACACATCACACATAGATCAATGTACAATCATATGTTCTTTAATGATACATTTTATGGTCTTGTATCACTATCCTTTTATGAATGTTTCAAAGCAAAGTCCTTAGCTTTGTAGTTTGCCAACTTCCATTCATATAGGTGACATCTTAGTGCCCCCGCCATTAATGGCACTTTTAAGATTCGTTAAGAGTGAATAACTCAACCTAGCTATGATCAGGTGAAAATAAATGTACTATTTTACCTTGCGATGAAAAATGATATAGTGCACCAACTATTAGAATGATGTACTTTCATTCATTAAATTCAAAACTAGACGTTATATCTAGCATTGAATTGAGATTCCACTACTATTGGTAATTAAGTTTGAACTTTAAACCCATTCCCCTTGATGTTTTTAACACCAAGTCTCTTGATAATCCTTTTGTTAAAGGATCACTCAAGTTTCCACTAGATCTCACAAAGTCAATTGATATGACTGCATTTGTGATCGAATCTTTCACATAACTATGTCTCAAACCAATATCTCTTGATTTGCCATTATGCACTTGACTATCACAACGTATTGAGATAGCCGACAATGGTTTTGGCCACAATGGTATATCATAAAGTAAATTTCGTAGCTACTCAACTTCTTTACAAGCTGAAACAAGTCTTACAAATTCAACTACCATTGTTGAATCAGTGAAACATGTTTGCTTCTTAGAACCTCAAAAAACCGCACCAACATCTAACATAAAGATCCAACCACTCGTTGACGAGTCATCATCTCTATTAGTGATCCAATTAGTACCTAAAAAACCTTCTAAAACTGAAGGATAACTGGTATAACATATATCATAGTCCTTAGTGGCTTTCAAATATTTCAAAATTCTGATTACATCTTACCAATGTAACCTATTAGGATTGCTTGTATATCTACTCAATATACCAACAACAGATGCAATATCCGGTCTAGTATATTTCATTGTTTATTAAGCATCCTATAACTTTGGCATATTCTAATTGAGAAATTGGATTCCCTTCATTTTCACATAACTTATTTTGGGATCCAATGACGTTGAAGCTGGCACACAATCACTTTGATTGAACTTGTCAAGAGCCTTTTCAACATAATGTGATTGAGACAACATTATGTTGTTTCTATCTCTTGAGATTCTTATTTCAAGAATGACATCTGTCTCGCCTATGTCTTTCATATCAAACTTGCTAGAAAGCAAAGATTTGGTGACTTTGACTTGCTCTAAGTCAATCCCAAAAATTAACATGTCATCCACATATAAGCAAATTATGACTCCTTTACCTTCATTAAACTTGCTATAAATGCACTTATCAGATTCATTAACCTTGAATACACTAGCAAGTATAATTTGGTCAAACTTCTGGTGCCATTGCTTAGGTGCTTGTTTTAATACATATAAAGATTTAACAAGTTTACACATCTTGTGCTCTTGTCCCGGTACTACAAACCCTTCGGATTGTTGCATGTACACTTTTTCATCCAAATCATCATTCAGAAATGCTATTTTTACATCTATTTGATGTATGACTAAATTTTGGATTGAAACTAGAGCAAGTAGAACCTGAATTGCAGCAACTCTTGTTACTAAAAAATATATGTCAAAGTAGTCCACACCATACTTTTGTGTGAATCCTTTTGCAACTAATCTGATTTTGAACTTATCAATAGTTTCATC
Organism: Coffea humblotiana; assembly: GCA_023065735.1. Classification (NCBI taxonomy): domain Eukaryota; kingdom Viridiplantae; phylum Streptophyta; class Magnoliopsida; order Gentianales; family Rubiaceae; genus Coffea; species Coffea humblotiana. Next base: position 36,946,881 of record CM041213.1, on the reverse strand, counting down.
AACATTCATTTTCTTCTTGAAAATCCACTTACAACCTATTGGTTTTGAATCAGGTGGTAAGTCTGCTAATTTTCATATTTTATTACTAATAATTGAGTCCATTTCATCACTTATTGCTTCCTTCTAAAAGGGAACATCTTGTGATTTCATTACTTCTTCAAAGATCTTAGAATCAGCATCAGTATTGAAGTAATAAGAGATTTGATTACTCAATGTATCTCTAGTTCATTCGACTAGATACATATAAAAATTTGAGCCAAAGATTTTTGACTTTTTAGCTCTTTTGCTTCTTCTTAATTCAATGGATTCATTTCCATCAACTTTTGTTAATTCACTTGATTTTGAAATATTATCCTTTATTTTATAAATTGAGGTGAATCTATTTTTTTTCAAAAATAACATTTCTAGACTCAATTATTACATTAATCGAAATTGAATCATTAGCTTCAATTACCATGAACATATAAGCTTTACTATTATGTGCATAGAATATGCACTTAACACCTCTTTCTACCAATTTTCTTTTCTTAAGTTCTAGGAGTTTCACGATAACCCTATAACCCCAAACTCTCAAGTAGTTGAGGTTAGGTTTCTTTTTATTCCAAAATTCATAAGGGGTGATAAAATTTCTTTTATTTGGAACTCTATTTAGAATGTGACAAGCTATTAATAAAGTTTCACCTAAAAACCTTTGCTAAGGTTAGAATTTGACAAAAGTGCATTAACCATTTCTATTAATACATGATTTTTTCTTTCAACTACACCATTTTGTTGTCATGCATAAGGAGCAGCAACTTCATGCTTAATCCCTATTGACTTAAAATAGTTGATATCATAGTATTCTCCACCTCTATTGAACCTTAAGCACCTCACAAATGTTTCAAGTTGAAATTCAACTTTACTTTTATATATTTTAAATTTATGTATGACTTCATCTTTTGAATGTAACAAATAAACATAACAATATCTAGAGAAATCATCTATAGATGTGACAAAATTCTTATTTCCTTCTAAAGTAGGTGTGCCATGTAAGTCACATATATCACTATGAATCAAGTCCAACGCTTTGAAAGTTCTTTCGATCTTAGGAAATGGACTTCTTGTAATCTTTGTTAACATGCATGTGTTACATTTTCCTTCATTTTTGTCACAACATGGCAAAAGATCAAATTTCATCATTTCATGCGTTCTTTTATAATTAATATGATCAAGTCTATTATGCCATAAAATAAAGGAAGACTCAATCAAATATGTAGAAATAACATTATTTGTATTATTAGTAATAGCAAGTACATTCAACTTGAACATACCATTACAAAGATAATCTTTACCTATAAACATGCCATCCTTAGATAAGACAAACTTGTCAGCCTCAAAAACAAGTTTAAAGTTGAATTTGTTTAATAAACCACCCGACACTAAGTTCTTCCTAACTTTCGGTACATAGAATATATTAGTTAAAATTACAACATTCTCGGAAGCGAACTTTAATTCTACTTCACCAACTCCTTGAATCGAAATGGTAGCAGAATTTCCCATATGCACTACGGTGCCTTCATTTGCCAATTTCATATATTTGAAGAACTCCTTATTGTTGCAAATGTGTTATGTAGCACCAGAATCAACCCACCAAGCAAAATTGCCTTCTACCAAGTTGACTTCAGAAATCATAGCAACTAGATTTTTGCTTGCATTGTTGGAAGAATCTTGTTTCTCCTTCTTGTTTTGAAGGATTTTGCATTCGAACTTGTAGTATCCAATAGAAGCACTTGCCTTTATTCCTTTTCTTGTTATTTTTGGGTTGATTCTTTGATTTTTGGCCTCTCTTGCAACCTTGGGACTTGATTGATTATCCCTCTTTAATCACATACACTTTAGTAGTAGTCTTTATACTCTTCAAGGGTCTAATTATCCTTCTTTTCTTGCATGTAAATTTCCTCTTCTAGACGAAGGGACTTAGCAATAGTCTCAAGAGAGATTTCCTCTTTTTTATATTTGAGGTCTCTCTTAAAATCTTTCCAAGAAGATGGTAATTTATCTATAATGGAACACACAATAATGGCTTCCTCTCTGTGTAAGTTGTGTTGACTATAATGGTTAAGAAACCTTTCAAGTTCAGCAAATTGTTTTATAACAGGTTTATTATCTGCCATCTTGTAAGTATTAAAAGATGAAACAAGGAACTTCTTGCTTGTTGCGTCCTCACACATATATTTTGCCTCCAACTGGTCCTAAAGTTCCTTTGCAGTAACAATGGTGTGGTAGATATCAAATAGTCCATCGCTAATGGTGTTGAGAATATATCTGTGACAAATCTCATCATCGTTCTCCGACTTTTGACACTATCAAATGTCATCAAGAGTCGCTTCATCAGGGTTGACAATGAGCGGCTTTGGAGTGGCTAACATATAGACCACTTGCAGGGATGTGAGAAGAGAACGAACTCGTTTTTGCCACCTCATGAAGTTTTCTTCATCAAATTGATCAAGCTTTACAATGTTGGCTACTAATTCCTTCAATGAACTTGCCATTGTTACGTAGGAATAATAAAGCCTAAAGATTGTTGGGGATAATACAAGAGAAAATGGCTAAAAATAACAAAGGAGATTATGCAAAAAGACTTCAAATTGTGACTTAAAATCACTTTCCTTTAGGTTTTATTTGTCCAGAATTTTATGTGCAAAGACTTTGGACAAACATCCTTTAAGATAATTTGAAGGGCGTTTGCCTTAACTCTTGCACAGAGTTAGACATACCTACTTGAACTATAGTGTGTTTTGTAGAGAATTCTAGTAGTAGAAAAATGATCTTCTGCAGCAAACCATCTCTACTAAACCTTTATACAATTGAGATTGAAATGACCAAGAGTTGCAACCTTGCACCACTGATTTGTGTATTTGTGTTGGTTAAAGGTTCCTCAACATCAATACAAGTGTTCAGATAGTTTTTGGATGTTTAAACACCATTTAGATTGTAATTAACTGTCGAAACATGAAGAGGTGCCAAGTCAACTTGAACAACTCCTGAACATTATAGGAACTAGACAGTAATGGGTCTTATGTCGGGTCCTAAAACTGGCTCCCATCTTGCAACTGATCAAATTTTAAAAATATCCAACACCGATTGTTTTCCTCTTTTTTTTTTTAAACCTTTCCAACCGACCAGATTTTTGCTATGTGTTAATCACGTTTGCAGTATGTGATGTTTGTAATTTGTGATTTGAATAAATTACTTAAAATTCAGGATTAATTGCACTGTACCCCCTCCCCATGGTTTTGTGTTGTTCCATATAATCCTCCTATAATTTCAAAAGTTATACATAACTTCCTCATAATTTAGATTGAAGTGTCAAAATGATAGAATTTGCATTCTGTAATAGAATCAATTCAAATGTCAAAAGTGGCCTTTTATTAAGATGAAAGTTATTTGTTAACTATAGAGGGTTTATGTATATATTTTAAAAACTATAAGGGATTATATGGTAGAATAATAAATTATGAGGAGTTAAAGTGCCATATATATTACACTTATATATATATATATTTTAACCTTTCCAACAAACCCAAATTTTCGCTATGCATTAATCACATTTGTAGTATGTGATGTTTGTAATTTGTGATTTGAATAAATTACTTAAAATTCAGGATAAATTACACTTTACCCTCTCCTTCCATTGTTTAGTGTTGCTCCATATGATCTTCCTATAGTTTTAAAAGTTATACATAACTTCCTTATAATTTGGACTAAAGTGTCAAAATAATAGAATTTACATTCTGTAATAGAATCAATTCAAATATCAAAAGTACCCCTATATTAAGGTGAAAGTTACTTGTTAACCATAGAGGGTTTATGTATATATTTTAAAAACTATAAGGGGTTATATGGTAAAATAATAAATTATGAGAAGTTAAATTCTCTTCCGAATAAGGGTTGGCTGGTGGCTCCTCCACAGCAATGGTGGTCCCTCAGCCCTTTGGCTGATAGACAATCTGGTTCCCCCACTGCAACAAAATCCTTCTTGCAATTGTTTGCACAGCCAGCTGACTCACCAATACAGGTGAAGCCACCAACCATGTATAAAGGTGAGGCAGCTGTTTTTTTCTCCAAAGAAGATGCTGACAAGCTTGCAGTTCCATATCGCTTGGCTTTAGTTGGAAAATTCTACCATGGGAGCCCAAGTTTAGAAGAGATTCGAAAGTTCTTTTCAGCATTAAACTTAAGGGATTAGATTTCTATTAGTCTCATGGATTATACGCATGTTCAACATGTTCAGCCGAAGCAGACTTTAATTGTATCTGGACGCGTGGTATGTGGCAATTGGGAAAATACCCTATGAGAGGATTTCGCTAGACTAAGGAATTTCGTATGCAGAAGGAATTGGCTCTGGTACCTGTCTGGATGTCTCTGCCGGCTCTCCCCATCCACTATTATGACAAACACTCCTTGTTTTCCATATTAGCACCAGTTAGGAAGTCGTTATTTCTGGATTCGGCTACAGCAGCAGGCACGAGACCTAGTGTGGATAGGGTTTGTGTGGAGGTTGATTTACTGAAACCTATTTGCCCACGGGTGTGGGTGGCTGTTAAAGAAGAGGCAGGTTTTTGGCAAAACATAGTGATCGAGAACCTCCCTAAATATTGCAACTCATGTTGGAAATTGAGATATTCGGTAGATGAGTGTAAGAAAGACTCCCCTAACGATGTTGGGGCCATGAATAATGGCAAGCAAAATCCACGAGTGCAGTAGTGAGGAAGGGATATCGTTGGTACAGTTGCGGACAAGGATGGGAATGGTGCGCCTGATGGTGTGTCAAAGGTTCCCGGGGGTACCAAGAATACACTTCCAGGAGTGCCTCCAGAAGCTTCAGCACCTATCCCTGATAGTGATGGAAGAAAGAGACTAGTAAAGGATAAAATAGCTGCGGCAGAAAAGTTGTTGTAGGGTAGGGAGGAGGATCAGGTGGGGGCTTCGAATGAGGTGTTCCAAATAGCATTGGCGAAACCAAATGGTCCTGCCGCTACTGCTGTCCCCTCGGAACTGGTGGAGACAAATGGACAAGATGAGGCTGCAGCAACTCGGGCAACTTTTCAAACTGATTTGTATGCAAGGAAGGGGGTAATGGCTTAGCATGTGGAGGTTGGTGCAGATGATATAGAAGAAGATAGTTTTGCAGAAGATCATGTTGAGCTACCACTGGTAGCAGGTAATCTTTCCTTGAGACCCAATATAGGTCACAGAGGATTGATTGCATCTCCCTTGATGGAATTGAACATCGATCAGTCAGTGGTTTTAGAGAAAGGATTCAAACAGGTGAAAACAAAGGGTATACGGGCTCACTTCCCTTCGGACAGGCAGCTGCGTTCAACTTCAACATCCTCCAAAAAACTTATTCTAGGTTTTATCCCATGATTAATGGAATCTTTTGGAATATTAGAGGAGTTTCTAAAGCTCCTAATCTGAGAAGACTGATAAAAATAATTTGTTTGCATGATGTTAAGTTGGTTACTTTTTGTGAACCAAAGCTTGACTGATACGAACGGCACCAACCTTGTGATGCAACCCGTACAGACAGGAAAGGATCTAGAAGATAAGGACTCACGTTGATGACAAACGAACGCAGCGGATCACCTAAATCCGTTGATCACGTGGTCAACGAACCTCGGTATTTTGTAAAGGACGCCACAATCTAGCGCGGTCCTAGATTGATAAGTCGATTGAATACCTAAGATATGAATCTAAGATATTCAAGGTGCTTCCATGAAGCTTTTGAGAGAACTCTCAAGTGTATTTATATTAATCATCAAAAACTGATTGTAAACAAGGACATTAGGCTATTTGTAGCCGTGACTAAGACCTAATAAAAATTACTTGGGCCGACACTAGCCCGTAAGGAGGTTCTAACTCAGTAGCCAACTAAAATGCTATCGGACCTAAGACCCACATGACCTAGCCCGTTGACTCAAGGACTAACAACGACTAAGGCCCAAACCACTAACTAGTTGGATCTCTTTATTACACTCTACTAAACTACTAATGGGCCATGGACCCCTTAACCGAATCATGGGCTTCTAATCTTCAGTGATGGCCGAAACGAGGACAACAAGCCTAGCTTCATTGAGGCCCTCGATGGCCTTTGGCTCTCCACTTGACTCTCGAGCCGCACGAACCAATGTTTGTAGCGTCTCATTCAATCTCTTCACGCGAGCTCATGTCATAGGCCCCAATGGCAGTTTTACTTGCTCCACTTGGATAGCTCTCTCGACCTCCTCATCATTGACGTTGATAAAATTGAATCCATCCAGTTAAGGCTGTCATTTGATGCTGTAGCTGTGAACTTGTCGGTAGATATTTGGATTTTTTACAGCTTACCTTATGTGTGGTCTATAGTTGGAAACTCTAATTAACATATATCCCTACAATTTCAACATTCGTGGCTACCAAGCTCCTTGCCTTTTTCTTTTGTGCACGCCAAATGTACATTGGAAGATCGACAGGAGTTGTGGCAAGCATTATTGGCTGACAAACCAAGTTCCCAGCCATGGTGTATTTCTGAGGATTTCAATGTGATCGTATCTTCTAATGAAAAAAAAGGAGGTTGACCTTTTGGCAGCTCGGAGGGTTTGGAACTTATGTCCTTCATGGAAGATACTAAAGTCATTGATATGGGGTTTTCCGGTTCTAGCTTCACTTGGTGCAACAATCGCCAAGGCAGGGCTAGGATATGGAAACAGTTGGATAGGTTATTAATTAATGGGGATTGTTTAGAATTACCTTCAGCCGTTTCGATAACTCATTTAGCAAGACATCCCTCTGATCATGTGCCGCTGAAAATCTCCTTTGCATCACGTATAGATAATAAGCCACATGCGTTCCGCTTTCTATATATTTACATCCAGAGCATCATTGCTCGATGTTATTCGAACAGTTTGGCAACAGAACTATCATGGTTCTGTCCTGAAGGTTGTGTTCCAAATTACTGAATGCTAGAAGAGCCATTTAAGAGTGGAATAAGCACACGTTTGGAAACATATTTGATGCTTCTCATGAGGCAGAGGCTTCAGTACTTAGGGTGGAAGCAAGGTTTGAAAATGAGGCCTCAGACGATGCTTAGGTGGAGCTTAATAGGTCTCAAGCATAGCTCAGGCATGCGTTGACAATGGAAGAGCAATTTTGGAAGCAAAATGCTAGAGTTAAATGGCTACGCCATGGTGATTGCAATTCCAAGTTTTTCCATGCTGTTCTTAAGCAGAGGAGGGTGCAAGGGGTAATCCATCGGATCAAAGATGTGAATGGCACTTGGGTGGAGACGGATGGGGACATATCAAATGAAGCTGTTCTCTAAACCTGCTGGCACTTCGGCGGAGCTGTTGCATGTGATCCCAACCAGTATCACGTCGGAGGAGAATAGTCATTTAGAGACCGTTCCATCTATAGAGGAAGTGAAAAAAATCATTTTTGCAATGGACGGCGAAAGTGCAACTGGCCCGGATGGTTTCACGAGTAAGTTTTTTACTTTCGCTTGGGAGGTGATTGCTCAAGATGTCTATAATGCGGTATTGAGTTTTTTCTGTGGGGTTGAGATAGCTCGATTTATTACATCTACTTCCATTATTCTAATTCCAAAAGTACCCTCAGGATTTTTCGAAATTCAGACCTATTAGCATGTGCAATTTTTTGAACAAAGTAGTGTCCAAGATCTTAGCCAATAGGGTGGCTGTTCTTTTGCCAAAAATTGTCTCTCTCCAATAGATTGGTTTTGTTAAGGGAAGAAATATAACAGAAAACTATTATCTCGCCCAAGAAATAATGTCAGGGATACGCCAAGTGTCGCGCCCCATTTTTAAATGAAAAATAATGTGTTTATAAAAATGAATTTTAATTAATTTTTTATTTGAGAAAATGAGTTTTTGTTTTTAGAAAAACGAATAAAGAAATGGGCCTAGATGGGACTAAAAAGTGCCACGATTTTGACACAAAAATAATAGTTTAAAAAGGGTTTTTAATGAAAAATAGGAGTCGCCACTTGGTATTGAGTTAAGGTGTACCAAGTCACCTAAAATAAATTTTTAAAGAAAAAGTAGAGAAAACCCTTTTTAAACGACTCCAAATCTACGAAAATCAAGAGAAAAGAGGTCGGGAGTCACATTTGAAAAAAAGGGAAGGCAAGGATAAAATCCAAAACACCCTTTCAACCTAGCCAAGGCTAGTTACGTGATTTAGTCAAAAATTTTCTTATTTTAATCTAAGAATTTATCACATTTGGATGTCACTATATGGATGCAAAACCTAAACTTAGGAGGATATTGGGGGGTCGGAATATCTCTTCAAAATTTAATTGGTGAAAATCACATTAATTGTGAAGTCCAAGAGTGACTCCTTGAAGAGGTCACGAAGTTTGCAACAAATGAGACTCGAAAAAAAGAAAGAAATAAGAATTTACAAATATACGTGACCTAAGGGAGTGCATCATAATGGGTGCGGGGGAAACTAACACTCGTGATTTCAATTTTCCCTTTAATAAAGGGAATACGAGCGTGCTAAGGGTAGAAATTCATACTCGTCCATATCCCATATTCGAGGGGTATTTTCCTAATTTAATCAAGCAAATGTACTAATCTACTCCTAATTCTTAAATGGAATGCAAGTCTACATGTCATGTCTCATACATAGGGGTAAGGAATATACATATAGGGGAAATATGGGATAAGGAATGTACATATAGTGGGAATATGGGATAAGAGATACACATATAGGGGGAATATGGGATAAGGGATATACATATAAGGAAAATGTCATGCCAAATGAAAAAAATCCTAAAAAGTAGAAAATATGCATGAAAATGTAGTGATTTGTCAGACAAATATGATCTAACGTGTGGACAGTCTCTAAGGGTCTAGCATTGGACTAGCCCATGTCTACAAATTCTCACTAGCATTGGACTAGTGAGAAATTAGAAAGGTGGGCCACAACTAGCGTTGGACTAGTGTGGTGACGTCATGCATTTTTTACAATCAAATAAATCATGTAAAACATAATAAAGCAAATAAACACATAAATCACATATAGCACATAGCACATAAACATGATATCTAGATGCAAGACCCTAAGAAAGCGAGTAACACGTAAACACACAAAACATGCCAAACAAACAAAGCAAATAAAGCAAATAAATCCCTAATTATTACATTTGAGGCCCTAACTACAATCTAAAGGGGGAAGGAATAAAATAAATACCTAACTATTACATATTCTATCTAAATACATATATTGAACCCCCTAACTATTACAATTTGGCATTTAAATGCCTTTCAAATAATAAAAAAAATTGAGATAAATACACAAAATTTAAACAAATAAAATGACTAAATAAATAAATGAAATAAAATAAAAAATTCAAAAAATCATGCAATTACACACATACAATCACATAGGAGCACATAGGATCAAATAAAATCAAAATAAAGGAGTAGAGTATACCTCCTTTGAATTGGTGACCTAATGAAATGAAGTTTTTCCCTTATTTATCCTCCAAAACAATAAAAAGGTCAAGGCATCACTTTAATTAACAAATAATCACAAGAAATGAAAATAAACACGAAATTGAATCAATCAAATCATTCCAATGAAAGTAAACAACCCATATTAAGACAAGTAAGGACCCAATTGAAAGAATTAAAGAAGTTTGAGGGATCAAATTATTATTATTATAAATATTAAGGGTCTAAATGAAAATAATAAAATTAAGGCCTAAGATGAAGCCTATCACGATTAAATGTTAAAATCCACAAAAAATAAATGAAAATCCATTTGCTATAATTAAACAACAAAATTACCCTCAAAATTTTACTAAAATCCAAATCAAAACTATAAATCTATCAAAATTATTAAACCTTCAAATTCTCTCCTAAAACTTATGAATAATCTGTCCAAAAATCACATTGAAGCATGCCAAAGAAAGTGAACATTTAAAGGGACAAGAATTGGTGGATTTTTCCAATTTTTTAGGCCAAATCAGAATTATTTAAAAGCATAGGGGTCAAAATATAATTTTGGAAATGTTTCATGCAAAACTCAACGCAGAAGCTTTCCTCTTCTTCTGCAATTTCACACTCGCAATGTTCCGCAACTTCCAGCTATTCATTACCCAGCTTTATTGCACAATCAACACAAGGAAGGAAGGGAAACTATGGCATGCCATTTTAACAACAAACAAACCTTCTAGCAAGAACATCAACTACCCCAATTCTGGTAAACAAAATTTCCAGGCCAAGAACATGCACGACAGTAGCAAACACAGTAACGGGATGAAGGAAGAAATAGACATGCATGACCAAAGGAAACCCTAATCCGATTTATTTGTACATCTTATCTTTCTCTATGGAATCAAAACACTGAGTAAATCAAATTCATCAAACCCCAGACTACATCACTAGTTGAAGAGCAAAGTCATATCATAACCCCAGCAAAGTCATAACCCAGCAATGGTTCGGCAGTCACACACAGGATGAGATCCAATCTTTACAAAGAAAAGCTTTAAACCAGCATGAATAAGGGCTATGAATACCTGGAAATGTTTGTGAGGTTTGACAACGTAAAATACTCCTTAAAATGTTGGCTGGTTCGTGAGATGAAGCAAAGGAAATTCCGTCACAGTGGGGGTGCAGCGGGGACAAGTTCGTGATATGGGGCTTCAATTCAAAGGCTTTCCTGGTGTTTTATGCGAACCATTTCTAAACAAGACTTCCTCCCCTGACTTCCTAATTTGTGTAGAAACAAAACTCCACTCGAATAGAGCAACTAGGAAGGAGATAATCGGGTCATAAGGGGACCCGAAGATCAGCCTGTTCTGACGAAAAAAATTTTTTGCAAAAATTTTTCCTTTTTCTTAGTTTTTCCTTTTTCTCTCTGTTTCTTTCTTGTTCCGCCCCTGCTCTCTCTCTCTTTGTTCCCCAGATTCTTCCCCTTCCTCCTCTTTTTTCTCTCTTTTCGTCCCTTCCCTTCCTTTTTCCCCGCAGCTCCTTTGTCCGACAACTCTCCCCCACTCTATCTCCCTTCTCTTTTTGGTTTTTCTTTGTTTGATCTCCCCAGATCCTCCCTCGTTTTCTTTTCAGTTCTCTTTTCTACTTAGCTACCTCCCCTTCTCCTTTTTCCAGCCAAACCCTTTTCCTCTCGATTCCTTTTTTGCCCTTTCCCCGAAGCTTTTTCCATTGTTTCTTCCTCGCCACTTTCTCTCTTTTCCTTTTCCAGTTTTTTCTTCTCCACTCTACCCCTTGTCTTGCCTTTTCCTCCCTCAGCCCCAGACTCTCTCGCTCTCTTTTTTGCCTTGCCCGTAACCTCTCTCAATCTCCAACCCCCACTTTTCCTTCTTCCTTTTTCCGTCAATCTCCCCCGATCTTCCTTTCTCTCCCTTTTTGTTTTTCCTCCGCCCCAAACCCTCTTTTTTTCCTCTCTCCCTGGTAAGCTCTCTCAGATCCTCTCTTCTTGCTTTGATGATCCAAAAACCCTTTCTCTGCAGCTTTCTTTTCCTCCCTCAGCCCCAAGACTCTCTCGCAACCTGCCCTCTTTTCCTTTTCCAGTTTTTTCTTCCTTTTCTTGGTTTCCCTTGCCCAAAGCTCTCTCCTCTCTCTCTCAGTTTCTCCTCTTTCTTGTTCCTCAACCCTCTTTTCCTAGCTCAGCCGCCACCTTTTTCCTTTCTTGTTCAGTCCCCAAGCCTTCCCCTTGGTTTTCTCTTTTTTCTTGGCCTTTCTTCCCGTAGCCTCTCCAAGTTTTTCCCTCTGCCCCAAGTTTCTTGTTTTCCTTTTTCTTTTTGTTTGTTGTTTTTTTTTTCACATTTTTCCTAGGCTTCCAAGTGTCCTGCCACCTACCCCCTCTTGCATGTATTGTCAACAAAATGAGGACACTTGTCCTATTTGCATGCACTAACACTTGTCTAATGCTCCTTTAACACACTTGTCCAACATGCAAGCCCCCCACCTATTTTCTTATTTTTATTTATTTATTATATTTTTGTTTTTCAAAATTAATTTAGGTAAACAAAAATATTAATTCCTAATTGCAAAATGCATTGCAAAATTTTCATTTATTTTAAAGAAATTGAATCTAAGAGGATTAAAACATGTTTTTGTGCAAATTTTCCTTTTAAGAATTTTAATGCAAAAACTTCTTAAAAATAAAAATGATAAACCTAATTTATAAAAATAAGCAAAAATAACTACTAACTATCGTTTAATCAATTAAAATAGAATAAAATAAAATAAAACTAAAATTAAATTAAATAAATGAAATTTTGGTGTCTACAACTTGCCCCTCTTTATTTGAGTTTCGAAGAGATTCGAGACAAAGATGTAGACATCAAATACTTACCTGTAGTTATTCTGTCATGAACTGAAACCTGAAAACATATAAAGGTCAGTGGGATAAAACCCGAACCTGCCATAAAATTGATCAGTGGAATAAAATCCGATCCTGCCATACCATCGGTCAGCGGGATAATATCCGATCCTGCTGTCAAATTGGTCAGTAGGATAATATCCGATCCTGCCATCCTGCCATACCATCGGTCAGTGGGATACCATACCATCGGTTAGTGGGATAATACCCGATCCTGCCGTCAAATTGGTCAGTGGAATAATACCCGATCCTGCCGTAAATTAGTCAAGTAAATGCAGCAGAGACGCAATTGCGCTCCAAGAAATGGGATAGAGTATCATCCCAGATCTCTTATCTTCTAACGTTTGTGAATGCAAAAGACGAGAAAACAAGGAAATGTTAGTTCAACACATAACACGTTAGGCAATTAGATGATACAAAAGCAAAAAGGAAAATAAGGAGAGAGGGGTGGAATCTCTCCTTTCGTGCCTAGTGTTCCTAGTTGGATACGGTCGACTCTACCCTAGGCGATTTCTAATATGGATGCATGAGATTTGGCTCACTAATGCATCTAGACTCGATAAAGTTTTAGGTTCCCAAACCTTTAGACCAAAGGCGAAGGGTCATCAATCCTAAAGTTTAAGAGTCGGTGGTTCGAGTGATCTCTCAGACATTGCTACGCGCACGTCGTGCCACGACCACATGTCCAAATGGATCAATCCTAGTCCTAAATAAGGAAGAGTGGTATGACAACCACTAAAAGTAAAAAAAAGAAATGAGGGGTTATAAAGTAAAACGTATGCATGTATGAAGTGCTCCTTTTGAAGGGAGGGGTTAAATACCATCAAATGCGGGTGAAGGTTCTAGGGTGGCTACTCCCTTCCCCAAGATGCAAGCGCGATACATAAACATACATGGATGAAATAAAACATTTTATTCATCACATACATGGATATCGAGACGATTGCGCGTGTTAAGATGCAAGTGACCCTAAAAAAGGAAAAAATACAACCTAAAACCTCCAAATGTGATATATAAAAAGGTTAAAAAAAAGAAAAGGATTGACTAAATCAAATGTTTGGACTCTCTAAATCCCCAGCGGAGTCGCCAAACTGTCGCTCCCCATTTTTAAATGAAAAATAATGTGTTTATAAAAATGAATTTTGATTAATTTTTGATTTGAGAAAATGAGTTTTTGTTTTTAGAAAAACGAATAAAGCAATGGGCTGAAATGGAACTAAAAAGTGCGATGATTTTGACCAAAAAATAATAGTTTAAAAAGCGTTTTTAATGAAAAATAGGAGTCACCACTTGGTATTGAGTTAAGGTGTACCAAGTCACCTAAAATGAATTTTTAAAGAAAAAGTAGAGAAAACCCTTTTTAAACGACTCCAAGTCTGTAAAAATCAAGAGAAAAGGGGTTGGGAGTCACATTTGAAGAAAGGGAAGGCAAGGATAAAATCCAAGACACCCTTCAACCTAGTCAAGGCTAGTTACGTGATTTAGTAAAAAATTTTCTTATTTTAATCTAAGAATTTATCACATTTGGATGTCACTATATGGATGCAAAACCTAAACCTAGGAGGATATTGGGGGGTCGGAATATCTCTTCAAAGTTTAATTGGTGAAAATCACATTAATTGTGAAGTCCAAGAATGACTCCTTGAAGAGGTCACGAAGTTTGCAACAAATGAGACTCGAAAAAAAGAAAGAAATAATAATTTACAAATATACGTGACCTAAGGGAGTGCATCATAATGGGTGCGGGGGAAACTAATACTCGTGATTTCAATTTTCCCTTTAATAGAGGGAATACGAACGTGCTAAGGGTAGAAAGCCATACTCGTCCATATTCCATATTCAAGAGGTATTTCCCTAATTTAATCAAACAAATGTACTAATCTTCTCCTAATTCTTAAATGGAATGCAAGTCTACATGTCATGTCTCATACATAGGGGTAAGGAATATACATATAGGGGAAATATGGGATAAGGGATACACATATAGGGGGAATATGAGATAAGAGATATACATATAAGGAAAATGTCATGCCAAATGAAAAAAATCCTAAAAAGTAGAAAATATGCATGAAAATGTAGTGATTTGTCAGACAAACATGATCTAATGTGTGGACGGTCTCTAAGGGTCTAGTATTGGACTAACCCATGTCTACAAATTCTCACTAGCATTGGACTAATGAAAAATTAGAAAGGAGGGCCACAACTAGTACATAGGATTGGTAGTATGTACAATGATTGGCCAACTAGTACACAATCACATAGGAGCGGTAGCAGGTACAATGATTGGTAATTGTACATATGATTGGTAATTGTACATGAATATGTTTAACTCTTAAGTTCTGAGCGGTAGCATGTACCACACCAATTCGGGTGGGTGGTACCTCTCATGTCAACTCAGAACCATATACAATTTTAAGTCGATTGGAGCGATATTTCATCGACCCAATTCTCTAAGCGATAGCATGTACCACACCAATTCGGGTGGGAGATACCTCTCATGTCAATTTAGAACCATAAACAATTTTGAACGGATGTATGTACCTCACCAATTTGGGTGGGAGGTACCTCTCATACCATCTCAGTGCTATAATTGGTTCTCGGAGCAATAGCATGTACCACACCAATTCGGGTGGGAGGTACCTCTCATGTTGATTCAAAACTATAAACAATTCTAAGTCGATTGGAGCGATATCTCATCAACCACTTATACTTCTGGGGGGCACCCCAACCCAATGGCCAACCGTGTAACTCGAGCCGGCGAGAGCTCCCGTATCCTTATTGATTGTGTTCTGTTTCCCCTTGTGAGTTATATGAATATCATGGCTGTCTTCTTGTATAAACCTTAATGCTAGTTGTACTTATTTGTTTGCCTGCTTTCCTTGGCTTCACTGAGCGTTAGCTCATCCCATTCCAATTGTTATTCCTTAACAGGGGAGTGACGTGAAAGAAGTGATTAGAAGGTACTAGTAAAGGCTAGACTTTTGTATAGTTTGGGATTTTGTAATTGACCTTTAGGGAAACTGTAAGATTTGGAACTCGATGTAGTTGACTTAAGATTTGTATTCTTGGATATACTTGTGCAATGAAAAAATTTTAATCGTGTTATTATTTTGGCACATTTAAATGTAATCATTGGAAATTGGTCTATTTCTCATTTAAGGATTGTAGTGAGTCCCGGCGAGAGTTGGGCAGGCGGTCCGCCGAACCCTTTGGTTCGCCTTAAGGGGAGGTGGGGTCGTCACATCAATAACAAAAGATAGACTCGAAATTTGATGCGTGTCTTGAATATATAATGTACTAGCACTGCAGACTTGTTTAATTTCTGATATATTTGGACTTGCATATGTTTACTTGTACCTGTTGTGATCATATGCATCAATCTTGGAAATCTGATAATTGTACTTTGGATTATGATTGACTAGTATTGCATCATGATTACGTGATCCTTGCCCTTTTATACCTATATTGCCTTAGACTTGTGTGGGAAATGGAAACCGGAGAATGGCGTTGAGAATATAGATAGTATAGGAGTACGGTTTAAAAATATATATTGAATACATTGGTGTCTGATCAAGGTGTGAGTTAGTCATTGTTTGGGGTGCAAAGTAACTTGATGATTCACTTTAGTCCCTGTGACGAATGAATGTTAGTAATGATGACTTAGTACTCTATTTACGCTTGAACATAATGGTATGTGTATGAAAATAATCCGGATTGAAGAGTTGCAAACTTTCACTTATGTGTTGGTGAAAGACTTTTGTCCTATGATTAGTAGTTAAGGTTCAATGATCCATGAGTAAAGGGAATGTAAATTGGTTCTTCGAGTCTTAGATATAAGCTAAATAATTTATGGGAAGAAATTTAATCTATCTTTTGACAATGGAACCTGTTATACCTGACTTTAGAAAAAAAAACTCAGCACTTCATGTTTAAAAACCTCTTATTCGAGTTTTATCTACTACGTGTGAAGTTTGACCAAAAAATGATGATGAATTCAAAAATTTTCAATTCGATAATATATTTCTTTGCCTTTCTACGCCTTTTAGATACTGATATTTAAATTTGCTATAAATGTGCTTGCAAAAGTAATTTAGAATTTCGATCTTGTTTTCTTGTTTAAGTTATTTGGGTAATTCTCTTGTACGATATTTTCATGAAATTTGAGTTATTAAGATCGTATCTTTTATAAAAGAAAAGGTTTTAACCAAGTATTTTATGTCCTCTCCGTCTTACCTTTCCACTTTATAGTTAACTAAAAGAGTCTCTTTGCAAACAACCAAGAATTTAAGAATTTATTCTTACAAGTATTATTCTGAAAATTTTATATCCTTCTCTTAAAAACTTCAAACATTTTGATTTTTGTTATAAAACTATATTTTCTCTTTGTGGAGAGGAATGAATCCAAGAGCCTTATTATATCTGATGTAAGGTTTGAATTTATCGGAGTAAGTGACTAGGGGACTATGATACGATATTATTGAGTTTAACGTTTATCTTTTAGTGTTTTGATATTTATATACATTTGTATGGAACTGGATGTGATTTTTTTGAACTTATTGATTACTTTAGGTTTCTTTCTAACCGTTTTGAAAGATTAATAGGGTTAAGGCTCAGTAGGACAAAATTACTGCGTTGATAAGATCTTATAGAAATTGATATACGAGGTTTTAAAGTTCATCGAGAGTACTTAGGGACCATTGGCATATTGAGGTAAGGATTACATGATTTGTTCTTGAATTGGAATACGTAGATTGACAAATTTCTTTAGGTGATCTTTATTACTTATGATTGGCTTATTAATGAGGTTGTTGAATTTGTGACAGCGCGTGAAAAGATTAAGGATACACGACTTACGTGATATTTAGTGTGGAATAGGTTTTACAATTCTTAAGAGCGGGATGCAGAAGAGATATCTGGAGTTTTCGAGTTAAGATATGAATTTCGAGGACGAAATTCTTTTAAGGGAGAGAGAGTGTGAGGACCCGAAAATTATTTTATTTTATCTTATTTCTTTGAGTACATTTTCTTTACTTTACTTTATTTCCTTAATTTCTCATATATTTTTATAAGTGAGTCAAGTTTTAAATCATTTTCTATGTATAAGTTAGTGCATGTTAAATTTGTAGTGCATTATGGTAGTAGAACCCACTAACGCGGTATGTGCGATAAATTTTTGAAGATTAGGAGGATTTTTATGCAAAGGGATATTATTTTATAAGGTGTTATGGGATAATTAGAGGTTGGCTAGATATTTTAGTGATTGGAAGACAATAGGACGAGAATTAACCATGGCAAACTATTTGTCACGAAAGGTTTGGACCATTGACTTTGACTAAGACCTTTCTTAACCTTTTATTAACCAAAAATTGACCAAAAATCCTATCATCTTCTCCCCTCTCTTGGCCGACCTTCATGAGCAAGAAAAGAAAGAAAGAAAACTCCATTTCCAACACAAAAAAACCTTGCTTGATCCTTGAGTTTTCACCTTAATCTTACAAATCAATCCATAAAAGCTGAATTTGAGGTAGGAGGAGGAACTTTGGTGGAGAGTTTTTGGAGGAAGAACCTTGTGGCTGCTTGGTCTTCTTTGGGTTTCAAGGTAACAAAGTCTAGAAACCATCTCTTGTCATTTAACTTGCTTTTGAGTGGATTTAAGGGTTAAATTATGGTGGTATTCATGGAAAATTTCATGGTTCATGTGGTGGATCAAAATTTTAGATTTGATTGAGGATTTCCAGCTTTGATGAGTTCATTTCAGTTGTTTTATGATTTATTAGCATTAGCATATGATTTTCTAGCTTTCCAATGCTTGTTTGGCTTTATAATAGAAATTTTCAACTTGTGATTATGAATTTCAGCATAGGGTTTAATTTTTCTAACTTGAGTAGATGATGGTTATATGTTATGTATATACTTGATTTAGTGAGTTGTTGGGCTGGTATGTATATGCTTGATTTGAAGCTGTTTTGTGGTGAGAATGAAACCTTGAAAATGGCTGAAAATTAGGGAAAATAAGGGGAAGTGCTGCTGAAAATTTTTCCCGCAGGAGACTCTGAGCAATCTTGGGAAATCTATCATATCTTGTTGTAGAAAATTCCAAATTGATTTCTGCTTGTTGCATTTGAAACAAGATTCAGAGTACTTTCTACCATGAACATTTCAGAATTTTTCTCAATTCCTATGAATATCTGTGATTTCCCAAAGTTGACTGAATTTCTATTCCTGTTCTGTCTTTCTACTGGATAAAGTAGCCGCTTGAGATTGGATTTTGACTGACTTGTGGACCGAATCTTGCAAAGGTGTCTTCTGAGAAATTGTAACCCTTTGAATTTATTTCCAACGATATAAATTTCATAAATTTTGGACTTAAGAAACTTGAGATATGATTTTTCAAATAGCGTTACGCAAAACTGGAAAAATTCTGTTTTTCTAAAACTGTCCTTACTTTTATTTCCAATTTTAAGTTGGAGTTGTTAAACCATTTTGAAGTTGCTTTTATGATTGGAATGAGGAAATTATTGGTTACTCATGTCCCTTGGCCCTTGGGTCTAAATGTTCTCTTTTCACTCCAAAACCATATTTGCATCGTTGCACTAGTAGTTACTTGGATTTTCTTTGGTTCACCTAAGTTTTGAATGGTTGAACTATAATACTTTATTTTGGTTGTTCTTAAGGTTTGTTGGTGATCAAGGGCATAATCCGAGGGACAAACTTTTGCCGTTATTTTGCTTAAATTGGTGAGTATCAAGTGCATGTTTTTTGATATCTTGATTTGACTGATACCATGTGTTATGTGTTGAATTCTGAACTTGATGAGGCGAGGGTATACTTTATCGCACTCGTCCTCCCCTTCTTGAATGATCTTGTACTTGCTTGAATTTGATTGACCTGTACTTGTGCTTGTGCTTGTACTCGACTTGTAAGTACTGAGCGATAGTATGTACCACACTCAATCTGAATAGGAGGTGCCTCTCATTCCATCTCAGTACTTTTATCCTGATTAAGTCGATTGGAGAGTTATCTCGTCGACCCTAGTGCTGAACGGCAGCATGTACCACACTCAATCCAAGTGGGAGGTGCCTCTCATCCCGTCTCAATACTTTTATCCTGATTAAGTCGATTGGAGTGTTATCTCATCGACCATACTTGTTCTTGTTTGGGTATACTCGAGTATTACCACCACTATTTCTATTTTGCGTTCGGGCCCAGTTAGGGGTGAAACGATTGATGGGAATTCATGTCAAGTGAATTCTACGGACTTGTTATTTGCGTGGTTGACGGAGTGTCAACAAAAGAAATGACATCCAAGATTGTGAAATGGCAAGCTTGTGGATTAGTTCCTGAAAGCTCATGTACCCTCTTAATGAATGTATTTTAGTCCTTTTGTGATTTTACATGAAACCATTGTTGCTATTCTGTATATGTGCTACTTGAGTTGAATTATGGTACTTGTTCTACTTACTTGCTTGAAATCTTGGCCTCACTGAGCATCCGCTCATCCCTTTAAGTTGTTATTCCTTAACAGAAATTTGAAGTGAAGAATTGGAGGCGCTAGACTAGCCAACTTTTGTCTAGAGTTAGTGTGATTCCCTGAGCGACTTTTGGACATTTGGAAGTGTAGATTTCATTTGTATTTGAAATATTATGGTTGTAATAGTTAACGCTATTGCCTAAGGATTGTGGCTATTGTTATTCAAGTACTTTCTTGGTTTTAGGAAATTGTTTGGCTTGAAAATCGTAATTTGGTTTGAGTGATTGCATGAGTTCTGGTGAGAGTTGGGCAGGCGGTCCACCAAACCCTTGGGTTCGCCTTAGGGGAAGGTGGGGCTGTCACAGGTGGTGTCAAAGTTTTAAGTTTTAGATCACTGTAGTGTATCCTAAACTAGATGTTTAGGATGCCGGACTGTAGGGCTAATGTGACATGTAATTGAAATACTAAGTGAAAGGATGATTAGTAGCAGCTTAAATAAGACTTGAACCATGATTAGAATTATAGGAATGGAAGAAATTGGTGTGATTGTGAGATGATAGATCTTTATCTTGATGGTGTGGTACTAGTTATTGTCAATACGAGGCGAAGGTTACCAAATATATGAACTAAAAGAATATTTTGAGGATGTAAAATGACAAAAGCCGAGAGCTTGAAACTGGTGTGATTAAGGAGTAAGAGTAGATTAACGCTATTCGTGAGCAGTTACAAGAAACCAATACTCGCCTCGCCCAAATGGCAAGATAATGAGGGATAGAATTGAGAGGATAAAGTTTAGTGGTGAAGGTTAAGACACGAAGGATCCTAAGGTTAGACATGAGGCTGGACCGATTGAGGAGATTGGGTTACGAGTGTTGATATGAATTAGTCTAAACAATACATGGTTGTACCTCAATAACAAGGGGTTAGATTCGAAATTTGATGCGTGTCTTGAATATATAATGTACTAGCACTGCAGACTTGCTTAATTTCTGATATATTTAGACTTGTATCTGTTTACTTGTACCTGTTGTGATCATATGCATCAATCTTGTGAAATCTGATAATTGTACTTTGGATTGTGATTGACTAGCATTGCATCTATGATTACGCCATCTTTGCCCTTTAATACCTATATTGCCTTAGACTTGTGTGGGAAATGGAAGCCGGGGAATGGCGTTGAGGATATAGATAGTATAGGAGTACGGTTTAAAAATATATGTTGAATACATTGGTGTCTGATCATAGTGTGAGTTAGTCATTGTTTGGGGTGCAAAGTAACTCGATGATTCACTTTAGCCCATGGGACGAATGAATGTTAGTAATGATGACTTAGTACTCTATTTACGCTTGAACATAATGGTATGTGTATGAAAATAATCCGAATTGAAGAATTGTAAACTTTCACTTATGTGTTGGTGAAAGACTTTTGTCCTATGATTAGTAGTTAAGGTTCAGTGTTCCATGAGTGAAGGGAATGTAAATTGGTTTTTCAAGTCTTAGATATAAGCTAGATAATTTATAGGAAGAAATTTAATCTATCTTTTGACAATGGAACCTGTTATACCTGACTTTAGAAAAAAAAACTCAGTACTTCATGTTTAAAAACCTCTTATTCTAGTTTTATCTGCTACGTGTGAAGTTTGACCAAAAAAAAATGATGATGAATTCAAAAATTTTCAATTCGACAATATATTTCTTTGCCTTTCTATGCCTTTTAGACATGATATTTAAATTTGCTATAAATGTGCTTGTAAAAGTAATTTAGAATTTCGATCTTGTTTTCTTGTTTAAGTTGTTTGGGTAATTCTGTTGTACGATATTTTCATGAAATTTGAGTTATTAAGATCGTATCTTTTATAAAAGAAAAGGTTTTAACCAAGTATTTTATGTCCTCCCCATCTTACCTTTCCACTTTATAGTTAACTAAAAGAGTCTCTTTGCAAACAACCAAGAATTTAAGAATTTATTCTTACAAGTATTATTCTGAAAATTTTATATCCTTCTCTTAAAAACTTCAAACATTTTGATTTTTGTTATAAAACTATATTTTCTCTTTGTGGAGAGGAATGAATCCAAGAGCCTTATTATATCTGATGTAAGGTTTGAATTTATCGGAGTAAGTGACTAGGGGACTATGATAAGATATTATTGAGTTTAACGTTTATCTTTTAGTGTTTTGATATTTATATACATTTGTATGGAACTGGATGTGATTTTTTTGAACTTATTGATTACTTTAGGTTTCTTTCTAACCGTTTTGAAAGATTAATAGGGTTAAGGCTCAGTAGGACAAAATTACTGCGTTGATAAGATCTTATAGAAATTGATATACGAGGTTTTAAAGTTCATCGAGAGTACTTAGGGACCATTGGCATATTGAGGTAAGGATTACATGATTTGTTCTTGAATTGGAATACGTAGATTGACAAATTTCTTTAGGTGATCTTTATTACTTATGATTGGCTTATTAATGAGGTTGTTGAATTTGTGAAAGCGCGTGAAAAGATTAAGGATACACGACTTACGTGATATTTAGTGTGGAATAGGTTTTACAATTCTTAAGAGCGGGATGCAGAAGAGATATCTGGAGTTTTCGAGTTAAGATATGAATTTCGAGGACGAAATTCTTTTAAGGGAGAGAGAGTGTGAGGACCCGAAAATTATTTTATTTTATCTTATTTCTTTGAGTACATTTTCTTTACTTTACTTTATTTCCTTAATTTCTCATATATTTTTATAAGTGAGTCAAGTTTTAAATCATTTTCTATGTATAAGTGCATGTTAAATTCATAGTGCATTATGGTAGTAGGACCACCAACGCGGTATGTGCGATAAATTTTTGAAGATTAGGAGGAGTTTTATGCAAAGGTATATTATTTTATAAGGTGTTATGGGATAATTAGAGGTTGGCTAGATATGTTAGTGATTGGAAGACAATAGGATGAGGATTAACTATGGCAAACCATTCGTCACAAAAGGTTTGGACCATTGACTTTGACTAAGACCTTTCTTAATCTTTTATTAACCAAAAATTGACCAAAAATCCTATCATCTTCTCCCCTCTCTTGGCCGACCTTCATGAGCAAGAAAAGAAAGAAAGAAAACTCCATTTCCAACACAAAAAAACCTTGCTTGATCCTTGAGTTTTCACCTTAACCTTACAAATTAATCCATAAAAGCTGAATTTGAGGTAGGAGGAGGAACTTTGGTGGAGAGTTTTTGGAGGAAGAAACTTGTGGCTGCTTGGTCTTCTTTGGGTTTCAAGGTAACAAAGTCTAGAAACCATCTCTTGTCATTTAACTTGCTTTTGAGTGGATTTAAGGGTTAAATTATGGTAGTATTCATGGAAAATTTCATGATTCCTGTGGTGGATCAAAATTTACAAAGAAACTCAAAGGAAGAATAGATTAACAAAGAAACTCAATCTTCAAGCCCAAAAACTCGCAAGGTATTGTCCATCACACTAGGCCAACTCCTGACGAGAAACATCCATTGCATCAATTAATTCAAAATTACAAATACATCACCACAATATTGTACCAGGTATTAACACATGATTGCTATACTATTACAATAACTTTAACAACCCTAAAAAATAAATAAATTTCATAAACGACACAACTAATCGATATGACAAGCTTCACCAAACTCCCCCCACACCTAAAGCAAGCATTGTCCTCAATGATTAAGGCAAAGAAATGGAATACTCCCCTAAGAAAACTTGAAGAGGCGTGGCCAGGAGAAGATAGAGAGGAAAACACACCAATAGACAAACCTAATAAAGACAAGAACAAAATCAAAGGACATAAATAACTCCACCAGAAAACCATAAATATAGAAAAGAAATGAAAAGAAAGATAAAAGGAAAGAAAGAAGAAAAATATTATGGGGAAGTAGGAGGCTGCCATCTTTGACTCCAATCATCAAATCGAGTCTCCAAATGTTGTATTTGTGCATCACAAGTAATCACACGCTCCTCCAAATGATGCAAAGCTTGAGTATTGGTTTGAACATCAAGACACAACCCTTGCAACCTATCAAGCATGGCATGAGTCAATGATGAAGACCCACTAGAGCTGCTAGCAGGAACATGAGGCGGGCACTAGGAGCAGCGTCCTCATTATCTCCGAATTCATTAAGATCTTCGAAATCAATAGAAGGAACCCTCCCTGCTGTCAATGTTCCTCCCAGAATGACATCCACAATCTCATTTGGTTCTAAAGAATAGTGATCGGTATTTCTCCAAATACCACCAACAGGCTCATAGTTGAGTTTAGCGAGAGTGGTCATAGAAACATGCTCCGCAGGTATGACGTGTATGTACTTCTCCCCTGTGAGATTGACATTACATGCTCAAAAAATACGAATGAGAACTCGAACATGACCAAATGCCTTTAGCTTCCAATTAGTTCGAATAGTATCTTGTATCCCTCCACTGATGACGGAAGCAAGTAGGATACCATCTATATGAGAACCACATCCTTGCTCCATCTTATCAATGAAGTACATATCACTAAAGCGAAGGGCATGCTTGTTACTTTCCTTAGGCAAGACATTATGACAAATGAAGTAAAACAATAGGCGTTTCTTCATATTAAGAACCTTAGCTAAATAAGCCTTATGACCAAATTCTCCAATGTGACTAAACCCAAGCTTGTGTATAGCCTCGGAAGCATCCCAGTTTACAACATTCATGGCAGAATATCGTCTCATTGCAAAATTGGGGCCAATATTAGATACCTACAACCAATTAGCTAAGTGGTCCCGAGTAACCTCTATTTGAACTCCCTTCATGTAACTTACAACAGATTGAGGTTCTCGAGAATACTTATCAACAATATTTGCATAAAATTGTTGAACCAATTGAGAATAATAAATAGAAGGTAAATCTAGGATAGGTTCCCATCCCAAAGAGTGAAAAGATTCTCTAATATGGAAATTCGCCTCAACTTCATTGCCTAAAGTCTTTTCTACCATCATTTTACTACCAATGTGGGTTTGATACCATTGTGTACATTCTTCACTCAAAAATCGAAAATTATCAAATTGAGGATCTCGGTTGCCCCTTACTCTTTTAGGTCGAACAGGTATAACACTAGATTTCCTACTTCTTGAAGGCATATTGCAAGTAAAGTTAAACAAGTACAAGTTCTGAAGTAAACCAAACAAACAACTTAAATGTTTCACGAATTTACTCACATAATACCATCAACAAGTCAAACTAGATGAAAATAATGAATTAAATCCACTAAAACAACAGTGGGAGCACTATCAACCTTGGAAGAATTAGAAAAAATCTTGTGGGCGGAGAAGGCTTGGTGACTTGTGCTTGGGTAGGATGGCTGTCTTTGATATACTTGGAATACATAAATTCTGCCCAAATTGAATCTCTCTTCCGTAACCGCCACCAGAGTTTGCAAGCGAAGGCAGAACATATGTCTGCGAAGGAGCGAAAACCTAGCCCTCCTTCCTCCGTTGGATAGCAGAGCTTCTCCCAAGACACCGAATGTATGCCCTTGGACCGTGTCTCCTTATCCCATAAGAAACTATTACAGATCCTGCTCAACTTTGCTAGGACTGCTTGCGGCGGGTCCAACACCTGCAACAAATACATAGGCATAGAGATAAGCACATGGCGCAATAATATTAGCTTTCCCCCAAACGAAAGAAGCCTCGAGCTCCAATGGCACAGACGGTCCCGTATCCTTGCTACAATAGCGTCAAAAAGAATGCATTTGGACTTTCCTCGTGATATTGGTGCTCCCAAATAAGTAAAAGGAAGATGCTGTTGTTGGAACTGTAGCTTCGAGGCAACCACACCTTGATGTTCCTCAGTAGTCCGGGTAGACATAATAAATGAGCTTTTGCGTGTATTAACTTTTTGTCCCTAAAAAGCCCGATAAGAATCCAGAAATACCTTCAAAGCATCTAAACCGTCCTCCGAGCAGTGGGTGACTATTAAGAAGTCATCTACGAATGCAAGGTCAGGAATACGCGACCCAGCAGAGGCGAAGAAAAGACTCTCATCCTGACAGAATAAATGATGCAAGCCCTCCCTACGAATTCCGTAACCAGTAAGAACAAGGCAGGGGAAAGTGGATCTCCTTGGCGAACCCCCCTCCTTGCTTTAAAGAAACCCACTGGGGTTCCATTGATCAAAATCGAAAACCAATTATTCGATAGAGTTCTAAATATCAGGTCCACCACCCACTCATGAAAGCTAAAACGTCGGAGCATAAAAATAAGAAAGTTCCATTCCACCCTGTCATAGGCCTTCTCCATGTCAAGCTTCAGCATCAAGTTCGGGCATCTAACTCTCCTGTCAAGATCCGAGGCTAATTCCTGCACAATGAGGATGTTGTCAATGATGTTCCGGCCAGGGACAAAGCCAGACTGCCAGGGTGAGATTAGTTTAGGGAGTAAGAGATTGAGACGGCTCGTTAGAATTTTGGAGATGATTTTCGAGCTGAGATTACACAAGCTGATAGGCCTGAATTCTTGCCATTTTGACACTCCTGCCACCTTTGGAATTAGGACTATCAATGCACTAGAGAATCCCTTGGGTTGGGAGGGCCCCTTAAAAAATTCTTGAACCGCTTCCAATAACTCATTTTGAATAATCGTCCAGCACTCTTCATAGAAGCCCGCTCCAAACCCGTCCGGTCCTGGAGCGCCTTCCTTTGCCATGGAGAAAATCGCCTCTTGCAATTCATGCATCGACGGCAATTTCTGAAGGCTGTCATTTTTCTCTTGACTCTCTGTCGGCAGTGGAAAATTTATGATGGGAGTGGCCCTGCCTTCACGCTCGGATGTAAGCAAACGTTCAAAGAAAAGGGCTGCCGACTCCTTAATACCCTCCTCATCTTCAATCCACTACCCTGCATCATCCTTAACTCGCGAAATGAAATTAATGCTCCGTCGCTGTTTTACAATAGAGTGAAAAAATTTTGTGTTTGCATCCCCTTGCTGGATCCATTTGATGTTGAACTTTTGCTTCTAGTATTCGCACTCTATGGCCAGTGCCTGTGCATGCTTTGCCTGAGCCTCCCCTAATCTCACCTTGGACATATCATCGTAGGCAACATCAAAATCTGCCTGCCGCTCCCGTAGATTGGCTTCTGCTTCAAGCACCGCCTGAAAGATGTTTCTAAAAGACCGTTTGTTCTAATCTCGAAGTCTTCTTTTAACATTCAGAAGTCTTTGGTGAAAACCTATCATACCTCCCCTGCTAACAGGTATACGCCAGGCTTCCTGTACCACGTCCTTGAAATTTGGCTTCTTAGTCCAGACATTTAGAAACCGAAAAGACGAGCTCTTCAATCTGCTTGCGCCGCACGTTATTAGCAGTGGAGCATGGTCAAATCTGCCGCGGACCAAGTGGGATACTTTTGTTACTTCGAAAACGTCTGTCCAAGCCTCATTTGTTAATGCCCTATCCAATCGCTGCCATACAGTGCCATTTGTCCAGGTGAAAGGAGACCCATCAAAGCTAACATCCGAGAGGCCACAATTGGACACGGCTTCGTTAAACTCCTCCATATTGCGACCGTTTAGAGGGGAACCACCAGACCGTTCACTTATAGTGGAGATCACATTGAAGTCTCCCGCCACTAGTCATGGGCCTGTAAACTGCTCTTTAACCTCCTCCATGACCTTCCATAGGTCCCTCCTACCCACCCTCGTGCATTTGGCATAGATTGCTGAAAATTGTAGAGTAAAACCCACCCATGAGATCACCATGTGGACCAGCTGATCACCCAACTCATGGGGAACCAGTGTTAAGTCATCATTCCAAAACGCCCAAATTTTGCGGTCAAGAAAGGATCGAGCGTTGGAAAACTTTAAACGGCAACATAAGGACAGTAGTAAATCCACACTCGCCATGGATTCCAGCAAAACTAATAGGCGAATGCCATTTTGGGTGCATAATTTATAAAGAAATCATTGCGAGTCAGCTTGGGCGATACCCCGTGTGTTCCACACAAGAAAGTTGATGGGATTAATCATGACATATCAGAGAAGATTTAACTTGAGATAGAAACTGTTGCAGCTTCTTGTTATAATTGACCGGGCGTCCAGATTTTTTAGCTAACCTATTAAGGAGTTCAACATCCTTCGCATCAAAAATCGCACCACGCGGTAAGTGCGGGTTGAACATTTTATCAATTTGTAGCTGGCCCGTGAAACTGTGCTTGAGTTGTTGGGAATCTGCAATCAAGTCCATAACACAGTCCGTTGACATGCTCCTGCGCAAAGGTTTTGCATTTCTTGGCGATGACGGTGCTGAAAGGTTTGCTGATGTAGTCCGCCTTAGCTTCACAACTGCTAGATGATCTGCAACTTCTCCTAAAGCTTCAAAAGAGTTGGAGAGCACTATGGGTTGAACAGCGAGCACAGGAGCTGTACTCTTGCCATCCTTTGTCCTTGCTTGCCCAACAACTATCCCATTGCTCCTTCGAAGATGCACAGGCCGTCGCTAACATATTTACCTCTCGCAACTCTGATGTGCTTCTCACAATATCTTGGGTCTGCTGTTGCAATGCTTCATCAGATGCTAGAAGCAAGGGTGCCGCCTATCTCAACTCTTGAAGAGCATTAGTGTCAGACCCTTTGTCCGGCCCTCGCGCTTCCCCCTGATCATGTTGACGATGCGACGATTCCACAAGTTCCTGGTTGGGTCCATTCGTTGGCCCCGAATGCATTGTAATCGTATGGGTCTGCTCCCCAGCAGAAATTATAGCTTTCGTCATCAAGTGCTGCTGCGGATCAGTTGCTGTCTTGGAATTATGGGTTTGAACAGCCCCAATCGCTTTTCCCTTGTCTATTTGAGACTTGGGGATGTAGACCTGGCCAGGTTTATTAGTCTTCTCTGTCCTTCGGGCAGGCTTCAGCGACGGGTTCTTCAAGTAACAGTCAACTTCAAGGTGGCCAATTTTCTCGCAGAAGAAGCAGTAATCTGGCCATGTTTCGTACTCAATTTTCTGCCATTGTCCAGCCTCGTCATCTCCTATCCAAACTCTCTAGATTGGTCGCTCAGCCACATCCACCTCAAGCAGGAGACGAGCTGCCGAAGGGCATTTGAGTGATAAGGTCGCAGAATCTGCCAATCAATGATCCAAGCTTCAGTAGATACTGCTTCTCAAAAAGGGGCAGTGGTAAACTCGGGAAAGAAACCCATATCGGCACAATCGAAGACTCTTGGTTCACCTTAAAGTCCAGCGTCCATTTCGAAATTGTCATTGGTGAGTTCTGCACGAACCAGGTGCGGCTGATGAAAATCCTTGTATAGTCCTCTGCCATGGAAGGCCGAATGAGGACATGTTTGGGGTCCAACAAACCCACAGCACAGGTACCCTTTAAACCTAGGGAAGTAAAGAAAGCTCTAATTTTCTCCATTGGGGGCCTGCTGAAAGTGAATCTTCTGATCAGGACATTGCCATAAGGCACAGCTAATGTGGACATATCGTGTTTCGACAGAACCAAAGCTGGTTCTCCACGGTGCGTACCCAGAGAGCCTAACTCTGGTTTCGATGGAGCCGCCCCTGAAACAACGACTGCGAAGGACTTCCCTGGGGGAAAGGGGGGTCCCCGGAGGAAGGGTCAGGCGGTTGGGACGCCACCATGCTTGTGGAGAAAACTCGTGACCAAAAGCCCTACCAGAAAAATCAGACTTAACGTGTATTGAAAACTTGTTTTTCAAGTAAGTAAAATTTTCCTAATCTAACTTTTAAATTTGTCACGTTTGGATGTTTCCTACATGGATGCAAATCTAAATTTAGAAAATGTCGGAAGGGTCCAAATGTCCATTCAAGAGTTTAATTGATACCAATCGCATTAATTGCGAAGTTCAAAATAATCCCTTGAAAGGGGTCACGAGCATATATAAATGAAATTCAAAGAAAAGAAAAGAAAAGAAAATTATATATCTAACTATAAGTGACCAAAGAATAGGGATGTAATATAATGGGTACGGGAGGTAAAAAACTCATAACATAATTTTTTTATGTAGGGATTAACGGGATATTTGAACTAAAAAGTTATAATCGCACATTTTCCATGTTCAAAAAGTAATTATCCTAATTTAGACAAACAAATGAACTAACTTATTTTTGTAATTTCTTAAATGAGATGCAATTCTAAATGACATGATTAACATATATAGAGGGTAGAGGATAGAAGATAATATAATAGGAAATATCATGCAAAGGAGAAAAAATCCTAAAAAATATGTATGAAAATGTAATTAATGTCACGCAAAAGATGAATCTAATGTATGAACGATTTAAGGATCTAGCGTTGGACTAACCCATTTTTAAAAGTCCTTACTAGCGTTGGACTAGTAAGTAGGGGAGGGAGAAGCTACAACTAGTGTTGGACTCGTGTGGTGACGTCATGCATTAAAAATAAATAGTAAAATGAATAAGGTATAAATTAAAACAAATAAATATATAAGAGCATGTAGCACATAACATATAAGTATAATATCTAGATGTCAAATTCTTAAGAAAAGCGGATAAAACACATAACACATAAGTCATGCAAACACACAAAACCTACCTATTGCAGTGGAGAGTCTAACTACAAT
Organism: Coffea humblotiana; assembly: GCA_023065735.1. Classification (NCBI taxonomy): domain Eukaryota; kingdom Viridiplantae; phylum Streptophyta; class Magnoliopsida; order Gentianales; family Rubiaceae; genus Coffea; species Coffea humblotiana. The sequence goes on along the minus strand of CM041213.1, from coordinate 36,916,435 downwards.
CTAAAATAATAAAATATAATAAAAGAAACCTATCTATCCTATCTATTACAATAGGGGAGCTAATTGCAATCTAAAATGGGAAAATATAATAAATAAACCTATCTATGTTATCTATTACATTTGTCTATCTAATTACAATTTTTCAAAATATTACTTATCTATTACATCTTGGGGCATTTAAATGCCTCCCAAATAATTATAAAAATTAACTAAACAAATATAAGAAAATTTGAATGAACATTTGAATCAAATAAATAACAAATTATATAAAAATATATAAATACATAGGAGCACGTAGGAGCACATAAGAGTATATAACTGATATTTAAATAATAATAGGGATACCTCTTTTTTGAAGTGGTGGCTAAATGGAGTCAAATTGCCTTATTTATACTCAAAATGAACAAAAAGATCACGACACCAATTTAATTGGAAATAATAATAATAATAATAATAATAGAAAAAGTACTAAATTCACATTAATATGTTAAACATAAAGAAACTTAAGGACAACTAAAAATTACAAGTTAAATACATTCAAAAGTAACATGATTAGCTATTAAAGAAAAGAAACAATTATAATAGAGAGAGTCAAAATTCAGTAGGGACTAAATTACAAAACTTAGAAAATTTTTGGGGTCAAAAATATAATTTTCAAAAGTTTAGGGATCAAAATTTTAATTAAAAAAATTTAGGGACCAAAATGTAATTAAATTAAGAGCCTGACAGGTGTCGAGCCTGTGTAATAATAAATATCTGCTCAAATAAAGTATAAATTTTGTATACAGTAGTAAGTAGGGTCAAATCCACAGGGATTGAGGAAATTCATTTCTCCTCAAGTTCAAAGTATGGGGGAATTTTTATAAAAGTATGAATAATTAAACAAATCAAATAAAAAGACCTAACTAATAATTTACTAAAAATGAAACAATAATAAATAAACTCTAGTCAAAAAATAACTTCGGAGATGGTTCAGTCAATTGATCATCGATGCAATAATAATTTCATTCACTCGCTGATAAACAAGTTATAATTGCCAAACAAGCGATAACAATCAACTTCTTCTTGCTGTATCGATAATCAAGGTACGACCGTTAATCACTTCCCTAATCAAGAAATAACCCTAGATACGACCGTAGAGTTCAATTTCCCAATTGCCTTAAGAATTAGAGAAGCTTTGTTCTAACCAAATAACATGCTACGAGGGTTATTTTAAATTAGCCCATACATTCCCCTGACACAAACCGAATCATGACAGTCTCCACTACTTTAAAGCAATTAAACAATTACGGATTTAATTGCATTAACTAGTTTTAGGTTATTAGGTTAATTAAATATCGGACGCCCTTGATATTCAAAAAAAATAATAACCATAAATCAGAGAACGTATGAATACCAGTAAATAAAAGAACTAAAAATAATCAGTTCAATCTCAAAATTGTAGATGAACCACATTCTCCGTTGTTCCTTGACTAGAAAAAGGAGATTTATCTACTCATCATAAAAGGAATTCCGCCAGACTCCATTGAATCTGGTTGCAATTGGTTTTTTTTTACTCAGAAACCAATGACGGCTGTCTTATGTTCCAAAGAATCCCCTTGCAAAATTATTGCTGCCGAAAACTCCCAATCACGCGGGTCCGTCCTTCTTTTTCTCCTCGTTTCCTAATTGAAGTCTAATACTTCGACCATCCATTGGCCAATCAAAAATAGAATTCTAATTGCAAAAGAAAACTTCTCCAACTAATGCTAATTATTCCCTAATAAATATCTAAGAAACATGATAATTTCCTAATCGTCCACCAATAATCCACGTAGACTCCATATTGAATTGGAAAACTCTTGAAAAATCACCTCTTTTATCACTTTTTGATCCACCTTCCTACAATTAGTACCAAATATCAACTATAAGTAGAATCTATCAATTAATATAATATTTGGTAAAATAAAAGAGGGAAATAACCATAAAATTAATGACAAAAATGCAACCTATCAGAGCCTAAGTGAAAGAGATTTAAAATTTTTCGGCCACAGTAAAACTACTCCAAAAATCAGGGGCTAAAGTGCAAAATCGACTTCTGGTTTCTTAAAACAAAATGCCATCGGGCCATTTTTATGTGATTTCTTGGGCTGAAATCCTCCTTGGCCCAAAGCAAAAAAATAAAAAAGAGTGGATCAGCCTACTAAATTTACTGAGCTAAGCTTGGTGAAAAGGGTTGGGCTTGAACCACAAGCCCAGCTACAAGTCTAATCGAAACCCAAAACAAAAATAACTCTTGACCCAATTTTTAACCCCAGCATAAAATAAACTCTAGCCCATTCATTTTATTTTCTTTTTCCTTCTTTTTTTCTTTCTTTTCTTTTTCCTTCTTTTTTTCTTTCTTTTCTTTTCTTCTTCCCCCTCTTTTTCTTCTTCTTCAGCGAGCTAAAACTGCTTGCCGCTGGCGGCTATGGCCGCCACTGGACCGCCGCCGGCCACCGGCATATTTTTCAGTCACAAAATTTCACCAAAATACACCCCCACTTGATTTTTTGCGTAGAATCTGTTTTTGGGCTTAATTTTTACAAAAAATGAACCGAAAGTGGCGAAAATAGCAAAAAGACTGCCCAGTTTTTATTTTTTTAAAGCACTCAAACCATCACCAAAAATCATAAAATTTATACTACAACACTCCTTATAACTTCTACATTACAACTATGCTCTTAGTTTGACAAGAAAACAACAACAAAATGATACATTAAGTCAAAACAGCCCACAAATGAAGAAAAGTATTCCAATGCTTTTAAGGCTCAAAACTCCAAAATTTTGGGTAACCAAACATTTTCAGGCCCTGTGCTAGCTAATGGTCATCTATTTTGATGAAAATATGCACAAAAGATTCACTAACTTAACTCATATTTTCATTGTGGCATTTTATCAAATACAAACAAGGCATTTACAAGGCCATTTCTCTTTTCTTAACTTTTATTCATGGCTTATCCCAAATTTCAGCAACTCAATCAACAAAGGAAACCAATGAAAGCAAAAGAAAATAAAGCAATGAAGCATGGATTTAATATGATAAAAAAAAACTAAAAATATTCCTCAGTAAATATGGCAATCCTTCGGTTGATACTTTTGGTAAAACTTTTGAACCTTGGCCGTATCTTGCTTGATTCTCCTTTTGTACTTGAATTTCAGGAAATGTGTGTGGAGTTGTGTTGGAAATTTTGGGGGTGAAGGACCGAGAGTGAGAGTTGGGGAGTGAAGAGTGTTTCTTTTCTTTTTCTCTCTTTTTTTTGGTTTTTGTGAGTGGTTGAGATTGAGAGGGTTTTGTGCTTGTGCTTGTGTATGGAAAGTGAACCGAGAGAGAGTTTTTGTGAGAATGTGATGGTGGAAAAATTGAGAGAGAGGGAGATGGCCAAGAGGGGGGTTGGGAGTTGGAGTCTTTCTCTGTTTTTTTCTTTGTGTCTTCCCTTCTTGAGGGAAAAAGAAAGAGAGCCAAGAGGGAAAAAGAAAGAGCCGAGAGAGAGCCAAAAGAATTAGGTGGTGTCTTGGTTTTGTCAAATGATGGTTTTCCACCAAAAATAAAAAGAACGATGTATGGAGATATTGAGTGCAAAAATGGATCAATAGTGTATTTGGTGAAAGAAAAATAATTAGGGGCAGATTTTATCTTTTTTTTTTCTTCTCTTTTTTTGTTTCTTTTTTTTTCCTAAAACAAACCTGCAAAATGAGAAAAATATGCAAGAAAATAAATAACTCATTAAATAAAAAAAATTCCATGAAACATTAAAAATTGACAAAAATTTGGTGTCTACTGCGTCCAATCCTCCCGCTAAAGCTGTCTTTCTTTGCTTGGCGATTGGTTTGTAATTATCTTCCTATGGAATTGAATCTAAGGAGATTTGGGCTATGCCTGGCATCTAAATATCGGTGTTGCAAATTGAAAGCAGAGGGGTGTTCGCATCTTTTTTTGTCCTGCCCTATAGGACGATAGGTATAGGAGCATTTTGGGAAAATGTTCCATTTGTACCATTTGAGCTTCAACACTGTCTTTGCTATGTTTTGGGCCTGGTTGTTATCTGTGCCAGGGTCCAGTAAAGTTCATATTTGGATGGCAATGTCTGTAATCATTTGCTGGTTCTTGTGGAAAGCTAGGAACCATGCATATTGTCAAAACATTAAAGTGTCGGTTAGGTAGATTATTATGCAAATTGATAGTTATCTGCATCAGTTAGGCCTTGCTGGAATTCTTCGCAAGCAATTTTTCCGTGGGGAGGCAGATTGTAACTTCAAAGACTACGCTGGTTTGCTGTGCGGTAATTTGTTGGGCCAAGCCTCCCCTCAACTATGTTAAACATAATATAGATGCTAGTGTGCATAATGGAAAGGCCTTGGGAGGCAAGATTTTGAGGAGTCATGAAGGTAATTTTGTGAGGACCCGAATTTTATTTTATTTTATTTTTATTTTATTTTTACTGGCTTAATTAATTATTTATTTATTCATTTGCTCCAATTAAATATTTCATCCTTTTTAATTGCATCTGCATGGAACACTGTCTCATTTTATATTTTTAAAAAACGTTGCTAGTAAATTTAATTTTTCTATGGTTCGATTAGTGAGAAATAGTGAATACACATTTTTCGAGGCAAATTTCTGTTCGAAAGTGCAGTGGTTTTGGAGAATTAAGAATGATCAATAGTAGACTAAGAAAAGTTAATTGAGAGATCAGAGGTGAGTGAATTAAATTAAGTTCAATTAGGAGCACTAATTGCCCACTATTCATTTGTTGACTTTTTGTACCGAAGCACCTTTATGTCATTTCTTCCTTTCATTCCGTCACTTCACCAACAACTCGCTCAAACCCTTTCTTTCCCCTCCCCTCTTGGACGGCCACCATTCACCATTTCTTGCCAAAAATTTCAGCTTCCTTTTCTTCCATTTTTGCTCCAAAAACACACTCCAAACTTGCTCCTTTTCTTGAAACATCACTCAAGCTTGAAGGGAGACTTGAAGGAGGAAGGAACCATGGTGGTTTGGAGCTTAAACTCTAGTGGTTTGGTCTTCATGTGACGACCCCACTTCTCCCTAGGACGAACCTAAGAGTATTAGCGGAACGTCTGCCTAACTCTCGCCAGGACTCGATACGAATCCAATTCAAACTTAAGGATAAACAACCAATAATAAAAGTCAAAATAAGGAAAAGTCGCTTCTTTAATTAAACATTCAAATCTTACATCATAAGTTACCAAAAGTACATCAACTTTCCCTAAAATACAACCGCCATAAGAGGAATAATCGATTACATCCAAAATTCTACTAAAAAGGTAATCAAGTCGGCTTCTCCAAAAATCTTTCCATTCCGAAATCGTATTAAGGAAAACAAACTAATGGGGTGAGCGAACGCTATGTGAGGCCAAGAAAAACATGCAAACACATAGTTCAAGTAACAATAACACATATACAGGAAATAAAGCTATAAAGTTCAAGTAATTCACAATTAACAATAAACACACTCAATAAGGATACGGGAGCTCTTAGGAGCTAGATTCCACTTGCTTTGCCAAGACTCGATCCAATACCTCCACGTGATGACACTCCGTCAACCGGGTAGGTATTAAGTCCGTAGAACTCCACTTACTTCACAATCCCGTTCACCGTTACACCCCCTGTTCCGGGCCCGCTCATCAATTAGAAAAGGCGATACTACTCGAGTATGCCAAGCGAGATCTCTCAGATAGATCAATCTTAAGATTTTCTCATGGCTCACCAAACTTCTCGACCAAGCCAATGCCGACTTGAGTCGCAAGGTCGGCCGATGAGTTTGGGCATCCCCCACGATTATAAGTATAAGTCGATGAGATTCACTCCAATTGACATCAATTCAACACAAATATAATTATACGCCGATGAGATTCACTCCAATCGACATTGATTCAACACAAATATAATGTTCACTTCACACAATTCAATTATAAATTCATTTAAAAGAGAACGAGTGCGATAAAGTACACGCTCGTCTCGACAATTTCAAAATACTTAATTAATAAGGAACAATTCAAGTATATAGCAACAATTCATGCACTTGACACTCACCAATTCAAAAGTAAGTGAGCAAATAAAGTCTTTAGTGGTCTGCTCCGAGGTTTCCTTCAATATCCTCCTGAGCGCCTGAAGAAATAGTGACCAACCATCACTCACATATACTCACAACCACTTATCATTCGAGGAAGAAAGTGCATTTGTTTAGACATAGGACAATGTCTTAAAAGAGAACTTTAGTCTCTCAAAAATCGAGATTCAAAAATGAGAATTTAAAGTCTGAAGTGAGACTTGAATCATCCATGAAATCAAGTTTAAAATGGTCTATCAATATTGAAAGGAAATGAAAAGTTCTTAAAAACTCATTTCCTACGAAATCGAAAATTTTCCGCTTTACGGGACAAAACTTGGAAAATTAGAGCTTGAGTTTGGTTCGTCCAAAAATGAAAAAATTTATACCGTTGGAAACTATATTAAAATTACTAAAACTTCCCTGAAGACACTTTTCCAAGATTCCAACCAGAAAGCATTCAAATTTCAGCTCAAAGTTGCAGTTTCAAGAAGACAGGACAGAACCAGTCTTGGTTTTTCAGCAATGTTTGGAAATTTGGAAAAATTCACAGGAAGTGAATCAATCTCTAAAATTTATAACACAGTAAGAGTTCCAAACCAAGTTTCAAACACAACAAACGGAACTAAATTTGGAGTTTTGAACAACAAGATATAACAGTTTGAAGTCGGCTGATTTTTGAAACCTGATCAGTGGATTTCCAGATTGAGGAGCAATATTTGGAGCATTGTTTGGTTGAAATGATATTGAAATTACACCAAATTTGGTACACTTAAACTTACATATGTGGACTACCTCTCTGTCAAAATTTAGGAAAAAACTCACACGGGAAGGCAGTTAACGAAACGACCAAAGTTTGTGAAATTTCTCAAAGCTAATCTGCCAACCCTATCTCTCTTTCTTTTTCCAAAGTTTTGTCCAACAAAATCAGCCCCAATTCGCTCCATTTTTGAAACCAAGATTCCCGAAACATTTAATGAGCAATTGATGGGTAAATGACACTAAAAGTTTTGAAATAAAACACTCCAAAATAGAATTGACCATTCGGTCAGCGGGGAAGGGAAAATTTCCAGTTTCCAGCTTTATTGCAATTTCAAAATCAAACCATATCTAACTCTATACAAATCCAAATTGAGAATAGTTTATGGCGTTGAAAACTAGGTTCAAAATGCTACAATTCATCAGAAGGCATCGTTCTAAAAATCTTTTCACAAGTTGAACAAAATCGAGCCACAAGATGCAACTTCCAAATTTCTCTCGGACAGACTAGCATAACAGGGCAGTCTACTTTGCCGATTTGCTACGGTTTACTCAAAACGAACTAGGAGGGGATTTTAATGCCGTTTGAAATCCCTGAATGTCTAGTTTTGAATGCCATAAATGGCACTCAATTTTAACTTTTGTATAAATAGTTATGTTCAAATAAAGAACCACTGTCCGGCTACCCTGCTAGCGAATTTCCAGATTTCAAACTTTACCAAAACTCAAGTTTTATGCAACCATTTGAAATGATTTTTTAAAGACACTTTCTACACACATAATACAACATATATCCATCAATTTAACAGCCAACCAAGCATCAAAATTTCAAATTAAAAGCAGAACAACATGAACGGAATTTCTGCCAGCTTTCTTTTCACAAGTTTTCCAACTTTCTCTCCACCTTCTAACCATAATCATCTTATCCATCACATAAACAACAATAATCAAGTAATGTAGTCTCAAGTCAGCTACCTAAAGGCCTCCTCAAGGCATCTAGCTTAGGATTTAAAGCGAGATAAATGTTTCCTCAAGTCCGCTAGCCTAAACGCGATTAGGGTTTCAAACCCATGAAATCTAACCATTAATCTTTGTATAAATGGAAAGATTAAAGATATGAAGTAATTACCCTTTAAACCTAGATAAAAACCAGATTTTTTCACCAAAATTTCTCCAAGGAACTCCACAAGATTGCTTCTTTCTTCAAGCTAGAGTAAATTTCCAAGAGGTTTGATGGTTGGATGTTGATTCACAAGCAAACTTGGAGCTAAAGAATGGAGTTTCTCTTCCCCTTGTTCTTCCTTGAGGTTCAGCTGAGAGAGAAGAGAGAGATGAGGGAGTTTGAGTGATGAAACTTGGAGAGAAAGAATATAGAAAAGTAGCCCTTAAGTTTTGTGCAAAAGTCAAATCTTAATAGTGGATCAATAGGGTTTCGTACTACCACTTTCTCTCTTGTTTGTTACACTTATACACTAATCCTCCAATGTAATTCCTCTAACATAGTAATTATTCACACTTACTAGTCTAGTATTAAATCCTCCAATTCCAATTAGTCGCGCGGTGCGACCTTCGAGAAACTTTCGACGCGCGCACGGTAAAAGCTTAATTTTACTCACTCACGTTTAATCCCTCAATTAACTTTTCTTAATCTACTATTAATCATTCTTAATTCTCCAAGATTATTGTACTCTCGAACCAAATATCGTCTCGAAAAACGTGTATTCACTATTCCTTACTAGTCGAGCCGCGGAAAATTAAATTTGCTAACGAGACATTTTAAAAATATAAGTGAGACCTTGTTTCATGTAAATAGATTTAAAATGGTTGAAATAAATTATTCGGAGTAAACGGTTGAATAAGTAATTAAATAAGCTAGTAAAATAAAATAAATGTAAGTAAAATTCGGGTCCTCACATCCTCCCCTCCTTAAAAGCAATTTCGTTCTCGAAATTTACACTTAGGATAACATCATACCCCTTAATAGATAGGTTTATCAAATCGATCAACAACTTACACTCTCCAACCCATCTACGTTGTCTCAAATTTAACTCTTTTGGGAAAAATAAGTACATAAGGCTCTTGTGGTCTGTAAAACCTCAAACGTCACCCCATATAGGTAATGTCTCCACTTCTTTAATGCAAATATCGCAGCCGCTAATTCCAAATCATGAGTTGGATAATTTCTCTCGTGAGGTTTTAACTTTCTAGAGGCATATGCAATCACCTTATCATGTAGTATCAATACACATTTTAGACCATCCTTTGAAGCATCTGTATAACCACAAAACCATCTCCTCCGCTCGGTAAGGCTAACACCAGTGCCTCGGTTAAGCACTTTTCCATTCTTGAAATCCTTCCTCACATTTAGAATCCCAAATAAACTTACCATGCTTCTTAGTCAACTCAGTTAAGGGTCTTGCAGTTTTCGAAAAGTTCTTGATAAATCAACGGTAATACCCGGCTAACCCTAAGAAACTTCGAATTTCGGTAGGTTTTTCTGGTCGTTTCCTCTTAAAACAGCTTCCACCTTAGTTGAATCCATAGTAATTCCTTCCTTAGATATTGTATAACCTAGAAAGACTATTCCTTCCAACCAAACTCACATTTATTGAATTTAACGAAAGTTGGCGCTTTCTTGGGGTTTGTAAACTATCCTCAGGTGCCGTTCCTGATCTTATTACAAGTCTAAAGGTGGGGGAATAATAAATTAAATATACATATAAGTCGTAAAATCAAATAAAGCAAGGTAAAATCTTATAAGTCATAAAAGGTTATAATAGTTACACCAGGTGAGGATAATTCATCAAATCATTTCAAAAGAAAGGGGATACAAACAACATCATAGAAAAACGTGCTAAGTCGCAAATGTACAAAACAACAAAAGGACTTTATCCCCTACACAAAAGATTACAACCTCTAAAAGTGCCAGTCTAGATTAGAGTAAAACTACAACCCCAAATCGTTCGAGTGGAGTCAGATCCATTCCCACTCGTAGAGTTTCTACTAATTGGATTCCTCTTACAGTCATTAGTATTAATCACTCCTTCTGCCACTCGACTGCTTTGAAGCAGACCTAGCAGGTTGTCGGGTATTTCCTCTTTTTAGAGATACTAAGGCAACTTGAAATCTGATGTTCAGCACTACCACAATACAAGCACTTTCTCGATTTCTTCCAACATTCATTCTCCGTATGGTTGGACTTACCACAGTATCCACAAGTCACACGAGAAGTCACGGCCTGACCAGCTTGAGAATTCCCTTTTGTATTTCTTCTCCAGTTCCACGTTCTTGCGTAGCAACTCAATTTTCTTTGCATATTTCTTGTTTCCACCTTCCTTCCAATAGTCAGCCAATTTCTTTTGAAATTCTACTTCCTTCCAAAGAATGTCCATTTCCTTACGTATCTCTCCCAAATTTGTCATCTCACCAGTTGGTTTAAATCAAATGCTAGCCTGCTAGGCTAATCAAAGATCAAAATGAGTAACTATTCACAATGGAAACTCTGGCTATATTACTCTTTCATTCATTTGCTTATAGGTTACCCCGGAATATAAATCTTAACTATTCTCTGCTTAATTTTTGACGAGCTCTTGAGTCTCCACAAGATTACTATCTCACTTATAAACATAACAAAATACTGAGATCTTATTCCTTAATATAAAAGTTTCACACCCTAATTCATTATCCAATACTTACTTAAAAAGTTGCTTGAGAAGAAATCCTAACGTCTTGCTCTCATTAGTGTCTTATTTTATCCCCTCAAACAAATTTCTACTGTTTTGAGGTTAGACTCTCCGTGAAACTTAGATGGGCGAACTTCAAGAATCGCTCAATCCTCACACCTCTCTTGGTTCCTAGGTTGGTTGATTGGTTTAGGGCTTTGGTGCTCAACTAATCGTGCTAAGATATCAATTGTATGGTTAATAGCAGAAGTTACTTGGTTATCCCCTTCATTCTTAGGGTTTTGGTTTGGTCCAGTAACTGCTCCCTAATCATCCCCTTGAGCTTGGGGTTGCCTAACCCCTTGCCCTCGGCCCCTTTCACTTCTTCGGCCGCCCATAAATTTAACATTTATAAAGGCATGACGTAAAATAAGTACACATAAGTGAAGTTTAAAAATGACACTTTGATCATGCAAAACGAAAATAATAAGGGAGACACCAAAATAATTGCAAATGTGTACAACCCATAGCATAGATTTGAAGTCATAGAACAATAAAATCAAGCACCTCATAAGTAACGTTCAATTGCTTCAAAAGGTAGGAAGCATAATTAAGCAAAATATAAAATGCAATGGCCTTTGAACAAGCACCACCCCGACTATCTTTGACAAAAACTATTAAAATAGACTAAATCACTACTTAGTGATTGGCAGAGCCAGAAGTCTCTACTACTTCAATAGGATCATTTTCATCTTCAGCACTAGGAGTTTCTACCTCATGTCCCTCGTCCAATATCTTGTCATTTACCACTTGTTCGACCAAGATAACGCACTCGGCCATCATCCTCTCAGTCCGGTCTTCTAATTTCATGTACTACCCTAGCAAGTCGATGCTTAGCCTCCTGAAACTGTTCACAAGGAGCTTCAGTCTTTTCCACCCCTCAAGTACCTCCGTCTCCAATTCATGAATTCTAGTAGTCTGGCATCCACAGTTGCCATCAGTTCTCGATTATCCTCTCGAACTACCCTAGTTTCCTCGGATAACCGCGTCCGGTCATCGATTACCGCTAACACCATGTTATTTGGGTACGAGTAATTCCTCTAGCAGTCACATGGAGTCCTAATTCGGTGAGTTGGGTTATATTTCCAACGAACTCCCTTAGGCCCTTCTCGACAATGGACTACCGGAAGGCGCCCCCGAGACGGCTCAATACCACCATTACCTTCCATAACTCACACTTAAAATTAAAAGTTTAGATGGATCCAAGTATACTCAATAAACTAGATTTGATCGTTTCGTACTATCCCACATATTTTCCACAAGATCAAGACTCCTAATTGTCCACTAATTCAAACCTAGGCTCTAATTTTCATTCCTACAAGCGGTCACTTAATTTTCAAACCAATCCCACAGTCCGGCTGTGACAGCCCCACCTTCCCCTAAGGCGAACCAAAAGGTTCGGCGGACCGCCTGTCCAACTCTCGCCAGGACTCGATCACTCTCTCCAAACAAAATAAGATATAAGCTCGAGGAAAAACGAGAACAATTCCCAAACTTGAAACATATACTTACATTCATTCCAATCTCAATCAAATACACAGTCCCCAAATATAACAAAAGCTCTTAGTTCTCAATACATTCAGCCCTATCCAAACACTAGAGTGAGTACAAAAGCTAAAACAATACAAAAGGACTAGACTATGCTATACAGGTCTCTCGCCCTTGCTCGCAACCCTTGAAAGGAAAACAAACGGCGTGGAATGAGCTAAAAACCCAACGAGGTTCTATATACATAACCAAGCAATTAGACAAGGGCATTAATTAGGTAATAACAAGTAATCCAGAAATCATTTACAATATAAAGTAATAGTAACACATTCATTAAAAGGATACATGCTCACGAGGAGCCATTCGTTCATTCATTCGCCTATCATTTCCCTTATTCCTCCAATCATTAAAAATATGTTTGTAAGTGAAAACCCCTTCATTTTCTTGTCATTCGTTCATTCATTTCATTTCCCCCTTCTGGCCAATTCATTGGCCAGTCTCCACCCGACAACGTGGTCATACTCGAGTATACCAAACATTCACCCAGAGTTACTAGTCGCCCGACCGAGTCCGCTTCTGGCTCAAGTCGACCGGTAACGAACGGCAAGGGCCCAGTTCAGCCAAAAGGCTTACATTCATGCATAAGTAGATTTAATCATTTAATCGTTGAAATTTTCACGTTCATTTATGTCGAGTGCGATAAAGTACACACTCGCCTAGCAAAATTCATTTTGAGAAACGTTGGAAACATAACATACCTCAATCACGTATTAAAACAACAATCCAAATAGTCACAATAATTCACATAGTCATTAGAAACAAATCGTATATAGAACACTCGCCTATATAAGCAAAAATAACGTCCAAAGTATCCTTCCGGATATCTCCCTCAATCACCAAGGAACCCTAAGAGTAACCAAGAGAGCACATTACGGTTCTACCATCAAAAGTTTAGGTGAATCAAAGAAAATCCGAATAACTACTAGTACAAGGTATAAGTATGATTTTGGAGTGAAAGAGTACATTCAAACCAAAGGACATGAGTAAAATAGTCGTAAAACTTATGCTCGCTCTTAAAACTTTGAAATCGCCATATGAGTCGAAGTGACAAAGAAAACATATTTCTATTAGTCGTTACTTTCATTTCCAAGGGTACAAATTCCGGCCGAATTCCAACTTATAAGCCTCTATTAAAGAAGACTCGAATACCTCAGATGATTCAAGTTAGTTTCATCCTCAAACCCTTACTCGTGTCGCGAGTACATCCACCTACCCCTCGAGTGCAAATTTGGGCAATACGCCCTTTGTATTTACCTATTTTCCAGCACTTTATGCCTTCATTATTTTCCTCAAGCAGCCCCAAAACACATACACGTAATCTCATCACAATAGCCATTCAATAGGCTCAAAAACATCCACGTACAACACAAGTATAATAATCCAATCGGAAATCCAGTTTTGAAGGCAAAAGACTAAACGGCAGATTCGACATCTTATACATTTTGGTCACAACTAGAGTTACGTTTATTGGTTTGGGGTAGACTTTATACCGTTTGAAGCTAAGACATAGATATACAATTCTCATAAAGACAACTCAACCCAGTTCTCAACCTAACTAGGTCAAATTTACCCAAAACAATCCCAGATTTCCAGTTCAAAACTCACTGTGAAATTCAACTAGCAGTCTTGATTCATTCAATCATATCTCAGCACACACAACTCCGATTCAGGTGATTCCAAAGCCATTTGAAAACTAAGATACAAGGATACAATTCTTAAGAAGACATTGACAACCAATTCAGTAATATTCCGGGTCAAACTAACCAATTACAGAGGCTGATTATCATTTTTGACAGAAACAGGGCAGCAGGGGTAAATTAGTCATTTCACAGACTACCCTGCTCCGATTGAGTTGAAAATTTACAGGCAGCTATATAATATCATTTCCTACAACTTTCATGTTTTAACCTAAGCCTAATTCGGCCTCCATCATACACGAATAGAACTGGTCAAAACTGAGCATTTCATCATCAAAGCTGGAAATTTCTCCTTAACACTAAACTAGCTTCTACAAAATGCCAAATCAAAGGTGAAATAGCTTATATAAAATCTGGAAAATTATTGATAAAACTGAAATTTATCATCCCAACCCTAAAATTGCAAGAATCTCCATAAAATCAATCAAAATCAAGTTATCCAACAACTTAATCACAAAATTAAAGAACAAAAGGAGCTTCTAATGATTATACCTTCCAACACCTTGAAAACAAGCAAAAGCAAACCCCTTTTCTTTCTCAAAACACTCCACTCTTAGCTTGCTATCACCTTAGATGCAAAGTTAATCGGAATAAATTTTGGTAATTAGAAGAAATCTCTCAAGATTTGGTGAAGGAAATCAAAGGGAAAATGAACTTAGCTTGCTTGGTTTTGCTCCTCTTGAGGTTCGGCCAGCTCCAAGGGACAAATGAAGAGGTTTTGTGCTGCCAATGGTTCAGTCAAGAGATAAGAAAAGAATGAAGTGTTGTGGTCAAATTTGCTTCTAGGACAAAGACTAAACTAGTCTTGGTCAAAGGTCCAATATCCAACCTTTCTTCCTTACTTTTATTTTTCCTTCTGCTCTCTTGTTTTTTTTTCCTCACAACAGCCGGCCACTAGAAGGAAAATATGAAGATGATTTGGTCAATTGTTGGTTTTTGCAAAGTTAAGTAAGACTTGGTCAAGTCCAACTTCCAACGGGTTCGCGACACTTGGCTTTTCTAGTGTTTTCTCTAATCCTTTGTCTTGCAATGTTTACATCATATAACAAACCTCTAATAATTCTCTAGCACCTTGTAAACTATTATTCCTTATTACCTTTTCACCTAATCGTAAAAATTTTATCGCACTAGCGGGTCCTACATCTATAATGCACTTCAAATTTAACGTATACTAACTTATACCAAAAAACATGATTTAAAAACGGCACCTACTTACAAAATGTATAGCCAATTCATATATTAGAGAAAAGTGTAAAAATATAGGCAAAGAAATAAAATAATGCCTAAGAAATGTGAAATTTCTCGGGTTCTCAGACCGGCATCCTAAACTTTTAGCCTAAGATACACTACAGAGATCTGAAACCTAAGCTCTGATACCAACTGTGACGCCCCCACTTCTCCCTAGGACGAACCCAAGGGTATTAGCGGAACGCCTGCCTAACTCTCGCTAGAACTCGATACGAATCCAATTCAAACTTAAGGATAAACAACCAATAATAAAAGTCGAAGTAAGGAAAAATCGCTTCTTTAATTAAGCATTCAAATCTTACATCATAAGTTACCAAAAGTATATTAACTTTCCCTAAAATACAACCACCATAAGACGAATAATCGATTACATCCAAAATTCTACTAAAAAGGTAATCAAGTCGACTTCTCCAAAAATCTTTCCATTCCGAGCTCCTTGTCGCGCCCCATTTTTGAAAATAAGAAAATAAGGAGTTTTAAGAAAATGAATTTTTGGTTGATTTTGATTTGAAAAAATGTGTTTTTGATTTTTAGAAAATAAGGAAAAAATAAATGGGTCTAAATAGGACTTTGAACATGCGACGGTTTGACCCAAAATAAAGTTTAAAAAGGGTTTTAAATAAAAATAGGAGTCGCCACTTGGTATCGAGTTAAGGTGTACCAAATCACCTAAAAAATGAATTTTTTAAAGAAAAAGTAAAAAAACCCTTTTTAAACTACTCCAAATCTACGAAAATCAGAGAAAAAGATTCGGGAGTCACATTTGAAGAAAGGGAAGGCAAGGATAAAAATCCAAGGTACCTTTCCAACCTAACCAAGGCTAGTTGCGCGACTTAGTAAAAATTTTCTTATTTTAACCTAAAAATTTATCGCATTTGAAAGTACTATATGAATGCAAACCCTAGACCTAAGAGGGTATCGGGGGGTCAAAATATCTTTTCGAAATTATTTGATGCAATTCGCATTAATTGCGACACCTAAAAGTAAACTTTCGAAGAAGTCACGAATTGTGCAAAAATATGAGATTCTAAGAAAAGAAAAGGAAGAATAATAATAAAAATAATCATGATTATACAAATATACATGTCCTAAAGGAATGCATCATGTTGAGTACGGGGGACTAATGTTCGTGACTCAATTTTCCCTTTAATAGAGGGAATACGAGCGTGCTAAAGTCAGAAAGCCAAACTTGTCCATATCCCATATTCAAGGGATTTTTTCTAATCTAGTCAAGCAAATGTACTAACCTAATTCAAATTTTCCTAAATGAAATGCAAATCTAATGTTATGTCTCATGCATAGGATATAAAGGAAAATATAAAATAAGGGCTATGGATATAAGGGGGAATATGGATATGGGATATATAAAGGGGGCAAATGAGGGATAAGGGATGTGTGTATAAAGGAAAAATGGGAAAAAATACATATATATATATATATATATATATGGGAATATGGGATAAGGGATATGTGCATAAAGGAAAAATGCAAAAATTGATAAAAGACCCCTAAAATATGCATGAGATGAAGTGGTTTTATCACACAATCATGATCTAACGCTCGAAGGGCTCCTAAGGGTCTAGCATTGCACTAGTCCATGTCTACAAATTCTCACTAGCATTGGACTAGTGAAAAACCGAGAAATAGGGCCACAACTAGCATTGGACTAGTGTGGAATCGTAAAACAGGCCACGACTAGCGTTGGACTAGTGTAGTGACGTCATACATTAAGTTTATAACTAACTAATCATATAAAACTAATAAAAAGCAAATAAACACATAACTTCACATAAACACATAGCAAATAAGCATGATATCTAGATGCAAGACCTTAAGAAAGCGGTAACACATAGCACGTAAGCATACAAATCACACAAAACAAAATAAAACGAATAAAGCCCTAACTATTACATCAGGGGGGCCTACTACAATCTAAGGGGAAAAATGAAATAAGTAAAATAAATAAATAAATAAATAAACAAACCCCTAACTATTACAACTCGGCATTTAAATGCCTTTCAAATAATCAAATTAAATAAATATATAAAATCAAAACAATAAATAAATGAAATAAAACATAAAAGGACATGCAATTACACACAAAAGTCACATAAAGGCACATAGGATCAAATAAGATGAAATAAAAGTAAAGGAGAAGAGTGTACCTCCCTTAAATTGGTTGTCTAATAAAATACCTTATTTACCCTCCAAAACCAATAAAAGGGTTAAGGCATCAATTTAATTGAGAAAATTAACGAAAATATGCAAACACAAGTTCACTTGGTCATAAAAGCCCTTAAAATTATGAATTAAGTTCAATTTAACAAGGCATGGTGGTTAATTGAAGTAAACAAGCCATGAAGTCGCGAAATTAAAAACTGCCAAGGACCAAATTGCAAATATCAGAAAGTTTTTAGGGCCTAATTATGATTTTCAGAACTTTGGGGCCAAAATTGAAGGAAAGATAAAGTTTAAGGACCAATTTGCAATTGTAGCAAGGACCCAATTGAAAGAAAAACTAAATTATGTGAGCTGTAGCACAATTAGTCAAGGATCAAAGGTCAAAATGTACAAAACATGAAGAGAATTAAATCCAGGGGTCAATTTGAAATTAATTCAGGACCCAATTGAAAGAAAATCAAATCATTCGGGCCGTGGTGAAATGAGACAGAAATTAAGGGGTTAAATTGCAATTTTCCAGAAATTTATGCTTCATGCTTCGCAGAAGCTTTCTTCTTCGATACAACTGAAAGGGAAAAGCTTCGGCAACCTCTGATGCTTCAAAGAATCCAACAGTATTACATGCCAAAACGCACTAAATCATCGCAAAAGGCGACAACAAAAATGGAAGAAATCAGCTTCGACAATCATGGTTTCTCTCTCCCTCCCCTCGACTAGCTAATGCCTAGATTCTGGCCAGCTTTGAACTGGCCAGAGTCCCTCTTGAACGTAAGCAGAAAATAGGACAAAATCTCCTCTTTTTGGTTCAAAATTTCCATTCGGGCTTTTTATCAAACACTAAATGAGCGTGAAAAATTTCAGCAAATCTTTGCTCAATCGAATCTATAACCCGCCCCGAAATTTTATCAGCAACCCCAGAAATACAATCCAATCAACCCATAGAGCATTTATGCTCGAAATTCCAGATAATCGACAAAAAATTGTAATAAGAGATACACCAGAGACATGCTTGAGGTTGGGATTTTCAGCATTTGCACTTGAAGAAGGAAAACTGAAATTCAAAGGCAGAAGACGGCTTACCATGTTTCCTTGGTGAAGCTTCGCAGGCGATAAATGGCAGATTGCGGTGGTGGTGGTGGATTCCAGCGGCGGCAACTCTTCTTCGTTTGTTTGTTGTTTGAATCCCCGAAGAAAAACCCCCCCCTCGATTGTCTGGTTTTCCTTTGCTCTGTTTTTTCCTTTCCTTTTGCTCTGTTTCCTTGCTCAAGCTTTCGCCGTTTCCCCAGATTTTCCCTCTGTTCTTGCCAAAGTCTCTAGTTTTTTTCCTTCTCTGGCAGAAGCCCCCCTCTGATTTTCTGGTTCTCTCCGTTTTTCTTCCTCTCAGCCGAAGCTTTTTCTCGATTCCCTCTATCTTTTTACCCTACTCCCACTCTCAACTCTCTGTTTTTTCCTTCATTTCTTTTTGCACTCAGCCTGAAGCCCCCCCTTTTTTCTTCCTCGGCTCTCCTTTTCTTTTCTTTTTTTCACTTTCCCGAAACTCCCCTCTCTGTTTTCCCTCTTTTTCCTGCCGAAGATTCCTTCTCTGTCTAGGTTCCCCCCTTTTCTTTCGCTCTCGCTCACCCGCCGTCCGCCGCCCTTTTGCTCTGTTTTTTCTTTTTCTCCCTTTTCCTTTCTAGACAAAGCTCTCTGTTTTTCTTTTTTTCCGTTCTTTTCTTGCCCCGTCGAAGCCTTTCTCCTCTTTTCCTGCCTTTCTTTTTCTTCTCTGTTTTTGCTCTCTGCCGAAACCTCCCTCAATCTCCCATCTCCTCTCGTTCGCCGCCCCTTTTTCCTTCGTTTCTTTTCCTTTTCTCTATTCTTTTTTTTCCCCGACGAAGCTCCCTGTTTTTTTCCCTCCGCCCCCCTCTGTTTTCTTTTTCAGTTTTTGCTTTTTTTCTTTCCAGTCCCAAACCTCTGTTTTTTCTCTTGGCTTTTTCCTTCCTTTTCTATTTTCAAAACCTCTGTTTGTTCTTCTTTTTGTTCTTTTTCTTTTTGCTCCCCCCTCCCCAAATTTCCTAAGCCAACCAAGTGTCCCAACACCTCACCTTCTAGGTGTTGTGTTGTCAAATAAATAAAGGGACATTTGTCCCACATGCAAGCTTCCACCTCACACACTTTCCTTATTATTTTTGTCATTTTTGTTTTTGCTTTCTTTTTCCTCTTCAAAACCAAACAAAGTTAAAGACAAAACAAATTGAAAACTTTTAAATGTCAATTATATATATTTTCAAATTGAATCCAAAATGATTTAAACAATTTTTTGTGAAAATTTTCTTTTTTCTGAAATTTTAATGCTAAAAATGTCTTTAAAATAAAAATTAAGAAACTAATGAGCAAAAATGAATAATAATTATCATTTAATCAATGAAAATAATAATAAATAAAGCTAAATAAAAAATCTGACATCTAAAATGCTAAAAAATGTCTTAAAAAAATCATGAGATTAATAAATAAATAAAAATAGGTAATAATTATCAAATAAAAATAAAAATAAAAATAAATTAAAATTTGGTGTCTACACTCCTGTTAAGGAAAACAAACTAATGGGGTGAGCGAATACTCAGTGAGACAAAAAAAACATGCAAACACATAGTTCAAGTAAGAATAACACTTATACAGGAAATAAAGTTATAAAGTTCAAGTAATTCACAATTAACAATAAACACACTCAATAAGGATACGGGAGCTCTCAGGAGTTAGATTCCACTTGCTTTGCTGAGACTCAATCCAATACCTCTACGTGATGACACTCCGTCAACCGGGTAGGTATTAACTCCGTAGAACTCCACTTATTTTACAATCCCGTTCACCGTTACACCCCCTGTTCCGAGCCCGCTCGTCAATTAGAAAAGGTGATACTACTCGAGTATGCCAAGCGAGATCTCTCAGATAGATCATGCTTAAGATTTTCTCATGGTTCACCAAACTTCTCGACCAAACCCATGCCGGCTCGAGTCGTAAGGTCGGCCGATGAGTTTGGGCGTCCCCACGATTATAAGTATAAGTCGATGAGATTCACTCCAATCGACATCGATTCAACACAAATATAATTATAAGTCGATGAGATTCACTCCAATCGACATAAATTAAACACAAATATAATTTTCACTTCACACAATTCAATTATAAATTTACTTAAAAGAGAACGAGTGCGATAAAGTACACGCTTGTCTCGACAATTTCAAAATACTCAATTCAAGTTTATAGCAACAATTCATGCACTTGACACTCACCAATTCAAAAGTGAGCAAATAAAGTCTTTAGTGGTCTGCTCCGAGGTTTCCTTCAATATTCTCTTGAGCGCCTGAAGAAATAGTGACCAACCATCACTCACATATATTCACAACCACTTATCATTCGAGGAAGAAAGTGCATTTGCTTAGACATAAGACAATGTCTTAAAAGAGAACTTTAGTCTCTCAAAAATCGAGATTCAAAAATGAGAATTGAAAGTCTGAAGTGAGACTTGAATCATCCATGAAATCAAGTTTAAAACGGTCTATCAATATCGAAAGGAAATGAAAAGTTCTTAAAAACTCATTTCCTACAAAATCGAAAATTTTCCACTTTATGCGACAAAACTTGAAAAATTAGAGCTTGAGTTTGGTACGTCCAAAAATGAAAAACTTTATACCGTTGGAAACTATATTAAAAGTACTAAAACTTCCCTGAAGACACTTTTCCAAGATTCCGACCAGAAAGCATTCAAATTTCAGTTCAAAGTTGCAGTTTCAAGAAGACAGGACAGAACCAGTCTTGGTTTTTCAGCAATGTTTGGAAATTTGGCAAAATTCACAGGAAGTGAATCAATCTCTGAAATTTATAACACAATAAGAGTTCCAAACCAAGTTTCAAACACAACAAGCGGATGTTGGGACTCGGACATGGGCCAGGGCATGAGAGAATATGGCTGGAAATGGGCCAGTAGAGGCGTCGAGAGTGGTGTTCCAGGACACAGTAGAGCGTCAAGGCTTGCGGGTGCGACACAAGGTCTCGGACCCAGTCCCGGTTTTCAACTCCTTCGGTGTGCTGGACGTGATGGACAACTAGGACCTGCCACAGGTGAAGGGAAGTTGGAGTTCAGCTGGTTGCTCGTCCCCCTCAACTCCTATAAGCGCCAAGCCGCTGCGTCGAAGCAAATCAATGGGTCGAGACTCGGGGGAGGGTATCCTCGCTGCTGGACTCCAGGAAGGATTCGATGATTCTCTGGCAAAGGCCGCACTGCTGGACCCCTTGTCACCGCGAGGTACGGTGATCGACGCAAAGGACGTGGAGCTTCTCAACAATCTCTCCAAAAGATCTGGACGACTGATTAACTATAATAAGAGGTTACAGCAATATTTATCTCAAGCTAAATCATCTCTAGTCTCTCATGATTAGTCCCATTAATTTCCTTGTTTGGAATATAAGGGGTGCTGCTCGGGCAGACTCTCAACGCTATCTTCATAAACTGTGTAACCGAAATCGTATTTGTCTAGTTGTTCTGTTGGAGCCTATGGCAAACAGTGATACATTGACTTTACTTGGACGGAAGCTGAATTACTCTAAGACTCAGTCATTCCTGGAAGGGAAAGTCTGGGTCTTTTGGAGTGATGATATATCACTAGTGTTTCACGTGTTAGGTTACCGGCTGGTCCATATGGTGATTTCTTGGGTAGGCTTCTCTCTCCAGGTGTCCGCAATGTATGCCAAATGTACAAGAGTGGGTCGCGGGGGCCTATGGAAAGCTATGGAGGAAGTCCAAGAGAGGTTTTCAGGTCCTTGGCTAGTGGCGGGAGACTTTAATGTGGTTTCTACTGCTAGTGAACAATCTGGTGGGGCCCCACCGAATGGACGCAATATGGAGGAATTTAACGAGGCCATTTTTGCTTGTGGGCTTTCGGATGTTTGCTTTGATGGGCCTTTATTCACCTGGACTAATGGTACAGTTTGGCAATGCCTGGATAGGGCGTTGGTGAATAAAGCTTGGACAGACACGTTTGATGTGACGAAGGTGTCCTATCTGGTGCGGGGGAGGTCGGATCATGCTCCGTTGTTGATCAAATACGGAGTGCACAAGGTGCGCAGCTCAGCATTCCGCATCCTCAATGTTTGGACTAAACACTCGAGTTTCATGGGAGTGGTGCAAGACGCTTGGCGCCTACCTGTCCAGGCAAGAGGCATGCTCAGCTTCTTTCAATGGTTGTTGCATGTTAAAAGTACTCTTCGGGCCTGGAGCATGCAGTCGTTTGATGATATTTTCCGGGCAGCAAGAGATGCTGAAGAAAACTTACGACAGCGACAGGAGGAGTTTGACGCGGCTCATGATGACTTATCTAGGATGAGCCTGGGGGAGGCTCGTGCAAGGTATGCACAAGCATTAGGCGTAGAGTGTGAGTACTGGAAGCAAAAATCGACACTTAAGTGGATTCAGCAGGGCGATGCCAATACAAAATTCTTTCACTCATTCGTTAAGCAGCGGCGAAGTGTTAATTTTATATCAAGGATTAAGGATGATACGGGTCGTTGGCTAGAGGATGAGGAAGAGATCAAAGCTTCGGCAGAGCAGTTCTTTGCAAAGTTGTTCCGGTTGGAATGGGAGGGTCGGGTTGCTCCAAGCTTGGACTTCTCGCTCCCCTCCCTGACTTGCGAGGACAATATGAAGCTCCAACAGTTACCAACGCTATAGGAAGTGAAAGAGGTGGTGTTCTCGATATCAAAAGATAGTGCACCAGGATCGGACGGCTTTGGGGCAGACTTCTACCAAGCCTGTTGGCCAGTAATTCAACATGAGTTACTAGATGCGGTTCACGACGTCTTCAAAGGGGCTCCTCAACCAAGAGGCTTCTCCAGTGCGCTGATAGTGTTAATCCCAAAGGTACCGGAGGCGACTAAATGGCAAGAGTTTAGACCTATCAGCCTGTGTAACCTAAGCTCCAAAATTATTTCCAAAGTGCTAACGATCCGCCTCAATCATCTGCTCCCTAAACTGATTTCGCCATGGCAGGCAGGTTTTGTTCTGAGCAGGAGTATTGCAGACAACATCCTTGTAGCACAGGAACTGGCAATGGATATTGATAGGAAATTGCGGTGCCCGAATTTGATGCTGAAGTTGGATATGGAGAAGGCGTATGACAGGGTAGAATGGAGCTTTCTTATTTTTATGCTCCGAAAATTTGGGTTACACGAGTGGGTGGTGGATCTGCTCTTTCAAACGTTGTCAAACAATTGGTTCTCGGTGTTAATCAATGGCTCTCCAGCGGGTTTCTTTAAGTCCTCTAGGGGGTTCGCCAAGGCGACCCGCTCTACTGGTGGTAGAATTCTTGGGCCGGGGATTGCATCATTTATTTTGTCAAAATGAGAGTGGTTTCTTTGTCTCCTCTGGGCTACGTATCCCTTACTTGGCATTTGCGGATGACATTTTAATCTTCACTCGGTGCTCCGAGGGTGGGTTGGCCTCCTTGAAGTTGTTCTTCGACTCCTACCAGGCTTTTTCGGGTCAGAAAACTAATACCCATAAAAACTGTTTCATCTTGTCGGCTTGAGCGTCAGTTGAACATGGGGCGATGGTGGCCTCGAAATTGCAGTTCCATCAGCAATACTTTCCGTTCACATATTTGGGGGCCCCTATTTTCAAAGGAAGGACGACGTGTATTCTATTTGATCCCCTGGTGGCTAGAATGCAAGGCTGACTGTTCCACTGGAGCTCGCGATTACTATCGTCGGGAGGCAAATTAGTGTTACTGAGGCATGTTCTTACCTCAATGCCTATGTACTTACTGCAAGTGTTGGATCCTCCCCGAGCAGTTTTGCTCAAGCTGGGAAAGGTATGTAATGCTTTTTTATGGGATAAAAATGCTGACTCCAAAGGCATCCATTGGACGTCTTGGGAAAAGGTCTGCTATCCAGTGGCTGAAGGTAGGCTAGGGTTTCGCTCCTTTGAGGACATGTGCTCAACCTTTACTTGCAAGCTCTGTTGGCGGTTGCGCAGTAATGATTCATTATGGGCAGCTTTTATGCATGCCAAATATGTTAGGGGTAAACATCCGTTCCAAATTCGGGTGGCCAGACCTTCCTCTTCATGGAGGCGGTTGGAGGGAGTTAGAAGGGTAGCAGAGAGTAACATTAGATGGTGTATGGGCAAAGGTTTCGTAGATCTGTGGTATGATCGTTGGCTCTTTGAGGTCCCTCTGGTTGACTTGCTCTCCATTAACGACCCACCCCACATGCTACTCGCTGAGTTTTTCGATGACAGGGGCTGCAATGTAGAGAAGTTGAGGCACTGGGTACCTGCTCATCTAGTTAGTCAGATTCAGAAAATTCAACTGTTCCCAGAGCAACACGATCATATGGTTTGGTGGGCTCACCCTCGTGGGAGTTCTCAACCAAGGCCGCTTGGGAAAGCATTCGAATGAAACACAACACATCACTAGTGGATGATTTCACTTGGACCAGCTTAGTGCCGCTGAAGCTGTCTTTCTTTGCATGGAAAGTGATGCGTAATTTGGTTCCTCTGGATGCGACCCTGAAGCGTCGGGGAGTCCCCCTGGCATCACGTTGCTTATGTTGCCACTCGCAGGAAGAATCACTTGTTCACCTCTTCGTGACAGGTCCAATAGCAATGGAGGTATGGAGATCTTTTTGATAGAGGTTTGGAATTCTTGATTCCCACTCCTCTTCGGTGTCTGGGATGGTTTTGTCTTGGTTTAGCTCGACTTCGCTGGTTTCACGGGACCACATAAAGACAGTTGTCCCGCTAGTAATTTTGTGGCTCTTTGAGGGGGCGACGTTTGCTGCTTGTAGGGTTATCGCTTCGGTCGACAGATTTGTGCAAGAGCTGGGAGCGGCAAAGATATTCTCTGCGGGCCATTTTAGGGGAGATGAGGGAGACCCTTGGGCACGGCTGAGCACCCGATTGGCGAGGAAGAAACACGCACATGCAATGTCTTGGCAATGGCCTCCGGCACACCATGTCAAGTTGAATACGGACGCTAGTGTCTCTCACAAGCGAGCTTTTGGGGGTGGTTTACTCTGAGACTCTGCGGGCTGCTTACTCTTTGCTTATTACAAGGAATTTGGGGAGATGGATGTCTTGACGGCAGAAAGCTCATCTTTGCTACATGGTTTTCGGCTGTGTAAGGATCTAGTCAGGGGACCCCTACTAGTGGAGGTAGACTCTAAAAGCCTGGTCAGTCTAATTAATGCGGGAGTGACGTCCTGGTGGCCCCTCTGTAATACATTGAGACACATACGAGCGCTGCTTTCCTCATTTTCGGCCTCTGTAACGCACGTTTTCAGGGAGGCGAACTCTTCAGTAGATAAACTCGCCAGATTGTGATTGTCATCAAGTTATTCTGCACTTCGTTTCAACAACTCCCGAATCTAGTGCCAGCATTAGTAGTCTTAGACAGTCCGGAATTCTCTTCCATGCGGTGGCAGTCTATAGGATAGTAGCTCTCCTTTTGCTAGTTCTGGACCTAGATGAGGTCTAAAGCTCTATGTACGCTGTTGTTTTGCCAATAAAATCTTAGTTTTGAAAAAACAATGCATTTTTTGTTAAGGGGGGCAAGTGGGACTACCCTATAGTTCAGGGCGACAAAGTGTTATTAACCCTTTGATATAAATTGTAGTTAAAACTAAAACTTATGAATACTTATCCCATTGACAGAAATAAGAACCATAGGTAGTATTTATCTATATAAAAAAAACACAACAAGCAGAACTAAATTCGGAGTTTTGAGCAACAAGATATAACAGTTTGAAGTCGGCTGATTTTTGAAACCTGATCAGCGGATTTCCAGATTGAGGAGCAATATTTGGGGCATTGTTTGGGCCTTGAAATGATATTGAAATTACACCAAATTTGGTACACTTAAACTTCCATATGTGGACTACCTCTCTATCAAAATTTAGGCAAAAACTCACATGGGAAGTCAGTTAACGAAACGACCAAAGTTTGTGAAATTTCTCAAAGCTAATCTGCCAACCCTATCTCTCTTTCTTTTTCCAAAGTTTTGTCCAACGAAATCAGCCCCAATTAGCTCCATTTTTTAAACCAAGATTCCTGAAACATTTAATAAGCAATTGATGGATAAATGACACTAAAATTTTCGAAATAAAACACTCCAAAACAGAATTGACCATTCGGTCAGCGGGAAAGGGAAACTTTTCCAGTTTTTAGCTTTATTGTAGTTTCGAAATCAAACCATATCTAACTCTATACAAATCCAAATTGAGAATCGTTTATGCCTTTGAAAACTAGGTTCAAAATGCTACAATTCATCAGAAGGCATCGTTTTGAAAATCTTTTCACAAGTGGAACAAAATTGAGCCACAAGATGCAACTTCCCAGTTTCTCTCGGACAGACTGGCATAACAGGATAGTCTATTTTCCGATTCGCTACGGTTTACTCAAAACGAACTAGCAGGGGATTTTTATACCGTTTGAAATCCCTGAATGTCTAGTTTTGAATGCCATAAACGGCACTCAATTTCGAATTTTGTACAAAGAGTTATGTTCAAACAAAGAACCACTGTCCGGCTACCCTACTAGCGAATTTCCAGATTTCAAACTTTACCAAAACTCAAGTTTTATGCAACCATTTGAAATGATTTTCGAAAGACACTTCTACACACATAATACAACATATATCCATCAATTTAACAGCCAACCAAGCATCAAAATTTCAAATTAAAAGCAGAACAACATGAACAGTATTTCGGCCAGCTTTCTTTTCACAAGTTTTCCAACTTTCTCTCCACCTTCTAACCATAATCATCTCATCCATCACATAAACAATAATAATCAAGTAATGTAGTCTCAAGTCAGCTACCTAAAGTCCTCCTTAAGACATCTAGCTTAGGATTTAAAGCGAGATCAATGTTTCCTCAAGTCCGCTAGCCTAAACGCGATTAGGGTTTCAAACCCATGAAATCTAACCATTAATCTTTGTATAAATGGAAAGATTAAAGATATGAAGTAATTACCCTTTAAACCTAGATGAAAACCAGATTTTTCCTCCAAAAGTTCTCCAAGGAACTCCACAAGATTGCTTCTTTCTTCAAGTTAGAGTAAATTTCCAAGAGGTTTGATGGTTGGATGTTGATTCGTAAGCAAACTTGGAGCTAAAGAATGGAGTTTCTCTTTCCCTTGTTCTTCCTTGAGGTTTGGCTGAGAGAGGAGAGAGAGATGTGGGAGTTTGAGTGATGAAACTTGGAGAGAAAGAATGTAGAAAAGTAGCCCTTAAGTTTTGTGCAAAAGTCAAATCTTAATAATGGATCATTAGGGTTTCGTACTACCACTTTCTCTCTTGTTTGTTACACTTATACACTAATCCTCCAAGATAATTCCTCTAACATAGTAATTATTCACACTTACAAGTCTAGTATTAAATCCTCCAATTCCAATTAGTCGCACGGTGCGACTTTCGAGAAACTTTCGACACACGCGGGGAAAAAACTTAATTTCACTCACTCACGTTTAATCCCTCAATTAACTTTTATTAATCTACTATTAATCATTCTTAATTCTCCAAGATTATTGTACTCTCAAACCGAATATCGCCTCGAAAAACGTGTATTCGCTATTCCTTACTAGTCTAGCCGCAGAAAATTAAATTTGTTAACGGGACATTTTAAAAATATAAGTGAGACCTTGTTCCATGTAAATAGATTTAAAATGGTTAAAATAAATTATTCGGAGGAAACGGTTGAATAAATAATTAAATAATCCAGTAAAATAAAATAAATGTAAATAAAATTCGGGTCCTCACACTTCATCTCTTGGAAGTAAGGTAACACCCCAAAGCTCTCATTTTTCCTTCCAACTTATGGTTAGTTTAGTTAGTTTTAACTAGTTAAGCATTGGGTTGTTGATGGGTTCAATGAATCTTGACTCTAGGTAGATGTCTTGAGGTGGCTTCTTAGGTAGTGGCCTTGAGGAATTATTGTGTGTTTAGTCATTTGTTTGATGCTTGTTTTGATGAATTATGGCTTAGTTTTAGTTGGGAAAGTTGAAAAGAAAACTTGAAGAAAGGAAGAAGCATGCTGTCAGAAATTTTGCTGGTTGATCCCCTCATGTTAATTTCGAATTTTGTGGTTATTTTGGTGCCAAAATGCTTGTTATATGTTGAAGTTTATGTGTGTCAATTATCTCTCAAAAAGCATTTCATTTGTTTGAATTAAAGTTGGGTTAAAGTGAGAATGCAAATCTGAAAATTTCTGATCAGAATACCAGACCAGTGTGTACGTATCCATTCAGAACTTTTCATCCAGGAGTCAAAATCAAGTGCTATTTCTGGCATCGGAAACTAGACTCCGAGGGCTTTTCAACGGTATAAAATTCACCTTCTATTTCATTTTCTATGAGCCGTAGTGAACCGGCAAAGTTGACTAATTTTCCTAACTGTTTTCATCCGAGAAACAAGCATAGCTGCAGTTTGTAGTTCATTTTCACCCATCTTATAAAACAAATTTTAAAACAGTTTCTTCTAGTGAATTTTGGAATTTTGAGTCTAGTTTTCAATGCCGCAAACCACGCGAAAGTTTAAGTTATGTAGCTTTAGTTATGGCTAGATTTTGAAACTATGTCAGGTGCTCCAAAATTGGAAATTCCGTGAACCAGGTCCCAAAAATCAGCTTTCCAAAAACTGTTGTATCTCGGTGTAGAAAGGTCCGAATTGAGTTTTGTTTATTGCGTTTGTAACTAGATTTGAAGTTCTATCAGTGGTATAAATTTCAAGGGTTGATTCTATTTCTATGAATTTTGCCAAATTTTCAAAGTTTACTGAAAATGCAAGACTGTTTTGCTCTGTTCTTGCTGGAATAGTGAGTTGGAGCTAAAATTTGAATGATTTTGGATTTGAATCTGGGAAAAGTGTCTTCTATAGAGTTTTAGTACATTAAATCTAGTTTCCAACGGTATAAAGTTTCCAATTTTTCGACTTACAAAACTCAAGATATGATTTTTTCTAGTGGTGTCGCACAAAGCTGGAATTTTCTAGTTTCAAACAAAATGCTCTTTTAAGAACTCTCAACTTTCCTCTGAGATTGTTAGTTCATTTTAAATTTGATTTCATGGATGGATACCAGATCTCTTTGAACATTAGACCTTCATTTTGAATCTTGGTTCCCGAAGGATTAAACCTCTCTTGATGCGTTTTCTTGGTTGCCTAACTTTCTTGGTTAATTGTACATCAATTCATACTTGAGAAATGGATTTCAAACCCTAGTCTTATGCCCTTGATTTCCATGACGTTGAACTCTAAAAATGGAGCATTTTAACTAGAGTAATTCTTGAAAAATTTCACTAGTTTATACTCGAAACTTGAAACCTTTAACTTTAAAATTTACTATGGAAATGAGTGGAGTTTTGATGAATTCTGACTCCATTAGTTTGGAAAATGTGAACGCTCCTTATATTCTAAGACTTGGGCATAGGACTAGAAGTTTTGAGAGATGAAAACCATCTTCCCTTTTCTTGATTTTTGTGCCGAAAGTAAATATGATTCTTTCTTTTGGAACTGAGGGTTCTTACCAAGACTTGACTCGAAAATGACTTTTGAGTTTCCTTTGAGTATTATTTCAATGATTTAGCAAGAAAGGCTCCTTTAACTTGACTCGAAATTGTGACCTTGAGAGTGGGTAGCAAGAAGATATTTTTCTTATTAGCCTTGGTCGAGTACCTAGATAATCGTGATTGTGCATGTCTCAGGTGGTCATGTGGACGCCGAGGAGCTTGTCTGACCTCTCGCTTTTGCTCTTGTTTTGCCCTTGACTTTTGGTAAGTGTCAAGTGCATGTTCAAAGTTACTATGATTGAAATGATATTTGTACAAGTGCTATATGATACGTGAGCTTACCGAGACGAGGGTGTACTTTACCACCCTCGTCCTCTCTCTCTCCTGATTAAATGATACTTGTTACATGAATGTTTGTGATTTGCACTTGTACTCGAACATGTTTTAACTCATGAGCACTGAGCGACAGCATGTACCACACCCTATTCGGGTGGGAGGTGCCTCTTATACCGACTCAGTGCTATGATCGATTCTCTGAGTGGCAGCATATACCACACCCTATTCGGGTGAGAGGTGCCTCTTATACCGACTCAGAGTTATGAAACAATTCTAAGTCGATTGGAGCGTTGTTTCATCGACCAATCATGCTTGTGGGGATGCTCCAACCCATTGGCTAATCTCGTAACTCGAGCTAGCAAGGGTTTGGTGAAACTTGGGAAATGATATAGTTTGATCTTTTGAGATCTCGTTTGGTATACTCGAATAGTATCGCCACTACATGAATGTTTGGTTTCGGATCCGAGTGAGTGTTATGTTGGAAGGAGGAAGTAAGTGGAGCGTTACGATCATGTCACTACTTGAGTTGACGAAGAGTCAACCTCAAACGGCTTGAATCGGAAGAGACATGGAAATAGCTCCTGAGAGCTCTTGTATCCTTCCATGTGTGTTCATTTCCTACTTGTGCATTTAAATGAAAATTCATGTTTAAAGTTGCTTTCAAGTATGTTATTTGATTGATTGGTGCTATTTGCTTGCTTGTTTGATTTTCTTGACCTCACTGAGCGTTAGCTCATCCCTTTAAGTTTGTTTTCCTTAACAGGCTTGGAGGTGGAAGTTAGAGATTCTAGACTAGCGACTTTTGGTTGAAATTAGTATACTTTTTTGTATGTTATTGGAGACCATTAAAGTGTAAATTTTGTTATACTTGGGTATTTTGGATTGTAATTGTAAATGGTATACTTGAGAGTTTTGAACTTGTACATTCGAAGTATTTCTTAATTAAATTGATGGTTGATTTGTGATCTTTTATTAAGTTTGTGTAGACACCAAAATTTTAATTTTTATCTAATTCAATTTTAGCTTTATTTTTCATTATTTATTCTTTTATTTTATTTTATTTTATTTTAATTGATTAAATGATAGTTAGTGTTTATTTTTGTTTATTTTTATAAATTAGGTTCATTATTTTAAGGAATTTTTGCATTAAATTTCTAAAAAGGAAAAATTCTCACAAAAATTCAAAATTTGTCTTTAACCCTTTTAGATTTAATTTCTTTAAGATAAATGAACATTGTACAATAAGAATTAACATTTATTTATTTATTTTGTTTACCTAAATTATTTTTGAAAAATATATAATAAATAAATGAAAATAAGAAGACAAGTGTATTAGGGGGATATTAGACAAGTGGAGTGCATGCAAATAGGACAAATTTTCTCATTCTTGGTTGACAACACATGCAAGGGGGGGTTAGGTGGCTAGACACTTGGAGGCCTAGGATAATTTGGAAAAAAAGAGCAAAAGGAAAAAGAAAAACAAGGAAGCTCGGCTGTGAAAAAAAAAAGGGAAGGAGAAGGTTTTGGGGAGCGAGAGGGAACTAAGTAAGGAGAGAAGGAGGGAGCTTGGCGGCTAGGGTTGAAGGGAGAAGCGAGGGTCTAGAAGGAGAAAAGAAAAAGGGTTTCGTCAGGGCTAAGGGTGAGAAAGAAAGCAAAGGAAAAAGAGAGAACTGAGGGAGGGAAGAACTTCGGGTGAAGAGGAATAAGAAACCGAGAGAAAAGCTGAGTAAGAAGAGAGGGGGGAAGAGAGAGTCTGGGAAAACAAGAAAGGGATAGAGTGGAGAGTACATCTCTGGTTTTATCTCTTTCCAGCCATAACCGAGAAAGGTAGAAAGGATGAAAGGAAAAGAGGAAGGAAACCAAGCTTCGGAAAAAGCAAAGCCGAGAAGCAGAGGGACAAACGGCTGCCACCACCTCATCAGAATCCACCATCATCGTCTTCAATCATCACTGGAAAAACACTGGTTTTGCGGCAAGTTGCCTGCTGTTAATCTATCCCCTTGCTTTTGGTAAAATTTCTTATCTCTTTTTGCTATTTCTTTGCGTTTTACTTGCATTTTACAGGCCAAAGCTGTTTCCTTTTTGCTGATTACCTATATTTTAGGTATAGCCGTGTCTGATGATTCGTTCTTTTCTTACCATTTTCTTTCTAAAAATCTGTTTTTTCACCCAAGAGCCAACCCTGTCGGTTATTTGTTGCGTTTCATCCAACGCTCTCTGTTTCATGTCTGGGTTTTGTTATTTGAGGAAGGTTGAGTTCTACTTCTGTTTTGGCTGAGAAATTCGTGGGTTTGGTCTGGGTTCGGGGACAGAAGTTTGGGGTTTGCTTGTTGTTCAATTGATATGCCATATACGCCTTCACCGTAAGCTTTCTTTTTTTTGGCTTGGTTGCGTTTTTCCTATCCAGTAGCATTATTGGATCTGTTGGGAATGGATAGTTGCGTTTGAGTGTTGTTAACAACGCTAGGATGAAGTTTTTGGTGGGGTTTTGGTTGATGAGCTTGCTAGCGTTGGTCTTAAATTGTGGAGGATGTCTGGGTTGAACAAGTTGCAAAGTGGCAGTAAGAATATTGCAGAAAGAAAGTCCAGCGAAGAAGAAGAAGACTATTTTCGAACCTTGCATGAAATAACTTCAAAAAATTGCATTTTAACCCCTCTAGTTTCCTCTTATTCTATTATAGCCCAACAAATTGAAAAATTTAATCAATTTTATCCTTTTAAAATGATATTTTTCTCTGACATATTTTTATGTGATTTTTGGATAGATTATTGGTAAGTTTTAGGAGAGAATTTGAAGTTTTAATAATTTTTGCTAGATTTTCAATTTTTATTTGGATTTTTAGTAAAACAATTAAATATTTGGGTAATATTTTTATTTTGAGGTTTGATGAGAGAATTTTGTTTTATTTTGTGAAATTTGGCATTTGATTTTGGTAAGTTTCATCTTAAGCCATTAATTTTATTTTATTTTAATTTAGACCCTCAATATTTGTAATAATAATGATTCGACCCCTCAAACTTCTTTAATTCTTTCAATTAGGTCCATGCTTGTTCTAATTTGTAAAATATAAGTTGTTTATTTTCCTTGGAATGTTTTGATTGATTCAATTTCGTGTTTACTTTCATTTCTTGTGATTATTTGTTAATTAAAGTGACGCCTTGACCTTTTTCTTTGTTTTGGAGGGTAAATAAGAAAAATTTTATTTCATTAGGTCACCAATTCAAGGGAGGTACACTCTACTCTTTATTTTGATTTTACTTGACCCTATGTGCCCCTATGTGACTTTATATGCATAATTGCATGCCTTTTTGAATGTTTTTATTTCATTTATTTATTTAGTCACTTTAATTGTTTTGATTTAGTATATTTATTTTAATTTAATTTTTGATTATTTGAAAGGCATTTAAATGCCAAAGTGTAATAGTTAGGGGGGTTCAAGATATGTATTTAGATAGAATATGTAATAGTTAGATATTTATTTTATTTATTTATTTTGTTTTATTCCTTCCCCTTTTAGATTGTAATTAGGGCTCCAAATGTAATAGTTAGGGTTTTATTTGTTTTATTTGCTTTGTGTGTCTTGCATGCTTATGTGTGTACGTGTTACTCACTTTCTTAGGGCCTTGCATCTAGATATCATGCTTATGTGCTATGTGCTATACGTGATTTATGTGTTTATTTGCTTATTATATTTTACATGATTTATTTGATTGTAATAAATGCATGACGTCACCACACTAGTCCAACGCTAGTTGTGGCCCTCCTTTCTAATTTCTCACTAGTCCAACACTAGTGAAAACTTATAGACATGGGTTAATCCAACGCTAGACCCTTAAGGACCATCCAAGCGTTAGATCATGTTTGTGTGTGACAAATCACTACATTTTCATGCGTATTTTCTACTTTTTTAGGATCCTTACCATTTTTGCATGATATTTCCCCTATGTATATCTCTTATTCCATATTTTCCCTATATGTATATTCCTTATCCCTATATGTGAGACATGATATTAGACTTGCATTTCATTTAAGAAATTTAGAACTAGATTAGATCATTTGCTTGACTAGATAGGAAATACCCCTTCAAATATGGAATATGGATGAGAATGGCTCTCTAACCTTAGTACGCTCGTATTCCCTC
The DNA here is from genome assembly GCA_023065735.1 of Coffea humblotiana. NCBI lineage: Eukaryota > Viridiplantae > Streptophyta > Magnoliopsida > Gentianales > Rubiaceae > Coffea > Coffea humblotiana. Next base: position 36,882,175 of record CM041213.1, on the reverse strand, counting down.
TATTAAAGGGAAAATTAAAATCACGAATATTAGTTTCCCGCACCCATTATGATGCATTCCCTTAGATCATGTATATTTGTATATTATTATTTTCTCTCTTTCGAGTCTCATTTTTTGCAAAATTCGTGACCTCTTCAAAGAGTCACTTTTTGGGCATCGCAATTAATGCGATTTGCACCAATCAAATTTTGAAGAGATATCTTGACCCTCCCGATACCGATTAGGTCTAGGTTTGTATTCATATAGTGACATCCAAATGTGATAAATTTTTAGGTTAAAATAAGAAAATTTTTGACTAAATCACGCAACTAGCCTTAGCTAGATTGAAAGGGTGCCTTGGATTTTATCCTTGCCTTCCCTTTCTTCAACCGTGACTCGCAAATTTTTTTCTCTGATTTTCGAAAACTTGGAGTCGTTTAAAATGGATTTTCTCTAATTTTTTTAAAATTCATTTTAGGTGACTTGGTACACTTTAACTCAATACCAAGTGGCGACTCCTATTTTTTATTAAAAACCTTTTTTAAACTATTATTTTGAGGCCAAAACCGTCGCACTTTTAAGCCCCATTTAGGCCCATTTTCTTTATTTATTTTCTAAAAATCGAAAACTCATTTTCCAAATCAAAATTAATCAAAAATTCATTTTTATAAACACATTTATTTTTTCATTTAAAAATGGGGCGCGACAATTTGGCGATTCCACTGGGGAGTTAGAGAGTTCGAGCATTTGATTTAATCAATCTTTTTCTTCTTTTAACTTTCTTATATATCACATTTGGAGGTTTTAAGTTGCATTGTTTTCCTTTTTAGGGTTTCTTGCACCTAACACCGGCAATCGTCTCGATATCCGTTTATGTGAATAATGTATGTGATTTTCTTACTTCATACGTGCATACATTTTACTTTATAGCCCCACATTTCTTTTTACTTTTAGTGGTTGTCACACCACTCCACCCATTAGGATTAGGATCGATCCACTTGGACATGTGACCGTAGCACGACGTGCGCGTAGCAATGTTCGAGGGATCACTTGAACCACCAACTGTTAGGTTTTGGGATTGATGACCCTTCGTCTTTGGTTTGAAGGTTTGGGAGCCTGAAAACCTTATCGAGTCTAGATGCATTAGTGAGTCTAACCTCATGCATCCATATTAGAAATTGCCTAGGGTAGAGTCGACCGTACCCAACTAGGAACACTAGATACTAAGGGAGGGATTCCACCCCTCTTTTCTTATTTTTCTTTTTCACTTTTTTGTATTATCTAAATTACTCCAATGTGATATGTGATTATTTGTTGAACTAACATTTCTTTGTTTTCTCGTCTTTTGCATTCACAAACACTAAAAAATAAGAGTTCTGGCATGATACTCTTTTAGAACCTACCCTCTTAGATAGGCTATTGCACGTTTAAATTTCAATGTATTGCATTCGTAAGTTAATAATTGCACATCATTTTAGACCCACCCTGACATACGAAGGGTCCCTTAAGTTATGTTTTCATATTTAATTTGCTTTGATAAATTGGTATCATGTATAAACTTTAGAGGGAATGCCATTTAGGGAATCCCATGTTAAAAATAAGCCAACCCTATATTTTCATGGGTATTTAACCCTATTTTGGGATTTTCACATTTAAATTCATGTTCAACCGGAAAAGTGGGTGTCGCGCCCCATTTTTAAAAATAAAAATAAATAACGAGTGTTTATGAAAATAGATTTTTGGTTGATTTTGATTTGAAAAATGTGAATTTTGATTTTTTTTTAGAAAAATAAATAAAGAAAATGAAATGGGTCTAAATGGGACTTTGAAAATGTGACGATTTGACCCAAAATAATAGTTTAAAAAGGGTTTCTAAATAAAAAATCGGAGTCGCCACTTGGTATTGAGTTGAGGTGTACCAAGTCACCTAAAATGAATTTTTTAAAGAAAAAGTAGAAAACCCTTTTTAAACGACTCCAAATCTTCGAAAATCAGAGAAAAAGATTCGGGAGTCACATTTGAAGAAAGGGAAGGCAAGGATAAAAATCCGAAGCACCCTTTCGACCTAGCCAAGGTTAGTTACGTGATTTAGTCAAAGATTTTCTTATCTTAACCTAAAAATTTATCATATTTTGGAGGTATTTACATGAATGCAAAGCTAAACCTAATTATCGGGATCAAAATATCTCTTCGAAATTATTTGAATCAAATCGCATTAATTGCGACGCCCAAAAGTAAACTTTCGAAGAAGTCACGAATTATGCAAAATATGGGATTCAAAAAGAAGTAAAAAGAAAAGAAAAATAAATACAAAGAAAATAAAATATGAATACATGATCTAAGGGATGCATCATATCGGGTACGGGAAACTAATGTTCGTGACTCAATTTTCCCTTTAATAGAGGGAATACGAGCGTGCTAAAGCCAGAAAACCAAACTCGTTCATATCCCATATCCAAGAGGTATTTTCTAATCTAGTCAAGCAAATGTACTAAACTAATTCTAATTTTCCTAAATGAAATGCAAATCTAATGTCATGTCTCATGCATAGGATATAAAGGAAAATATAAAATAAGGACTATGGATATAAGGGGGAATATGGATAGGGGATATATAAAGGGGGCAAATGAGGGATAAGGAATGTGTGTATAAAGGAAAAATGGGAAAAAATACATATATATATGGGAATATGGGATAAGGGATATGTGCATAAAGGAAAAATGCAAAAATTGATAAAAGACCCTTAAAATATGCATGAGATGAAGTGGTTTTTCACACAATCATGATCTAACGCTTGAAGGGCTCCTAAGGGTCTAGCATTGGACTAGCCCATGTCTACAAATTCTCACTAGCATTGGACTAGTGAAAAAGCGAGAAATAGGGCCACAACTAGCATTGGACTAGTGTGGAATCATAAAACAGGCCACGACTAGCGTTGGACTAGTGTGGTGACGTCATACATTAAGTTTATAACTAACTAATCATGTAAAACTAATAAAAAGCAAATAAACACATAAGTTCACATAAACACATAATAAATAAGCATGATATCTAGATGCAAGGTCCTAGGAAAGCAGTAAACACGTAACACATAGGCATGCAAGGCACACAAAACAAATAAAGCAAATAAAAGCCTAACTATTACATTAGGGGCTCTAACTACAATCTAAGAGGGGAAGGAATAAAAATAAATAAATAAATACCTAACTATTACATATACTTTCTAAATACAGATCTTGAACCCCCTAATTATTACAACTTGGCATTCAAATGCCTTTCAAAAGATAAAACTAAAATAAATAAATATTTAAAATTTGAAACAAATAAAGCAAATAAATAAAATAAAAACATTCAAGAGGCATACAACTAAACACATAAAATCACATAAGTGCACATAGGGTCAAATAAAGCGAAAATAAGGGATAGAGTGTACCTCCCTTGAGTTGGAGCCCTAATGACACGAATTTACTTATTTACCCTCCAAAATAATAAAAAAGGGTCAAGGCATCATTTTAATTAACAAATAATCACAAAAATGAAAATAAATACAAAATTAAATCAATCAAGATATTCAAATAAAAGTAAACAACCATATTTGACAAATTAACACAAATAAGGACCCAATTTGAAAGAATTAAAGAAATTAAGGGATCAAAATCACTATTATTGCAAATATTCAGGATCTAAAAGGAAATCAATTAAAATCAAAGGCTTAAGGTGAAACCTACCAATCAAGTGATAAAATTCACAAAAATAAATAAAACCAATTTGCTACGATTAAACAACAAAATTTCCAAAATTCCCCAAAAAATCACATTAAAACTATAAGTTTAGAAAAAGTTCTTAAAACCTTCAAATTCATCCTAAAAACTCATGAGTATTCTGTCCAAAATCAAATCAAGCATGCCAAAGGAAAAACAACATATTAAAGGGACAAAAGTGATTAAGTTATCCAATTAATTGAGCCTTAGTAGCATTAGTTGAGAAATCTGGAGTTAACATGCAATTTTGGAAAAATATTTCCCATGCAAGCTTAGCAGACGGCTTTCTTCTTCTTCTTCTGTGATATTTCCTTCCTCATTCACTGCTGGGTTTCGTATTCAAGCAAAGAAATCATTCGTAAATTTGAACAAGACTCATGAGTGCATCAACCAACATAAAACTTCATCCCCAAACAACATAACAACATGATTAATGATTCCAGAAATCCCATTTTCCTCTATTGTTCTCAGGTTTGCAAACGAAAAAGAGAAGACAGACCACTTTTCATCAAACAAATCCTCGAAACAACAGCAAATGTCAAAGAAAAAACGCAGCAAATGACGCAAAGGCCAACATTCAACAAGTGTGCATGAAGATTCAAATGATAAAAACACAGTCAAGGCTATCAAACGTAGACAGCAACAAACCCACTCAAGATTCTCAGCATACTCGTCCGTGAATTAGAGCGTGAACCCAGCATAGCAAAACAATGGGTTAAATCGACATAAATAGGGAAGAAGAACTACCTGAATTGATTTCGTGTCCGGTTACACGCGAGATGGAAAAAAAATCGAGCCGTCCTGTGAAAAACGCAGCTCAAGAACTTGCGCAGAGGAAGATTTCAGCACTGACGAAACTGATACTTTGCACCTTGATTCCACCAGCCTAGATATATTTTCTCCCCATGATTTGTGAACAAAGTTTTTCCTACTCTTGCCGTAGAAGGTGCAGAAAACAACAAATCCCACAAAAAGCGAAGATTGAAGCAGAAATCTGGCCCCATATTGAGCTAGTTCGTCAACCCCGGCTGGGTTTGTGCAGAAGGCATTCTGCACTTTTCTCTCCTCTCTCTCTCTCTCGTTTCCTTTTCTTTCTTGCCCACACTCTCCCTTGTCTTTTGGGTTCCAGATCTTCCTCCTTTTCGTCCCCAAGACCGTAGCTTTCTTTTGCTGTTTTCCTCTGGTTCTTTCTTTTCTCTTGGCTCTCGAAGCTCTCCCTTCACCGAAGACTTCCTCAGCCGAAGACTCCCTCTTGCTCTTCCCTTGATCTGTTTTTTCCTTCCAACCCTCTGCCCGAAAGTCCCCTCTTTTAGCCGTCACTCCTTCTCCCCTATCTTGATTCTCCTTCCCTCTCTCGTTGCTCTTTTTCTCTCAGTTTTTCTGTTTCTTTCTCCTGCCCAGACCTCTTTTTTTCCTTCAGCCGAAGCCTTCTTCTCTCTTTTCCGTCTCCCAAGCTCTCTCCTTTCCCCTAGATTCTTCTCGGTCTTTCTCACTCTCTCTACTTCCCTTTTTCCTTCTGCCGTCACTCCTCCAGCTCTCTCTATCTATCTACTCTCTGTTGTTTCACTCTTTCACGATAGCTCTCCTCTTTCTGGTTTCTTTCCTCTCCATTTCTCCCTCTCGGTTGCTCCCTTCTCTAACCCTAGCCGCCACCCAGATTCTCCCTAGTTTTCCTTTTTCTTTTTGCTTCTGATCTTCTCCACTCCTCCCTGAATCTCTCACTTTCCCTGGTCTCTTTTCTCTCACGATTTTCATCCGTCGCCTCTAGGCTCTCTCTCCCTTTTCTTTTCACTCTACAGCCGTCACCCCTCCTCTCCTATTCCCCTTCACTTATTGAGCCTTTTATAGGCATCCAATCCCCAAAACCTAGAGCCGATGGAAGGAGCAGATTTTGAGCTGTCCTTCGGTCCCTATTTCAAGCCATTAGATGGCTTTTACCCTACATTTCTTTGTGTTCTTGGATCAAGGCCAGGTGTGATGAAATGGAAATGATCTAATGGTAGGAAAAAAAAGAAGGACAGCAACGTGGAAAAGCTGAGAAAATCATCCGGCAGGCAGTACTGTAGCATTTCCCATGGCTTCGTATCAGAAGCCATGGGAAAGAAACAGCGCGCGGGGAGAGCACGCGCGCGTGAGGTAACCCCTTTTTTTTAACTTAATTAATCAACAAATAAGGAAATGGTTTTCTGAAATAGCAAAAAAAATGAATGATAATCATTAAAAATAATAATAATAATAATGATAATAATAACTAAAGCTAAATTAAAACTTGATATTTAAAATGCTAAAAAATGTCTAAAACAAAAAAACATGAAATTAATAAACAAAAATAGATAATAATTATCAATAAAATAAAATAAAATTAAAAATTTGGTATCTACAGTGGGATCTGTAGGTAAGGTACTTGACACCAAATTTCTTGTTTTTAAATGGAACGCCCTCGATGAGTCTAACAAATGTTAGTAGTGCCGATTGAGGTACAGAGGTGGCCCACATTGCTTTTCACCTAGTGAGATTAACCAAGTAGCCTCTCACTTAGAACCAATTGGAGATTTCAAGGACATCATATCCGACGGCTGCTTAGTAGAAGTCTTAATACATTTGTGGGACCCTACTTACTCCGCGTTTAGATTAGGCAAGAAAGAAATGACCGTGACAATTAAGGAAGTTTCTGGCCTGCTCAACTTACCGATTCATAGTACTGCCGTAATATTCCCGTTTGTGTCTAACAAAGCCGAGTTCTGCAATTTTTCTGGGTTAAGGAAATCCGTAATACAAGGGTCTAACCAAAACATCGACGTGAGGTTCTTATTTGACCGATTCGCATTGAGGGATGGTTTCGAGAGACACTTAGGAGATTTTTCATTTACATCCAAGGCAATATGGGAACGTCAAAGGGTGTGGGTGTATGGATTGGTTATTGTCGAAACTTACCTTTTCCCAAGGAAAGACAAGAAGATAGCATTTAAACTCACCAAAGTCATGTTTGATCTTTTTCTAGGGATAAAAGATAGGCAATACTCTATTGTTCCGACTATCTTAGTCGATATCTTTATAGTTTGCACTACTTGTCAAAGAGGTGAAAAAAATTTTCATGGGTTAAATTTGGTTTTGCACATATGGGCTATGGAGCATTTCATGAGATGAGCACCTATTCCCGATAGTCTGCCGGTGTCTGGGTATAATTGGATAGTCACGCATCATAAGAGAGTTAATGGAAATGGTTCGCCGGGTAATGCATCCGAGTATGTGGATTTCTTGAAAAGCTTGCCTGATCAGAATGTTAGATGGGTTTTAGATTGGACTAATTGTATTAAACCCGTCCTTCGTACCAAGGCATCGGAGTTCATTCCATTACTGGGCACCCAGGGTATCATATCATGGCATATAATCCGAAGAGATTTCTCCGACAATGGGCCCGTATTCAAAAAGTACCGCATACATTTGATTTGACCGAATTTATCATTGTTTTTGACAAAGGGATGTGTCCAAATGAAATTCCGAAAAAGAATCCTATCATTGAGGCCTGGGGAACGTTGTCTGACGACGAGCACGTCAAGTACATTTCAAAACTCAAGCAAAAGGGTTTAGTCACTATGCAATATGAGCAGTAGCTCAAGGGTTTGGATACGCGAGAATCGCGAGATGAGCCATCCGAGGAGGTCAAGAGATTAAGGGCTGTCGTCGAAGCCAAAGATAGAGAAAATTTGCAGCTGAAGGAGTCCGTCAAAACTCACCAAGAGATGGTCGAGAAACATAAGGAGGCATGTGAAAAGATGCAAGAGAAACATCGAGAATTGAAAAGAAAATGCGGAGAATTGTACGATGAAGTGGAACGTATGAGAAATCCTTATGCTAGAGAATCCAAGAATGTCATAATAGATAGGTTAAAGAGGGTTAATGACTTTGTACGAGACCGTCTCCGAGGAATGATGTAAATAATGTTTATAAATGGAAATTTGAATTTTGAAATGACTTTTTTCTTTATGTAAAATAGTGGTCAAAAGCAGGTTTGATAAATGGGTCCCACTTTGAAGGTGTTGCATCATACTAGGCCTACTCTTGGCAAAAAAAGGGTCTCCCAATAGAACATGCATCCGAATTACTTTAATTTTTACTAACTCGTGTTTTTTTTCTTTCGTCCTTGTTAACAGTTAATCGAGAGGGAATCTAAATAGGATTTTCTTATATTTTCAGGTAATTGTAAACATAGCTACACGAAAGAGCCCCATCATTACACGATCACGAAATCGAACTTCAAGAAATAGTGTAAACATGAGTACACATTCTGAATCGTCCGATAGGCCTGTAACGACATCATCAACTAATTTGGCGAATCTGGGAGCTCAACTGAGCGAAGTATTGAACAAATTCAATGAGCTAAATATGAAAATGACAGCACAATAGCGCGTGATTGATCAGTTAGTCGCTGGTAGCAGCGGTGTCCAGCCTGATCCCCTACCTGCAAATCAAACCGAACCACAACCAATACTTTTGCCCTATATTCAAACTTCTTTGGCTCCACATGTTACAAATCCACCTGAAGAAACTTCACCTATCCCACTCATGGCCTACCACATACCTATACACCTAATATCCAAATCAATCTTTCTCATATGCAAGTTCCACCAAATTACCCACCTGTTAATCTGAACATGCCACTTGAACCTCAAGGACCATATTACTATTCCACCACTGAACCATTCACGCTAGACACCGATGCCCAAGAAAAAATTAAAGCTGGGAAATCCTCCGCACCAATTGACAAGAATCTGTTGAAGAGGTTGGACTGATTTGACGAGTTCATGAGGAAGAACCAAGGCTTGAACAAACAAGGCGGTTTGGATTATAACGAGTTGTGTCTGTTTCCTGATATGCAATTGCCTGTGAGTTTTAAAGCACCTAAATTTAGCAAGTATGACGGAACAGGCAACCCCAAGACGCATCTCAAAATGTTTGCCAAAAAAAATTAGAAAAGCCGATAGATGACGAGAATCTGCCAGTTCGGTTGTTCCCTGAAGCTTGGAAGGCGATGCACTAGATTGGTATTCCAATTTGAAATCTGATGATATGAGGACATGGGTGGATTTGTCAATTGTTTTTGTGAGACAATACGAGTATAATTGCGAACTTGCTCCAACGAGGACTACACTTGAGGGGACTAAAAGGAAATCATCTGAGGATCACAAGACATACGCAAAGAGATGAAGAAAATTGGTTGCCAAGGTGGAACCTCTTATGACCGAGGACGAAATTGTTTGAATATTTATCAAAACTCATGACTCGCCCTATTTTGAGAAAATTTTTCGCATGACTGAATGCTTATTTGCGAAAATTGTTAACAAATTGGAAGAGTATGATGAGTTCATAAGAGCGGGAAAGATTGTTAATGTGTCAGCTCTGAAATCGTAATTGGAAGCGATGCAAAGTCAAAGTAGCAGTAGTAAGAAATCTCAGTTCAAAAAGAGAGAAGAGGAAACTTCATTTGTTTGGAATCAAGACCCTTCTTTCCGACCTAGTTACCAACAATACCCTACTTATCCATCCAATTACTCATACCAACCACGCTCTCGACCTATTTATCATACCACTATTAACCACCCTTGATTTCGACCAAATTATCCAAACACGCCCACAACACTATTTCATATCTCTCCACCTAACTTTCAAACCAGACCTTGCCCTCCTTATAATCAAAACCTGCTTCACCAATTAACAAGAACTACAACTATCAACAACCCAATGACACCCGAAACCCAACCTCATACAGAACTTTCACCAATCTAGGTCGGCTCCTCGATCAATTATATGAACAGCTCAAAATCGTAGGAAAAATTGGTACTATACCTTCTAAAGTCTATACTAAAGGAGTTTCCCCTGATTATGATCCCCAATCCTTTTGTGTTTATCATTCTGGAGTTCCTGGATATTCTACTGTCAATTATTGGGTACTTAAACATAAAATTCAAAACATGATTGAGGCCGGAAACATAGTTTTGAGAAGGAGAGAGGAACAAGGACCAAGTGTTAAAATTCTCTTCCTGCACACCAGGATACTGTTGGAGTTATTACCACGGACGAAGAGATCGATGAACCTATGCAATATATTATAAATGAAGCTGAGATAATGAGGGTCACTAGAGAACCATTCGTACTGGAAGAAGAAGCCTACGAAGTCAAGGAAAATCCTGATCCTTTTATTCTAGATGTGATACCTTTCAAATGTGAGCCATCAGAACTTATAGTACTTGAATTGTCTGAACAATTTCCTGTTCTTAATCTACAAGAAATTCCATGAAATTACAGCTAGCCGATGTTATTGATTGGAGGAGAAGAAGCGCCCAAGAAAGAGGTGGCTGCCATCACTAGATCTGGAAGAATCATAAATGAACTCGTAGTGAATGAGCCATCAAAAGCGAAGGAAAATGCTGCGCCAACAAGACCAGCTATGACTGAAGAAGAGGAATTCAATTTTATTAAAATGTTGAAAAAAAACGAGTATAAGGTGATCGAGTAATTGGACAAAATACCTGCTCAAATTTCCATGTTGAATCTGCTCTTAACTTCTGAAATTCATAGAGAAGCTCTGTTGAAGGTGTTAACTGAAGTTCAAGTACTTAAGAATATTCCGGTTGACAAATTCATCCATATAGTTGAGCATGTTTTGGCTTCAAATTAGATTTCTTTTTCTGATGAAGATTTAACTTCTGAGGGGATTGGACACAATAAAACACTGTATATCACAGTCCGTTGTAATGGGAAGTTATTGTCGAGGGTTTTGATAGATAACGGATCTGCTTTAAATATCTGTCCATAAAATACCTTGGTCAAATTGGGATTTCAAGAAACTAAACTTCGACCGTCTGCGACTGTGGTAAGGGGGTTTGTTGGAGCAAAAAGAGAATCAATGGGAGAAGTGGATTTACTACTAGAAATCGGGACTGCCCAATTCCAAGTCATGTGCCAAGTTATGGATTTCTCAAGTATTTATAATATTCTACTTGGATGACCTTGGATTCACACTTCGGGTGATATACCATTTTCGCTCCATCAAATGATGAGATTTGTGGTAAATGGCCAATTGATCACGGTGTTTGCAGAGAATGATTGTACTATGATAGTCAATTCGGGGCCAAATGAAGAAGGTGATAGAAAATCTCTGATTTCTCCTCACCACGTGGCTGACATTGTCTCGCTAGGTTGGGTATCTAAGGAGAAGCCAGCGGTGGAAGTGAATTTGCCAGAAGCCAGTGTTATGATGGCTAAAGCGATGATTTGGGGAGGATTTGAGATGGGCAAGGGTCTTGGGCGTAACCTGCAAGGAGTTCTAGAACCAATAGAGTTTCAAGAAAAGAAGAACACCTTCGGACTAGGGTTTCAACCTACTGCCAAGGACAAGAAAGAAATGCTGGACCATAAGAAAGTAGAAAAAGAAGGAAGGCAAATAATCAGGAGTATCCCACCGTTGTATTACACTTTTTCCCATCCATCGAAAGTAATTGGAACTGAATCGAACCCGATCAAGGAGGTGAATATCGATTTGTCTAAGTTGTTCGTGAGGACTATTCACGAGGGTGAGCCGTCAGGGAATCCAGAATTTCTAGAAGTCTCCAAGGAAGCAATGATGAATTGGACCAGTGGTTTTCTTCCCTTCCGGAGGGAATTTCGATGGCCAAAAATAAAACACATTGACCCTTTGGATATCACTATTTCGGAATTTGATGATTGCAATCTCGATATCTCTCATGAATTTAACATTATGGAATCTGAAATTCAAAACGAGAGCGATAATGAGAAAGAATCTGAGTTTTTGTTAAAGATTCTTGAACAATATGAGGAGAAACCCAAACCGAACTTAGAAGAAACAAAAATCATTAACATTGGTACTGAGACGGAGGTTAAAGAAATCAAAATCAGTGTGCATTTGAGTAAGGGACAGAGAAAGAAAATGATTGAATTCTTAACTATATTTCAAGATGTGTTTGTATGGTTGTATGATGATATGCCTGGAATTTCAACAGACAAATTGGTCCATCGATTGTCGATTGATTCGAATTTTTCGTCAGTAAAGCAAAAATTGCGTAAATTTAAGCCAGATATGAATATCAAAATCAAGGAGTAGATCGAGAAGTAGCTCAATGCCAGAATCATCTTGGTGTCTCATTATCCCATTTGGCTTTCAAATTCCGTACCTATTCCGAAGAAAAGTGGAGAAGTACGAATTTGTGTCGATTACAGGGATCTCAATAAAGCCAATTCGAAAGATAATTTTTCATTGCCAAACATTCATATTCTTTTGGACAATACCACAGGGCATGAAATCGAATCATTCGCTGACTGTTTTGCCGGGTATCACCAGATCTTAATGGCAGAGGAAGAGAGAGAGAAAACTGCTTTCATTACTCCATGGGGAACCTTTTGCTATCGGGTAATGCTGTTTGGATTGAAGAATGTTGGAGTTACCTATCAACGGACTATGACCATTTTGTTCCATGACATGATACATAAGGAAATAGAGGTTTACGTGGACAATATTATCATTAAATCCAAGAAAGCTGAGGATCATCTGGTTGACTTAAAGAAATTGTTCGAAAGATTAGGAAAGTACAACTTGAAACTGAACCCTGCAAAGTGTGCTTTTGGAGCCCCTGCCGGTAAATTGTTAGGATTTATTGTCAGTAAAAAGGGAATTGAGATCCCTCCGGCGAAAATTAAGGCAATACGAGAGATGCCTATACCAAAGACTCAAAAGGATGTGAAGAACTTTTTGGGAAAGATTAATTTTATCGGCAGATTTGTCGCTCAGTTAACAGTCACATGTGAGTCTTTGTTCAAGTTATTAAAAAAGAATGCGCCAATGCACTGGAACGAATAATATCAACAAGTTTTCTATAAAATCAAGAATTACCTGTTGAACCCTCCGATTTTAGTGCCACCCAAATCCGGTCGACCTCTGATTATGTACTTATCTATGCTGGATGAAGCTATGGGATGCGTATTGGGACAACACGACGAGTCGGGGTAGAAGGAGCAAGCCATCTATTATCTCAACAAGAAGTTCACTGCGTATGAGGCCAACTATTCTTTTCTTGAGAGAAGTTGCTGTGCTTTAGCCTGAGCCGCTTAAAAGTTACGGCATTACTTGCTCAGTCATACTACCTACCTCATTTCCCGCTCCGACCCTTTGAAATATTTGTTAGGAAAGCCTATGCCGACGGGACGTATGGCGAAATGGCAGATGATTCTTTCAGATTTGACATCATTTTCACTACGCAAAAGGCAATTAAGGGCCAGGCCATAGCAAATCACTTGGCTGAAAATCTATGGGAAGATGATTATCAACCACTTCACACTTATTTTTCAGATGAAGAGGTCTTGTTCATTGGTATAACGGAAGATATGAATGAGCGATGCTCTGAATGGAGACTGTTTTTTGATGGTGTTTTAAATTCTTTCGGAGCTAGTATCGGAGCTGTTCTAGTATCGCCTGAAGGAAAGCACTATCCCGGTTTCGTAAACTGCGATTTTCCAATACTAACAATATGGCTGAATATGAGACTTGTATTTTTGGACTAAAAGTGGCGTTAGAAATGGAGATCAAGGATTTAATAGTGTTCAATGATTCTGATTTGCTCGTGCATCAAACGCTCAAAGAATGGATCACTCGAGATTCAAAAATCTTGCTATATCATTGCAGTTTACTGGATTTAGCAAATAAATTCAGAAGTTTGGAGTTCAGGCACATTCCACGTACCAGAAATTTTTTGCTGATACTCTGGCTACTTTATCTTCAATGATTCAACATGCAGACGAGTTGGTGCTTGAACCTATCCAGATTCAATTGCAAGAAAAGCCTGCACATTGTTTGGTTATGAAAAAATCTTCTGATAGCCGTCCCTAGTATAGTGACATCAATAAATTTCTCAAAACGGGGTCTTATCTTCCAAGTGCTGATATGACCGCTAAAAGTTTCTTGTGCAGATTATCATCCAAGTTTTTCTTAAATGGAGAGGTGGTCTACAAAAGGACGTCAGACTTGGGTCTTCTGAAATGTGTTGATGAAGATGAAGCGGATTATTTAATGAAAGAAGTGCACAGTGGTGTGTGCGGATCACATATGAACGGGCCATTTGCTAGCAAAGAAGATCATAAGGGCATGGTATTTCTGACTTACTATGGAGCATGATTGTGTAGGTTTTGTCAGAAAATGCATCAAATATCAATTGCATGGGGATGTTATGTGCACTCTTCCCACAGAATTACACAGTATGACTGCTCCCTGACCATGTTCAATGTGGGGTATAGATGTAATTGGAACTATTGACCCTCCTGCTTCAAACGGATATCGATTTATTCTGGTAGCAATTGAATACTTTACAAAGTGGGTCGAAACTGAGTCTTACAAGCATGTGATTAAGAAGGTGGTGACCGATTTTCTAAGGAAACATGTTGTTTGTCGTTTTGGCGTGCCAGAGACATTAATCACCGATAATGCCAAGAATCTCAATAATGACATGATAGATGGATTGTGCGAGTAGTTCAAGATCAAACATCAGAATTTCACTATTTATAGACCGCAGATGAATGGAACTGTGGAGGCCGCGAATAAGATCTTGAAGAAGATAATCCGTAAAATAACCGAAAGACACCGTAATTGGCACGAGAAACTCCCGTATGCATTAATGGCATATAAAACGGCTATTTGGACTTCTATTGGGGCAACGCCTTACAACTTCATGTATGGAATGGAAGCAGTTTTGCCGATTGAGGTCGAAATTCCTTCACTGCGCATACTAATGGAGGCCAAACTGGATGAAGCTGACTGGATTAAACGTCATGAGCAGTTGTCTTTGATTGATGAGAAGAGATTAAATGCCGTTTGTCATGGTCAGTGCTATCAAAAGAGAATGGCCCGTGCTTACAACAAGAAGGTCAAAGTGCGAATGTTCAAAAAAGAAGACAAAGTATTGAAACGAATTTTGCCAGTACAAGAGGAGACCAAAGGTAAGTTTGTACCAAATTGGTAGGGCCCTTTTATTGTCAAAAAAGTGTTGCCTGGTGGAGCACTTGTTCTCACAGAAATGGATGGACAAGTTTTCCCCCAACCGATTAATTCGGATATGTGTAAAAAATTTTTCATCTAATTAAAGGAAGTTTTCTTTTAGGGTTAATGCAAAGAATGGAATGAAAGTCAGGCATTCTTCCTTTCCAATTAAACATGATATCCCTAATTATTCCTTTTGAACTTTCAGAGTAAATTATTTCATTTGGCAGCCCTTGAGGACCGCAAACCCCATACTGGTACAAGTTTTAGTTGAAAAAAAAAGAACCTCGGTTGAAAATAAATTGGGGCAATTTTAGCTTAATCATAAATAGGGTTAACATGAATATGCGATCTCAGGTGATTTAAACACTTATAAAATTTGCCTTCAATATTTAACCTTTCTTAGCACCCCACTGGATCCTATTACAAAAGACAAAAGTCCTGACTTCTGTTCTTTGTATCATTTCTTTAAGGAAATTTTCTAATTAAATGACAAATGATGTCAATACACCTTCACCAATTTTGCAAGGGAAGAATTGTCGCACTGATGCCATCATTTTTCAAAACACATTTCCGAATTGATAAGGGCTATCGGTATGATTTGTTTATCAGGTGAAAATCCGAAAGGGCACCTTTGAAAAAAGAGATAAAAGAAGAAAAAGAAAAGAGAAAAGAAAAAAAAAAGAGAAAAGAAGAAAAAGAAAAGAAGAAAAGAAAAAAGAAAAAGAAAAGGAAAATAAATAAATAAAAGAAAATAAAAAGGATGGGGGCAACTTTGGTGAAACCCGAAAGGGCGCTAAGGTAGGATTTTATGTTGAAAGTGAGATTGGATTGGAATGGCTGATGACTCGGTTTATTTGAGTTTCTCTTCACGATTGTGGTTCTTTTGCCAGCATTAAACTCCGGAGGAACAATATCCAAAAGGTCAAGCGTGGCATTTTATTTGAAACCAAAGTACTTTGGTTTCTCAAGTGTAAGTTGTTTGAGTTTATAGGTTCATTTCTCTAAAATTAATTTTCTTCCAATAAAAATAAAATGATTGTTTTCATGTTACCGGAATTTTCATCATTGTTGTATAAATAAAATATTCTTTCACGAATTTCATGGTCTCATTTATCTCACTAGATTTATCTAATGGCAATTCCTGTGATTTATTGAAATTGTCTGGATACCAAATGTTATAGATTTGATGTAGTTCGCAGAGCAAAATTGGGTTTGGCTTCATCAGGGATTTATTAAATGACAATCCCCGTGATTTATTGAAATTACCTGGATACCAAGTGTCTTTTTAGCATTGGAAGTTGAGGAAGGTTGACACAGTTCTCAGAATAAAGATTAAGTTCTGACTATATCAGGGAAGAACGCCCAAATACTCATGTTTACACATTTCTTGAAAGCAGGATTGATCGAATGATGGTGGCATTATCTATCATTATGATTATTTCTCTTTTGCAGGTCCAATAGCATCACATTGGAACAATTTTTTAGAAAAAATCATCTGTTTCTATTTTCAAAAGTCTACAAAAAGCATTCTGCAAAAATTTTTTAATTTTATGTTGGGATCGGGTTTTATCCCACCAACCACGGCACGACCGGATTTTGTCCCGCTGACTGTTTATATCTCGTTGGGATAGGGTTTTATTCCACTAACCTCGGCAAGACCGGATTTTGTTCCGCTGACCGTTTATATCTCGTTGGGATCGTGTTTTATCCAACCAATTTCGGCAGGACCGAGTTTTATCCCGCTGACCGCTTATATCTCGTTGGAATCGGGTTTTATCCAACCAATCTCGGTAGACCGTTTATATCTCATTGGGATCGGGTTTTATCCCATCAACCTCGACAGGATCGGGTTTATTCCGCTGACCGCTTATTTTTCGTTGGGATCGGGTTTTATCTCACCAAATTCGGCAGGATCGGATTTTATCCCACTGACCGTTTATATCTCGTTGGGATCGGATTTTATCCCACCAACCTCGGTAGGATCGGATTTTATCCCGCTGAACATTTATATCTCGTTGGGATCGGATTTTATCCCACCAACCTCGGTAGGACCGGATTTTATCCCACTGACCGTTTTATCTTGTTAGGTTTGGATTTTATTCCACCAATCTCGGCACTGACTGATGTTATAGCAGGTTAGGGTTTTATCCCACTGACATTTTTTTTTTATTTTTATGTTTACATAATTCAGTTCAATGCAGAATAACTACAGGTAAGTATTTGGTATCTACGTCTTTGTCTCGAATCTCTTCGAAATTCAGAAAAAGAGGAGCAAGTTGTAGACACCAAAATTTCAATTTTTATCTAATTTAATTTTAGTTTTATTTATTATTATTTATTCTTTTATTTTATTTTATTTTAATTGATTAAATGATAGTTAGTATTTATTTTTGTTTATTTTTATAAATTAGGTTCATTATTTTAAGGTATTTTTGCATTAAATTTCTAAAAAAGGAAAAATTCTCACAAAAATTTAAAATTTGTCTTTAACCCTTTTAGATTTAATTTCTTTAAGATAAATGAAAATTATACAATAAGAATTAACATTTATTTATTTTGTTTACTTAAATTGTTTTTGAAAAATATATAATAAATAAATGAAAACAAGAAGACAAGTGTATTTTGGGGATATTAGATAAGTGGAGTGCATGCAAATAGGACAAATGTCCTTATTCTTGGTTGACAATACATGCAAGGGGGATTAGGTGGTTAGACACTTGGAGGCCTAGGATAATTTGGAAAAAAAAAGAGCAAAAGGAAAAACAAAAAGAAGGAAGCTCGGCTGTGAAAAAAAAGGGAAGGAAAAGGTTTTGGGGAGAGAGAGGGAACTGAGTAAGGAGAGAAGGAGGGAGCTTGGCGGCTAGGGTTGAAGGGAGAAGCGAGGGTCTAGAAGGAGAAAAGAAAAAGGGTTTCGTCGGGGCTGAGGGTGAGAAAGAAAGCAAAGGAAAAGAGAGAACTGAGGAAGGGAAGAACTTCGGGTGAAGAGGAACAAGAAACCGAGAGAAAAGCTGAGTAAGAAGAGAGGGGGAAGGAAAGAATCTGGGAAAACAAGAAAGGGAGAGAGTGGAGAGTACATCTCTGGTTTTATCTCTTTCCAGCCATAACTGAGAAAGGTAGAAGGGACGAAAGGAAAAGAGGAAGGAAACCAAGTTTTGGAAAAAACAAAGCCGAGAAACAGAGGGACAAACGACTGCCACCACCTCATCAGAATCCACCATCATTGTCTTCAATTATCGCTAGAAAAACACTGGTTTTGCAGCAAGTTGCTTGCTGTTAATCTATCCCCTTGCTTTTGGTAAAATTTCTTATCTCTTTTTGTTGTTTCTTTGCGTTTTACTTGCATTTTACAGGCCAAAGCTGTTTCCTTTTTGCTAATTACCTGTATTTTAGGTATAGCCGTGTCTGATGATTCGTTCTTTTCTTACCATTTTGTTTCTAAAAATCTGTTTTTTCACCCAAGAGCCAACCCCGTCAGTTATTTGTTGCGTTTCATCCAACACTCTCTGTTTCATGTCTAGATTTTGTTATTTGAGGAAGGTTGAGTTCTACTTCTGTTTTGGCTGAGAAATTCGTGGATTTGGTCTGGGTTCGGGGACAGAAGTTTGGGGTTTGCTTGTTGTTCGATTGATATGCCATATATGCCTTCACCGTAAGCTTTTTTCTTTTTGGCTTGGTTGCGTTTTTTCTATCCAGTAGCATTATTGGATCCGTTGGGAATGGATAGTTGCGTTTGGGTGTTGTTAACAATGCTAGGATAAAGTTTTTGGTGGGGTTTTGGTTGATGAGCTTGCTAGCGTTGGTCTTAAATTGTGGAGGATGTCTGGGTTGAACAAGTTGCAAAGTGGCAGTAAGAATATTGCAAAAAGAAAGTCCAGCGAAGAAGAAGAAGACTGTTTTCGAACCTTGCATGAAATATGTGACGCCCCCCTTCTCCCTAAGGCGAACCAAAGGGTATCAGCGGGACGCCTGCCTAACTCTCGCCAAAACTCGGTACAATTCAAATCCAAACTTAAAGATAATACCCGATAATATAAGTCAAAGTAGAGAAAGGTCGCTTCCTTAATTAAACTTTCAAGTCTTACATTACAAGTTCTCAAAAGTACATCAACATTCTCAAAATATACAGTCATTATAATTCGACTAGTCAATTACATCCCATGATTCTAACCAAAAGCAATCAAGTCGGCTTTTCTCCCCAACTTTCAATCCAACCCTGTTAAGAAAAACAAAGCTAATGGGGTGAGCTAATGCCCTGTGAGGTCAAAAAAGATATGCAAGCGAATAGGTCAAATAACAATAACATTTGTACAATAAATAAAGTTATAAAGTTCAAGTAATTCACGATTAACAATTAATCACACTTGAGTAGGATACAGGAGCTCTTAAGAGCTAATTTCCACTTGCTTTGCCAAAGTTCAATCCAATTCCTCCTCGTGATGACACTTGTCACCCGGGTAGGTAATTAAATCCGTAGAACTTCACTTACTCCATTTATGGTTCTGAGTCGACATGACAGGTACCTCCCACCCGAATCGGTGTGGTACATACCATCGCTCAGTGGTCGATGAGACATCGTTCCAATCGACTTATACTTTGTTTATGGTTCTAAATCGACATGAGAGGTACCTCCCACCCAAATTGGAGTGGTACATACTATCGCTTAGTGGTTAGTGGTCGATGAGACATCGCTCCAATCGACTTATACTTTGTTTATGGTTCTATATCGACATGAGAGGTACATCCCACTCAAATTAGTGTGGTACATACTATCGCTCAGTGGTCGATGAGACATCGCTCCAATCGACTTAGGATTGTTTATAGTTTTGAGTCGACATGAGAGGTACCTCCCACCCGAATCGGTGTGGTACATACTATCGCTCCGAGAACTAATTATAGCACTGAGACAGTATGAGAGGTACCTCCCACCCAAATTGGTGTGGTACATGCTATCCGCTCAGAGCTCACGAGTTAAATGTATTCATGTACAATTACCAATCATTGTTTATGATTCTGAATCGACATGAGAGGTATCTCCCAACCGAATTGGTGTGGTACATGCTATCGCTCAGGGAACCAATTTTAGCACTGAGACGGTATGAGAGCCACCTCCCACCCGAATCGATGTGGTACATGCTTCTACTCAGAGTTCACAAGTTAAACGTGTTCATATATAATTACCAATCATATGTATTCAGATCTTAAATACCACGTAGTTCAAAGAGAGAGAGGACAAGGGCGTCCCCATGAGTAAAATATGATTTTTCGATAAGATTTACTTCGATCGACGTCGAGTCAACACAAATGTAATTTGCAATGGCGAGACTTCACTTAATTCACATAGCAATTCACTTCACACAATTTGAATATCAATTCACATAGCACCATTCAATTGTAACATCACTTAAGGGAGAACGAGTGCGATAAAGTACACACTCGTCTCAACAATTCCATAATACTTCATTAACAATTAAAGCATTTATCAACAATTCATGCACTTGACACTCACCAATCAAAATGAGGGAGTAAGTGCTCAAACAAGTTTTTGGGTGTCCACTTCGAGATCCTTTTGAAGGTCCCCTTGAGCGTTTGAGCAAATAATAATTGACTATCACACACAATTACGTACAAACCCCTTGCTAACAAGGAAGATTGTACACTTGTACAATACTAAGAAAATATCATGAAAGAGAGCCTTAATTACTCGAAAATCGAGACTCAAAAGTGGGGTTTAATAACACAAGAAAAATTGATTTTCTTCATGAAATCAAGTTTAAAACGGTCAATCAATATCAAAGGATAGGGAAGAGTTTCCAAAAACTCATTTTCCATCGAGTCGGAAAATTTCAGTTTTGCACGTCAAATTTAGAAAAATCAGAACTTACACTCAATAGGTCCAAAATTGGAAAACTTTATACCATTGGAATCTGGGTTCAAAGTAATAAAAGTTCCTAGAAGACACTTTTCCAAGATTTTAAACGGAAGATATTCAAATTTCAATTCAAAGTGGCTAATTTGAGCATACAAGACAGATTCAGTCTTGTTTTTCAGCAACTTTGAAAATTCGGCAAAATTCACAGAAAGTGAACTAGCCTCTGAAATTTGTAACACAATAAGAATTTCAATCAAGGTTTCAAACACAACAAACAGAATTAAATTCAGAGTTTTGAGCATCAAGATATAGCAGCTCAAAATTGGTAAATTTCCACTACTAAACAGTGAATTTTGCATATTTGAAAGTAAATTTTGGGACATCATTTGGGTATCAAAATGGTTTTAGAATAACACCAAATTTGGTACAATTAAACTTTCATATGAGGACTACTCTTCTATCAAATTTCACTTAAAAAATCGTACGGGAAGGTAGTTATCAAAACTACCAAAGTTCAAGAAATTCCCAAAGCAAATCTGTCTTCTTGCTTTCTTTTCCTTTTTAAACACTTTGCACCACGAAATTAGTCCCATTTTGGTTCATTTGTGAAACCAAGGCCCAAGAAACATGTCATAAGCAATTCATAGTTGGTTGACATCAAAATTTCGAAATAAAACTTTTCCCAAACAACTAAACCAGTCGGCCAGCAAAAGGAAGGGTTTTCCAGCTTTGCCGCAGTTTGGAAATTGAACCATATCTCACTCAATACAACTTGGAATTGAGAATGGTTGGTGGCATTGGAAACTAGAATCAAAAGGCTACATTTCAACAGAATAAATCATTTTCAAAATCAGTTCATAAGTGATAGAAAATAGAGCCACAAAATGCAGCTTCTACCTTTCTCTCGGATAGACCATCAGAACAGGATAGCAACTTTGCCGAATCCCTATGGCTCACTCATTTCGAACTAGAAAGTGAATTTTATACTGTTGGAAAGCTACAAATGTCTAGTTTCAAATGCCGCAAACGGTACTTGATTTTGACTTTTGTACAAAGAGTTATGTTCGATCAAAGGGGAACTATTCAGACTGCCCGAACACATTTTCCAGTTTTCTTCAAATTTCGAAATTTCATGTTTTCCGCAACTAATTCAAATGATTTTTGGTAGAAACTTTCTACACACCATATACAACATATATCAACCAATTTCACAGCAAAACAAGCCACAAAAATTCGAAAGGCAGGTACGAAAATCACTGGACAGTTTCGGCCATCACACTTGCACCACTTTCCTTTGATTCTTTCTTCATTTTCTAACCATATACACCTCATATAACACACAAACAATATTAAACAAGCATTTAATCCTCAAGGCAGTCCTCACATAACCAAGGTGGGAGTTCATAGAGCCCACTTCAACCAACCAAATCCAACCAACTACAACAAGAAGGAAGCTACAAGCTTCAAGGCCAAGAAATGGAACAAGAAAGCAAGAGTTGATGGTTACCTCCTTAGCCCTTGAAGAACCAGAAATTTTTCACCACTAAAACTCCAAGAAATCACTACAAGATGAAGTCTTTCACCAAGCTAAAGCAAACCTCCAAGTGGTTTTGAGGTTGGGTGCGAAGTTAGAAGTGAATTGGAGAAAGATTTGTGCAAGATGAAGAAGCTTTCTTCCTCCTTCTTTCCTTGGGTGTTCAGCCGACCAAGAGAGAGAGAGAAATGAGTGTGTTTGTGGTCTGAATTTCTGTGGGAGAAGTGTGTTAAGGAAGCTAGGTTAAAGGTGCAAAAAAAGTCAACTAGGAATAGTGTTGCGCGCGGGTTTCGTACCTCCGTTTTCTCTCGAGTTTGATGCACTCGTGCACTAATCCTCCAAGGTAATTTCTTTAATATGGTAATTATTCACTCTTAGTAGTCTAGTATAAGTTTCTTAAATCTCCACTTAGCCGTTCCAGATCGATTTACGCGAACTTCCGATTCGCGCGCGATAAGGTAAAATTTACAAGAAATTCATGTAACGATAATATAATTAACCAATATTAGGGTAAATCATTATAAAAATAACTATTTTAAGAAATAAAACATGAGTTCTCAAATTTCCAAGATCATTGCACTCTCGGATCGACTATTGCCTCGAAAAATGTGTATTCGCTATTTCTTTTTAAACGAGCCTCTGAAAATTAAATTTGCTAACATGACGTTTTAAAAATATGAGTAAGATATAGTTCCTTGTAAATGGATTTAAAATGGTTGAAATAAATTATTCGGAGAAAACGGGTGAATAAATATTTAAATAAGCCAGTAAAATAGAATTAAAGTAAGTAAAAATTCGGGTCCTCACAAAATAACTTACAAAAATTGCATTTTAACCCCTCTAGTTTCCTCTTATTCTATTATTGCCCAACAAATTGAATATTTTAATCAATTTTATCCTTTTAAAATGATATTTTTCTCTGACATGTTTATATGTGATTTTTGGATAGATTATTGGTAAGTTTTAGGAGAGAATTTGAAGTTTTAATAATTTTTGCTAGATTTACAATTTTTATTTGGCTTTTTAGTAAAAAAATTAAATATTTGGGTAATATTTTTATTTTGAGGTTTGATAAGAGAATTTTGTTTTATTTTGTGAATTTTAGCATTTGATTTTGGTAAGTTTCATCTTAAGCCATTAATTTTATTTTATTTTAATTTAGACCCTCAATATTTGTAATAATTATGATTCGACCCCTCAAACTTCTTTAATTCTTTCAATTAGGTCCATGCTTGTTCTAATTTGTTAAATATGAGTTGTTTATTTTCCTTGGAATGTTTTGATTGATTCAATTTCGTGTTTACTTTCATTTCTTGTGATTATTTGTTAATTAAAGTGATGCCTTGACATTTTTCTTTGTTTTGGAGGGTAAATAAGAAAAATTTCATTTCATTAGATCACCAATTCAAGGGAGGTACACTCTACTCTTTATTTTGATTTTACTTGACCCTATGTGCCCCTATGTGACTTTATATGTATAATTGCATGCCTTTTTGAATGTTTTTATTTCATTTATTTATTTAGTCACTTTAATTGTTTTGATTTAGTATATTTATTTTAATTTAATTTTTGATTCTTTGAAAGGCATTTAAATGCCAAAGTGTAATAGTTAGGGGAGTTCAAGATATGTATTTAGATAGAATATGTAATAGTTAGGTATTTATTTTATTTATTTATTTTGTTTTATTCCTTCCCCTTTTAGATTGTAGTTAGAGCCCCCCCAAATGTAATAGTTAGGGTTTTATTTGTTTTATTTGCTTTGTGTGTCTTGCATGCTTATGTGTTTACGTGTTACTCGCTTTCTTAGGGTCTTGCATCTAGATATCATGCTTATGTGTTATGTGCTATATGTGATTTATGTGTTTATTTGCTTTATTATATTTTACATGATTGATTTGATTGTAATAAATGCACGACATCACCACACTAGTCCAACGCTAGTTGTTGCCCCCTTTTTCCGATTCCACACTAGTACAACGCTAGTTGTGGCCCTCATTTCTAATTTCTCACTAGTCCAACGCTAATGAGAACTTATAGACATGGGTTAGCCCAACGCTAGACTCTTAGGGACTATCCAAGCGTTAGATCATGTTTGTGTGTGACAAATCACTACATTTTCATGCATATTTTCTACATTTTTAGGATCCTTACCATTTTTGCATGATATTTCCCCTATGTATATCTCTTATCCCATATTTCCCCTATATGTATATTCTTTATTTCTATATGTGAGACATGACATTAGACTTGCATTTCATTTAAAAAAAATTAGAACTACGTTAGATCATTTGCTTGATTAGATAGGAAATACCCCTCGAATATGGGATATGGACGAGTATGGCTCTCTAACCTTAACATGCTCGTATTCCCTCTATTAAAGGAAAAATTAAAGTCACAAATATTAGTTCCCCGCACCCATTATGATGCATTCGTTTAGATCATATATATTTGTATATTATTATTTTCTCTCTTTCGAGTCTCATTTTTTGCAAAATTTGTAGCCTCTTCAAAATGTCACTTTTTGGGTGTCGCAATTAATGCGATTTGCACCAATCAAATTTGGAAAAGATATCTTGACCCTCCCGATACCTATTAGGTTTAGGTTTGCATTCATATAGTGACATCCAAATGTGATAAATTTTTAGATTAAAATAAGAGAATTTTTGACTAAATCACGCAATTAGCCTTGGTTAGGTTAAAAGGGTGCCTTGAATTTTATTCTTGCCTTCCCTTTTTTCAACCGTGACTCCCGAATTTTTTTCTCTGATTTTTGAAGACTTGGAGTCGTTTAAAAAAGATTTTCTTTACTTTTTTTAAAATTCATTTTGGGTGACTTGGTACACCTTAACTCAA
The DNA here is from genome assembly GCA_023065735.1 of Coffea humblotiana. Classification (NCBI taxonomy): domain Eukaryota; kingdom Viridiplantae; phylum Streptophyta; class Magnoliopsida; order Gentianales; family Rubiaceae; genus Coffea; species Coffea humblotiana. Next base: position 36,857,132 of record CM041213.1, on the reverse strand, counting down.
TACCAAGTGGCGACTCCTATTTTTTTATTAAAAATCGTTTTTAAACTATTATTTTGAGGCTAAAACCGTCGCACTTTTAAGTCCCATTTAGGCCCATTTTCTTTATTTATTTTCTAAAAATCAAAAACTCATTTTCCAAATCAAAATTAATCAAAAATTCATTTTTATAAACACATTTATTTTTTCATTTAAAAATGGGGCGCGACAGTTTGAACGAGTGCGTGAGTCTTGACGAGAGTTGGGCAGACGTCCCGCTGATACCCTAGGGTTCGTCCTAGGGTGAGGTGGGTGCGTCACAGTTGGTATCAGAATGCTAGGTTCGAAATTCCTGGAATAGAGTTAGGAGTTCTTAGTCGTGAACTTTTGGTCATAGGAATCCGTGATAGACCTTAAGTTTAATTTTTAAATGGTATTAGTGACTATAAGGACCTAACCTTTAGTTTTGTGGGTTATTTGTAGGATATGGACAGTGACAGTAATGATGATAGGATTGAGGGATCTCTCCCCGTGATTCCGTATCGCATGGTCGGAGGTGGACCCCTCCTTCGGTACTCACCCGCTAGACGGGTTAGGACATGTCCTTGTCGAAAGAGGTACTCCTACCCTAACCATGTGGTATTAGGGGTAGTTGAGGAGCGGAAACAGTTGACCCGTGACCTCAGGTTAGCTCGAGTTGAGAGAGAAGAGATTATGGCCACTATGGAGGGCTAAGCTGCCAGGATCCAGGAGTTGGAGGCTAGGATACTTGAGGAGCGTCAGAGGGCTGACACCTCCCATGCTCAGTTTCAGACGACCGATACGCGCCTCATTCGGATGGTCGAGGAGGTGAGAGATCGCGTGGATGGTATTATGACTGAGTGTGTGACCATGGCAGAACACTTAGAGCAGGCCATGAGTGATGGAGGACCTGGGGATGCTGCCCCTGTTGTTGAGGTGGAGATAGAGGCTATGGAGGAGGATCTCGAGGAGAACCCCGAGGAGAAACCTTCTGAGGATGTAGGGTCTTTTGACTTTTGCTCAGGACTTAGAAGGGGTGATTCTCGCCTTGAGACCTTTTATATTTTATTGCATGTACCCCTGTATTTTGAGGCACTTGGATGCTTATGTCCTGTACTTGATATTATTGACTTGTTGTATGCACTCTTGACATGTATCACGACTGTTAGTTTATGTAAAGATCTATGTTTTGATTTTAAAGTGTTCTTGCAACTTGTACATGTTTTAAATTTCTATGCTTATTTTTTCCTCTTTTAATTATATATTTAGAATCTTACTATGTGGATCGGCGAGAACGTGGATGGGGTCATGGGCGTGGGTTTCGGCAACCCCGCACTCTCGAGAGAGGCGAGGGATCTGCGACTGGCTCGAACCAAAACCCTAGGAACGAAGGGGGTGACCAAGTGGTTACGGCCTTTAATCGCATAACTGATGTTCTTGAGCGTTTAGCAGAGAGCGCCAAAACCCTGATCCAATCAACCAACCTATGAACCAAGAGAGGGGTAAGGATAGAGCTTTACAGCGATTCCTGAAGTTCGCCCCACCTAAATTTCACGGAGGGTCTGATCCCGAGGTAGCGAAAAATTGGTTTGAAAGGATAGTGGAGATTTTTACTGCTCTAGATTATGCCGAGAAAAGACAAGTGAATTTCGCTGTCTTCTAGTTTGAGGGAGCGGCACGCTCGTGGTGGAATGTTGTTAGGGCGAAGTGGGAAAGAGAACAAACCCCCTGGATTTGGACAAACTTTGAGAGGGAGTTTAATGCCAAATTCCTTCTGCCTATGCTACAAGAAAAGAGGGATGACGACTTTATTAAGTTGAAACAAGTGTTACTAAGTATGGCCGAGTATGAGGAGCAGTTCACTAAACTTTTCAAATTTGCCCCTGAGCTTGTGGTCACAGAGCGAAAAAGGATAAGAAGGTTTATTCAAGGGTTAAATGTAGAAATCCAAGAATTCCTAGCAGCCGCCCAGATCACCACTTTCATGGATGCCTTGGATAAGGCACAGAGAGTAGAAAATGCTAAATTCCAATCCAAAACTTTTCATGCTAGAAAGAGAGATAATCCAAGCGATACCCCTGGACAGTCCGAAAAGTCTACCCAACCCCTTAAAATGGGAAAAGGGGTTGGAAGAGTGAGAATGCCCGAAAAACTCGGAGGAACTCCATCAAAGGGAGCCCCGCCAAAAGAAAATCAGAGTGGGCGAGGTCAACAAAACGGGAATTCTCAAGCTAGTCAGGCCGTGACTTCTCGTGTGACTTGTGGATACTGTGGCAAGTCTAACCACACGAAGCCGAGTGTTGGAGAAAACAAAGAAAATGTCTGACCTGCGGTAGTATCGAGCATCAAATTTCAAGTTGCCCTAACGCCTCTAAAGAAGGAGGAAATACTCAGCAGCCTGCTAGGTCTGCTGCAAAGCAGTCGAGTGCCAGAGGGAGTGGTTAATACTAATAGCTGTGAGAGGGATCAAAGTAGTGGGAGCTCTATGAGTGGGGATGGATCTGATTTCACTTGGAAGATAGGAGTTGTGGTTATACTCTAGTCTAAACTGACACTTTTAGAGGTTGTAATCTTTTGTGTAGGGGATGAAATCCTTTTGTTGTTTTGTACATTTGCGACTTAGCATGTTTTGCTATGATCTTGTTTGTTCCCCCTTTCTTTTGATGTAACTTGATGTAACTATTATGATCTTTTATAACATATGAAAATTTACTTTACTTTTAATTGATTTTATGGCTTATATGTATATTTAATTTTTGTCCCACACCTATAGATCTATGATAAGGCGTGGACGGTAGAAAACATGACCGAGACCGTACTTGAGGGCGTAGGCAACCCCAAGGTCTTGGGGGTGACCAAGGATTGGCAGTGGACCAAAATCGGGAACTTAGGGTTGAAACTGGGGACCAATGTTTGATTGCTAACTTGATGTATTAAAATTGTGAGATTTGGGTTGGTGAAAGAAAATAGTTGGTAGATTTAATGAACCTAATAGTTAAGGGGCATGATGTGATACTTGGGATGGATTGGTTAGCTCGATATCATACTTAATTGGATTGTAATTAGTAGAATTGTGCATTCCAGGGAGATCAACTTTGAAGTTAGATGTGAGGGGTAGACTAACGTCGTCTGCTCTAATTTCAAAAATTCGAGTTAGGAAACTGTTGAGTAACGGGACTAAGGGATATCTAGCATTATTTACAAATGCACTTGAGGATAAAGTGAAGTTGGAAAACGTGCCAATAGTGAAGGTTTTATGGAGAAATCATGGAATTGAGAAAGCAACTTGAGAAGTTGAAGAGGAGATCCAAAAGAAGTATCCAGAGTTGTTTGTAAATCAAGGTATGAATTTCGAGAACGAAATTCTTTTAAGAGGGGAAAGATGTGAGGACCCGAATTTTATTTTACTTACTTTTATTTTATTTTACTTGCTTAATTAATTAATTATTTATTCATTTGCTCCAATTAAATTATTTCATCCTTTTTAATTGCATCTGCATGGAACACTGTCTCATTTTATATTTTTAAAAAACGTTTGCTAGTAAATTTAATTTTTCTACGGCTTGATTAGTGAGAAATATTGAATACACATTTTTCGAGGCAAAATTCGGTTCGAAAGTGCAGTGGTCTTGGAGAATTAAGGATGATCAATAGTAGATTAGGAAAAATTAATTGAGAGATTAGAGGTGAGTGAGTTAAATTAAACTCAATTAGGAGCACTGATTGCTCACTATTCATTTGTTGATTTTTTGTACCAAAGCACCTTTATGTCATATCTTCCTTTCATTCCATCACTTCACCAACAACTCACTCAAACCCTTTCTTTCCCCTCCCCTCTTGGCCGGCCACCCTTCACCATTTCTTGCCAAAAATTTCAGCTTCCTTTTCTTCCATTTTTGCTCCAAAAACACACTCCAAACTTGCTCCTTTTTTTGGAACATCACTCAAGGTTGAAGGGAGACTTGAAGGAGGAAGGAACCTTGGTGGTTTAGAGGTTAAACTCTAGTGTTTTGGTCTTCATCTCTTGGAAGTAAGGTAACACCCCAAAGCTCTCATTTTTCCTTCCAACTGATGGTTAGTTTAGTTAGTTTTAACTAGTTAAGCATTGGGTTGTTGATGGGTTCAATGAACCTTAATTCTAGATAGATGTCTTGAGGTGACTTCTTAGATAGTGGCCTTGAGGAATTATTGTGTGTTTAGTCGTTTGTTTGATGCTTGTTTTGATGAATTATGGCTTAATTTTGGTTGGGAAAGTTGAAAAGAAAACTTGAAGAAAGGAAGAAGCATGCTGTCAGAAATTTTGCTGGTTGATCCCCTCATGTTAATTTCAAATTTTGTGGTTATTTTGGTGCCAAAATGCTTGTTATATGTTGGTGTTTATGTGTATCAATTATCTCTAAAAAAGCATTTCATTTGGTTGAATTAAAGTTGGGTTAAAGTGAGAATGTAAATTTGAAAAATTTCTGATCAGGATACCAGACCAGTGTGTACATAATCACTCAGAACTTTTCGTCCAGGAGTCAAAATCAAGTGCCGTTTTTGGCATCGAAAACTAGACTCTGAGAGTTTTCCAACGGTATAAAATGCACCTTCTAGTTCATTTTCTATGAGCCGTAGTGAACCGGCAAATTTGACTAATTTTCCTCACTGTTTTCATCCGAGAAACAAGCATAGCTGCAGTTTGTAGCTCATTTCACCCATCTTATAAAGCAAATTTTAAAACAGTTTCTTCTAGTGAATTTTCGAATTTTGAGTCTAGTTTTCAACACTGCAAACCACGTGAAATTTTGAGTTATGTAGCTTTAGTTATGGCCAGATTTTGAAACTGTGTCAGGTGCTCCAAAATTGGAAATTCCGTGAACCAGGTCCCAAAAATCAGCTTTCCAAAAACTGTTGTATCTTGGTGTAGAAAGGTCCGAATTGAGTTTTGTTTATTGCGTTTGAAACTAGATTTGAAGTTCTATCAGTGGTGTAAATTTCAAGAGCTGATTCTATTTCTATAAATTTTTCGAAATTTCCAAAGTTTACTGAAAATGCAAGACTGTTTTGCTCTGTTCTTGCTGGAACAATGAGTTGGAGCTAAAATTTGAATGATTTTGGATTTGAATCTAAGAAAAGTGTCTTCTAGAGAGTTTTAGTACATTAAATCTAGTTTCCAACGGTATAAAGTTTCCAATTTTAGGATTTACGGAACTCGAGATATGATTTTTCAAGTGGTGTTGTTCAAAGCTGGAATTTTCTAGTTTCAAACAAAATGCTCTTTTAAGAACTCTCAACTTTCCTCTGAGATTGTTAGTTCATTTTAAGTTTAATTTCATAGATAGATACAAGGTCTCTTTGAACATTAGACCTTCATTTTGAATCTTGGTTCCCGAAGGATTAAACCTCTCTTGATGCGTTTTCTTGGTTGCCTAACTTTCTTGGTTAATTGCACCTCAATTCATACTTGAGAAATGGATTTCAACCCCTAGTCTTATGCCCTTGATTTCTGTGACGTTGAACTCTAAAAATGCAGCGTTTTAGCTAGAGTAATTCTTGGAGAATTTCACTAGTTTATACTCGAAACTTGGAACCTTTAACTTTAAAATTTACTATGGAAATGAGTGGAGTTTTGATGAATTCTGACTCCATTAGTTTGGAAAATGTGAACGCTCTTTATATTCTAAAACTTGGACGTAAGACTAGAAGTTTTGAGAGATGAAAATCATCTTTCCTTTTCTCAATTTTTGTGCCGAAAGTAAACATGGTTCTTTCTTTTGGAACTGAGGGTTCTTGCCAAGACTTGACTCGAAAATGACTTTTGAATTTCCTTTGAGTATTATTTCAATGATTTAGCGAGAAAGGCTCCTTTAACTTGACTCGAACTTGTGACATTGAGAGTGGGTAGCAAGAAGATGTTTTTCTTATTAGCCTTGGTCGAGTACCTAGGTAATCGTGATTGTGCATGTCTCAGGTGGTCACGTGGACGCCGAGGATCTTGTTTGACCTCTTGCTTTTGCTCTTGTTTTGCCCTTGACTTTTGGTGAGTGTCAAATGCATGTTCAATGTTACTATGATTGAAATGATATTTGTACAAGTGCTATATGATACGTGAACTTGCCGAGACAAGGGTGTACTTTACCGCCCTCATCCTCTCTCTCTCTCTCTTGATTAAATGATACTTGTTACATGAATGTTTGTGATTTGCACTTGTACTCGAACATGTTTTAACTCGTGAGCACTGAGCGGCAGCATGTACCACACCCTATTCGGGTGGGAGGTGCCTCTCATACCGACTTAGTGCTATGACCGATTCTCTGAGCAGTAGCATGTACCACACCCTATTCGCGTGGGAGGTGCCTCTCATACCGACTCAGAGTTATGAACGATTCTAAGTCGATTGGAGCATTGTCTCATCGACCAATCATGCTTGTGGGGATGCCCTAACCCATTGGCTAACCTCGTATCTCGAGCCAGCAAGGGCTTGGTCGAGAAGTTTGGTGAACCTTGGGAAATGATATAGTTTGATCTTTTGAGATCTCGCTTGGCATACTCAAATAGTATCGCCACTACATGAATGTTTGGTTCCGGATCCGGGTGGGTGTTATGTTGGATGGAGGAAGTAAGTGGAGCGCTACGGTCATGTTACTATTTGAGTTGATAGAGAGTCAACCTCAAACGGCTTGAATCGGTCGAGACGTGGAAATAGCTCTTGAAAGCTCCTGTATCCTTCCATGTGTGTTCATTTCCTACTTGTGCATTTAAATGAAAGTTCATGTTTAAAGTTACTTTCAAGTATGTTATTTGATTGATTGGTGCTATTTGCTTGCTTGTTTGATTTTCTTGACTTCACTGAGCGTTAGCTCATCCCTTTAAGTTTATTTTCCTTAACAGGCTTGGAGGTGGAAGTTGGAGATTCTAGACTCGCGACTTTTGGTTGAAACTAGTATACTTTTGTATATTATTGGACACCATTAAAGTGTAAATCTTGTTATATTTGGGTATTTTGGATTGTAATTGTAAATGGTATACTTGGGAGTTTTGAACTTGTACATTCGAAGTATTTCTTAATTAAGTCGATGGTTGATTTGTGATCCTTTATTAAACTTGAACGAGTGCGTGGTCCTGACGAGAGTTGGGCAGGCGTCCCGCTGATACCCTAGGGTTTGCCCTAGGGAGAGGTGGGGGCGTCACAACTTTGATAGTTGATTTTTGCAAAGAATTTGGCGATTTTGATGTCTTGGAAGCGGAGGGATTGTCTTTGCTTTATGGTCTCTAACTCTGTGCTCAGCGAGAGGTTGGCAGCCTGCCAGTCGAAGTGGATTCCAAAACATTGGTGACCTTAGTTAATTCATTTGCTAGAGGTCGATGGTTGCTGTGTAATTACATTCGTCATATCCGTTAGCACCTGCTCTCGTTGTCAGCTTCGCTTACTCATGTGTTTCAGGATGCAAATTTAGTGGCAGATGCACTAGCAACTTGCAACTCGATACGGACAGGGTATTTACTACAATTCAGCAACTTCCAGATAGGGTTCGATCCCTAGTATATATGGACTGTATTTCTTTTCCTTTGTGCGTAGTAGGGTTATCATGGGGTAGTTCCTCTATTTTATTGTTTTAGGCCATATATGGGTCCCTAAAGCTTTGTACTTTTCATAATTTAAATAAATTGGGGCTGGCATCCCTCCCCCATGAACGGGGTTTGCCAATAAAAAAGTATAAATTTGACTTTTTGTCATTTTAGAGCAAAATTGTACATTTTATGGTGATTGCAGGGGATGATTTGCTACTCATCCCTAATTAAAAGAGGCAATATGTGATTAAATCTTCAAAATATTTTTTAAGTAGGGAATGAATGAAATTTAAGAAAGACAGGGAATTAGAGATTATACCTGTGAGACGCCGAAATTTTACTTGTTTTATAACTCGTATTTAAACTTATTTGCCTTGAATTCTTGGTTGATTTACTGGTTCAATCATGATTTTTAACCTATTACCTTATTTAACTTGGTGCATGTTTAATTTGCTACATATTAAGTTTTATAGTGCATGATACTAGTGTGACCAACTAGTGAGGTGTGTGCGATAAATTTGGAGGATTAGAGGGAGTCTTGTGCAAAAGGAATTATGTGACAAGAGATGTTAAGAGTTAATTAGAGGGGCATCAGATATATTAGTGATTACAGACAATTAGAGAGACAAAGAGATAGACATTAGCCTTGTTGCACCACTTGTCAATCATCCATGAAGTTTTGACCAAGACCAAGGTCATTCTTATCCTACTTAAGATTTCTTGCATCATTTGTCTTCCATTTTATCCCTTGATAGCCTAAGCTTTGAGAGGAAAAAGAGAAAGAAAACCTCAACTTCTAGCCTTGATTTCTTGCTTAATCCGTTTCAAATCCAAAGATTAATCCTAATTTACTCCGATAGATCTTGAGTGAAGCTTGGAAGGAAGCTCTTGGTGGAGTTTTTGGAGGAAGAAATGCTCTTGTTTTGAATTTGCTCTTAGGGTTTTGAGGTGGTATACTAAGAAACTTCCCTTCTTTCTCTTATCTTGAATTTTAATTGACATATGATTTGATCATGAAATTTTTATTAAGTTTATTGAAATTTCCAGCCGTGATATGCATTTTCCAGCCTTGAGATGAATTTTCTAGCTTTGATATGAACTTTTGAGTTTTGATATGTGAATTTCCAGCTTTGATATGAATTTTCTGGTTTCGATATGAGAATTTCTAGTTTTGGTTTGCAATTTCCAGTTTTAGGGGTGAAATTTCCAGCTTTTGTGTAATTGAGATTGAGCTGTGGGTATGTCAAAATTTGATAGCTTTTGTGACCTAGAACTTGTACCACATATACCCTATAATATGTTATTTTGATTGATTACGTATTTCCATGAAAATAGGGTTGGATTTGGAGGGTTAACTTGGGGAATTTGGGGGATAAGTTGCTGGAATTTTTCCAAACTATTGATTAATTGCGTAGAGTTAAACTTTTCAGCTTTTACCTTGAGATTTGCGTATATAATCCATGGTTGTAATCCTTGGACAGATTGGTTATAATCCTCGGACGGATTGGCTATAATCCTTGGGCGGATTGAATTTTCTATGCAGATATACTTCAGTGTTTTGGCCGTAACTTGATGTAGGAAACATGGATTTAGGTGTCGTTTGTTGCGTTGGAAACTAGATTCAGAGACTTTAATTTTTATAAATCTCTTGTCCTATTTCTATCTTTCTGAAAGTCAATGACCCTTTAAAGTTAACCCTTAGGTTTCGCCTTAATGAGGAAATGATCTTTTGTTAGGAATTAGTGGTTAAGGGGAGTATTAGGCTCCTTTCTATGATAATTTGGAGTAGTATGGAATCTTTAACATTGTAATTGAGTATGTTATTATTATGGTTAGGTGAGAAAGGTAGCTATTATTCCAATTACTTGAACTAGTATGGGAATTTCTGGCTTTGAACCTTGAGGTTCTTGTCTCGTTTTCTTCACAAGTCTTGACTATCATTGACATGTTCTTGCTTCATATGATACTTGACATATTGATCTATCATGCATGAGATTTTACCCCTAGATTTGAATAAAAAAACTTTGCACTTTTGACAGCTATATGGGGGTTAAAACTGCAAATTGCTTTATTCGCTAAGTGAAGTTTCGAAATTCATAGTTTACATTTATATTGGCATGAAATGGCTAGACTCTTGATGTATGACATGATCACAGGACTCCAGAGTGACCAAGAGAAAGAACCATGGTTTGAAGTAAAAAGATTGTGATCAATTGGTGAGTGTTCCAACTGCATGTTCCATGTTACTTGATCAAATATGACTTGTTGTTAGAAATTGCTAAGGATTCTGAATTGTTATTTCATAGGCGAGCGTGCACTTTATCGCACTCGACCTAACTTGACTGGGTTTTGGCTATCTTGTTTATAAGTGAATGGATATATAAGTAACTTGATTTACATATGACTTGGGGCTTGACTTGAAATACTTTAAATGCTTGAAACACGTAACATGCTAAGGTTACTTGACTTGATCTTGGTTAGGTGAATGTGTAATTATTTGCACCCGATCTTTGTAAAGTTGAATTATATGATCCTGCATGTGGACTTGAATGTATATGTGCATGAATGTAGGCTGGTTGTATATCTTCTTGCAGTGGCTGAACTGGACTCTTCGCTGGCACTCTTATCTGAGACGTCGAGTAAATTAGACAGCCTTGAATTACTCATGTATGCGTGAATGTAAACCGGTAACAGCTGAACCGGGCCTTCGTTGGAACTATTATTTGAGACCAGCCTTAGAGCGGTAGGGTAAACTGTACAGCCTTGGGTAACAAAAGAATTTCCTAACTTGTTTACTAGTGACTTGAACTCGTGACATGCTTGAATACCGAAGCGTTAGATGACCGCTAACGTCTCTAATCGTGACATGCTTGAGTGTTGGATGATAGCCAACGACTCCACTCATGAATAATTGAATACTTGGGGTTCCAAATCCAAATCATGAATACTTGAACATTTGGGGATCTAAGTCCAACCCCATGGCTAGTTGGTCGAATCGAGCCAACAAAGGGTTTGGTCGAGAAGATTGATGAACTCTGAGTACTTGTTTGACGTGCGGGCCTGATACAGGGGGATGATCGTAGAAATGGGACTAGAGATAAGTGGTGGTCTACGAACATTATAATTGATTGATGGAATGTCAATGGACCCTGAACATACTGCTGTGGATCCTGCTCCTAAGAGCAGACTATATCCTTTGACATGAGTGTGTTTTTTATTATACATTATTGCATGATCTATCTGATTTACCTGTTTTACTGTACATTATATTATGATATATCTAGATATGACATGTTTCTTGATATCCTGTAAATTGTATTATGCCTGTTAGTTTACTTGCATGTTTTGTTGGAATCTCACTAGGCGAAAACTCATTCCATTAGGTTGTTTTCCTTACAGGGGGTGAGAACGTGAGAGTGGGAGTTGGAGAAGACGAAATCTTTGTTTAAATTTTATTAGTTGCTCACGTGAGCACTTCTTAACTCCATATCAGATTCGCTTGATTTTACTTTGTATGCTTGGAGCCTTGGCTATATTTAGGGATAGTTTGGGTATTTGATGTCCCCGATCATATACATCTAAGGTTGGAATTGCTATTGCTCTTATTGTTGAGGTTATTGTTTTATAAATTTTGTGGTGCGTGAGTAAGTCCTGACGCGAATTGGGCAGATGGTCCGCCAAACCCTTGGGTATGCTCTAGGAAGAGGTGAGGTTGTTACAAAACTTGGAAAATATGTCCATGGAAATGGAAATACGTATGTATGATAGCCTTTCTTTTGGTAAAAGTAAAAGAAAACGGAGAGAAATTGTTTCTCAATCATGTACATCAACTTCGCAAGTGACATTATGTGTTTGGATATCTTATTTTTTCAAATAATATTTCACTTATATTATAAACACATTTTTCAATCTATTTTTTTATATTTCTAATCACTTTTTTATCAATAATTATTCCAAATAATATTTCAAATAATATTCTATCTAAACAAACATTTTGTTCCTCGATTTCCCATCATGTGGGGCCCTGATTGGGTGAAAGAGATTGCTCCCCAATAAAAAAAATCAAAAATCAAAAAGTGCAAGAGATTAATCGTACCTATAAACGACAGCTAACTTCTACATGATCTGTTAGAACCGCGTGAACCATTTGATCTTTTCGAACCTATTGAACTGTTTGGATGACCACTTTTTGTCAGTTGTTTGAACCCTTTGGCCTTGCTGTTGTTTGCTTCCTTGTTATTTTATGTTATCTAGCTAATCTATTCTATGTTATCTAACTAATCTATTCCTTGTTATTTTATGTTATGTTATCTAACTAATCAATTCCTTCAAAAAAAAATACACCTAATCTATGTTATTTTGTTTTATGTTATCTAATCCGTGGCTAACGAACTTTGGGAGTGATTTTCGCCGTCCTGCATTTGCCAAGATTCTTCGTGGCAGTCCTTTTACTCTTGTCATCCATTGACTTTATTAAACTTTGAAGTCTTCAAGTGTATACATATGCAAGGTTTCCTAAACAGAAGATAAATCCAGAAGATTAGCAGTTTTCTCCTGTACAAATGGCAATGGAAGCTCAAACTTCTCCCTCTCCTCCTTTTTGTACGACAGGTTTGGGGCCTTGTGAACCATCATGCTGCCATCCAACTCACTTAGATAAATATCACCTGTGGGTTTTCTGGAGCACATGCAGGAATACTGAAGGACGCTGCACGAAGCCTCATCACTCTGCCAGTAAGTATGTAGTTCAATGAATAATTTCATATAATATGTATGTGGATATTTATCACAAATAAATTAGTCATAAATATAAAGTCTGACTCTGATAAACTCTTGGGGAATAAATTCGAACAATTTAGAACAGAAAACATCTTGGTAACTATTAGTTTGATGATAAAATAAAGGGAAAATTACACTTTACCCGTTGTGGTTTAGTGTTTTTTTTGCATAACCCTCCCTATGGTTTCAAAAGTTATATATAACCCCCTTATGATTTGAATTAAAGTGTCAAAGTGACGGAATTTGCAATCCATAATGGAGTCAACTAAAATGTTAAGAATACCCCTATGAAAAGTTGAAAATTATTTATTAACCACAGATGAGTTATGTATATATTTTGAAAACTATAAAAGAGTTATATAGTAAAATACGAAATCATATAGGGGTTATATGGTAAAATATAAAATCATACGGGGTTAAAGTGTCATGTATATTATGTTTATATATTTTTGGTCATTTCAGCTATTTTAGTTTTTAAATAAGGGAAATTTCAACATTTTTATAAATTCCATTACGAATAATCATTTATATCACTTTAACACTTTAATCCAAACTATAAGGGGATTATGTATAGTTTTTAAAATTATAGGGAGATTATGTGCAAATTAAGCTATACCACAGGGGCAAAGTGTAATTTGCCCTAAATTAAACTATTATATGGATGTCAGAAAGATACAAAAGCTTGGGCCATCCAATTGGAAGGTACTTAAAGCTTTTCAATTAACCTTTGGGAAAATCATACACGAATACATAACTTTCTTTCTTTTTGGCTTTTTCTTGTTTTGGTGAAAACGCAGAACAATCACTACTCTGGAATTAATATATAAATGACACAGAAGTACTAGTCCGCAATATTAATTTTTGACCGATTTTCCTATTGCAGCTGCTGACGGTGCCGAGATTAAGCACCAGATCAGATGTTTTCTGTGACTTCCTAGGGAATCACTATTAGTGCAGTGTGTAGTTCAGTTTTGGGGTTTAGTTAAGATTGGGGACAAAACGTATTTGACAACTTGTGACCAGCCTTTTGCTTTCTGTTACAGCCACTATCATCAAGACGTTGAGCAACTATGTGAATATAGGAAGCACTCATTGGAGTACTTAATACCCGTGGATGAAGATGATGATGAGATTAGTGTCGACCAAGTACAGCCAATTGGTCCCCCTGGTCGGGTGTTCCGCAGTGGATTCCCAGAATGTACATGGGATGTGCGTTATTACATTAGTAGAGAGTATCCTCATTGTGATTTTGCGGTCGACCGTGTCAAGACATACTGGGCATTGCCAGTCTATCATCACCCAACTCAGCACCTCCCCATTGGTGTACTGGAAATTGTATCATCAATTTATTTTTACTTGTCTCGAAATAAGACTCTGGCGAAGCTTCAGGTACGATTTTTCTCTTTTTTTAAGGTGCTTAATTATATATGTGTTCACGACGGTTATAATTAGCGTAACTTTATCAATAAATTAGATAATATATGAAATGGGTGCAAACTTCCTTGTATAAAAGAGGAACTTAGAAGACGAAGCCCAGGCTATAACTTAGTATCTGTTATAGAAAAGCCATTCTGACTCTAATTCATCATTTGGTTGGTGCTTCTCCTTCGGAAAATTGCTCCATCACCGACCATAACTTTGGTGATAGTTACCGGCGGTCTCAACTTTACACTCATTTTAAAGCATAGTTATTGTGGTGACCAATTTAAGGATAATTGACGATGAAGGAGATAAAATTATAACACCATAATCGGTCTTGTGCATTATAATATATAGTGTAAGATTTGTGGTAGTATAACATTAATGAGTTAAGTTTTTAGAGCAATCAAGACAGACAAAATTTGGCGCTTAATAAGAATTTCATGCTAAATCTAGCTTGAATAGGAGATGCTTGACGTGAAATTTGTATATTTCCATGTCATTACAGAACTGGGGATAAACTGTGGTTTTTAAAGATCATGGGTTTCCAGTTGTTAGGTGGCAATAGGAGGGGTGCTTTTTATAAATTAATCTAATGGAAGGTCTCTTTTGCAATGTGTCAACAACTGATTTTTCAATTGCTCATAACTATGAAAACTATGGTGAGTGTCACCCAATATGAATGTTCTCTTTTTAAGTAATTTTTTAAGCCAAAGAAGTTCATTCTAAAAAATCTATGGACTTTTCAGAACTTCTATATCAAAATTAGTTGAGTAAGCATATGAAGAGTTTATCATATTGGTTTTTTTTTGGGTGCAAATCCATTGTTGTTAAACAGCTTTTAAAAGCCAAAGCAAACACTTTGAAACTTGTAAATAACTCTTTAATTCATTTACAGTGCATGGATAATGTATTTGTCAGAATCTACTACTAGAGGTGAATCTGACAGCTACTCGTGTAAGCCTTGCAGAAGCAAGTTCATGTGAGAACCTCAAGTGTTTTTTTTTCCCCTTCTATACTGCATAATCTTGGCTGAAGCTTTACGCTATTCATTCCATACTAACACTTTTAAGCCAAACATCTATAGGTCAAGCTAGTGAAATTGATAAAATTGACGAAGTATTGAGGAGACATAGACTGTCCATTACCGGAACATGGACTCCTTGTGGAGAAATACTAAGTTCTCGTGAAGGTGATTTTATTCAAAAGGGACAAGGGGTAGTTGGAAAAGCATTTTCATCCAAAAGTGCATGTTTTTGTAGGGATATGAGACGGTTAAACATAACAGAGTACCCCTTGGTTCCAAACGCACGACGGCTGGGGTACTCTGCTTGTTTTGTAGTTTGTTTGCAGAGTTCTTGCTCGAACAATTGCATTTATGTATTAGAGTTTTTTTTACCTAAGAATAAAAAACAAGACTATAGGGATCCTAGGACATTGTTGCGCAGGCTAATGAAAACATTGGAACAATGCCTCCAAAGTTCTTTTAAGATTGCTTTAGGACAAGAATTGGGGCAGAAATTGTCTGTTGAGGTTATAAAGGTCTCTTCAGATGATCAATTTGATTCTTTTGAAATCTGCAATACTACTGGTATTGAATCGACACCTAGGTTAGAGCAGTACAAGGAGGAGAAGGAATGATGCAACTTGATTTCACATCTCAAGAAGTTGATGCTGCAAATGGTTCTATGAATGGTATCCATGAACAGCAGAATAGAAGTGTTGGATGTACACCTAGGCTTGCAAAAGCACGAGGAGAAGGAATGATGCAAGTTGATTTCTCATCTCAGCAAGTTGATACTGCAAATGCTTATATAAATGGTGTCCATGGACAGCAGAGTGGGATTGTTGGATCTCCACCTTGACCAGAGAGCGCACAGGGCTTCGTCAACATATCATATCTAGAATTAAATCTTGCAGGAGTTGATGTTGTGCACAATTCTATGAATGGTATTTATGAACAGCAAAATGGAATTGTTAGATTTTCAACTGGACAGGTGATCATACAAAACATGGTCAGCATAGCGGATCATGAACCAATTGTGGAAGATCCTGAAAGAGATGGTGCTAGTATAGAACAGAGGGACAATGAAGTGACTAATTTAAAATTGCAAAAGCTTAGTTGTACTTTAAAAAGTGATCTTGGAATTACTCGTGAGATTCTTGAACAAAATTCTATGAGGAAACTTGAAGATGCTGCAAAAAATATTGGAGGTAATTCTTAAATGTAGCACTTCTCTGGATCAGAGTTGAATTCAAATGTTGGTTAATGCATCGTGATTTGATCTGGATCTGTTTGGAAAGATCTAGTTTACATGTTGTAAAGGCTTTTTCCTTAATCGAAGTTTTCCTTTCTGAAATCTGCAGTTAGTTGATCTACATTGAAACGTACATGCAGGGGGTATGGTATTCACAGATGACCCCCTCATAAAGCAAGGAAGGTTGATCAAGCATTTTCTGAACAGAAAATTGTTCAACCTTCTACTAAAGATACTCATGAACACCACCAGTCAGATGCAACAAGGCTAGATGATGATAATGGCATGTGGGTGAAGGCAAAATATCAAGGGCGCATGATAAAGTTCAGACTTCCATTTTCTGCCCATAAAATCAATTTGGAAGAGAAGGTAGCACAGCGGCTGAGTCTAGCCATGGGAAGTTTTATAATTGAGTATCAGGATGAAGATAATGATCGGATATGGATAACCTGTGATGAAGATCTGAGAACGTCTATGAGCACATTAAGCTCACTAGGTAGGACTACAATCAAAATGTTGGTCAATTGATCGCACATTTATGAAACTTTGCATAATAAATTTGTTTCTGAATATCACATTTTCATTCAATACATTTTCCATGAAGAAGTGTGCTCTGCCACAAAGCACGCCAAAATACAGGCCTAGTCCCATGTAGCTTCCATGTACATAGCAGAACGTTTTAGTTTCATTGACTGGAAAAATATGGTAGATGATGAAGATGATTTTATCTCCCACTCTTCAATGATCTCAGTGCATTGTTTCCACTATCTGGGACTTCTATTATGATAAAACAAGACAATTTTGACTAAAAATGCTTCAAATGAAAAAATGAACTAAAAGTGACTGTCCTCAATAAATAAGGAAACCCTTTCCAAGGTGTAGCAACTGAATTATTATTGTCATTGCACTTGTCTCAATTGAGTTGAAAGATATTTATTCCTTGCTCATTAGTCGATGAAACCTTCAATTGTAGACGATAGTTTCCACGTGTTCTTCAATGACTTAAATTTCAATTTTTGTGTTGTATGATTAAGTGCAATGAATTTCTTATGTTAATGATTGAGAAAAACTAAGCAACTGATTTCTAGACTAGATAATGAATCTCAATAGCCACCCTGCATCAAATTCACCATAAACACTGCAAGATTTGTCCTTGAAAGATGGTTACCGGAAGTTCAAATCAGCTAATTCGGCTGACTTTCTTTTACTTTTTGATTTCATTGGAAATGCCAAGCAAGTTGTGTGTTGATAAACCATCAATAAATGGCAGTATGGAATTGCTCAAATTACAGCAGAGCATAACCAAAGGCAGATAACCTGCTTTGAGTTTTCACTCTACATTAATGAAACAATATAAGCAATGGCCCAGGCTGTCGTAAAAGACGGCCATCAAGCACCAACAGAATTGCCTTGGCTAGACCAGGATTCTAAGTGTTAGAACCCAACAAGAATCAGGCGAGAACGAAAAAAAGATGGCCATCGAGCTCCAATAGAATTGGCTTGGCTAGATTAGGATTCAAAATGTTAGAACCCAGCAAGAATCAGGCGAGAACGAGACAAAGATGGCCACCGAGCACCACCAGAATTGCCTTGGCTAGACCAGGATTCAAAGTGTTAGAACCCAGCAAAAATCAGGAGAGAACGAATCAAGCCACCGGGTAATGCCGAGACTTGTTACAGCAGGGATTGCTGATCACGATCTTTTTGCAAAATTTAAATGATGAGAAGAATCAGTTTGTTTTCTCAACCTTTCCAACCAAACCAGATTTTTCCCTTGCGTTAGTCGCATTTGCAGTATGTGACCTTTGGAATTTGTGATTTGTGGAAATTATTTAAGATTAGCAAATGTATATTGTTGAGGAGGGTCCAAATAGCAGAGATCAATAGACTTTTAAGAATTATAATAACTAAAATGTCTAGCAGGAGAGGAATGGAGAGTTAGGAGCTCGGCGGGGTCCAATATTGATATCAATATGATACTTTTTTCGTATCCATATTACATATTACTGCACTGCATGGCTAAAGTTAATTGCTTTCGATATATAACCAAGTTAATATGATTTACAACGTTAGCTCAATATTTTAAATACAATATATTGTTTTAATTTAGAATGATAATAATGTTTTCAAATTGGGATATTTCAATTCGGCGGCTAAATCAAGTTGATTATCAAACAAATAAAAGTTTCATGAGCTTCAAGATTTTGAGACTTCCACTTACAATTTTATTATTGGCCTTAAGGCTTAGTGGCAACTGGCAAGTTTTGGGCTTTATGCCAAAGGTTGGGGTCTAGCAAGGAGCTTAAGCGACTTGTTGGTGGAAAAAAAATGAATATGGGGAAAAAAAAATGGAAAGCATTAGCAAACGATTAAGTAAAACAGTTCTTGTCATCGGATTGCAGTTCTTTATGCAATTGTTCCCCAACACCAAAAAATAAAATAAAATGGAGGTTGACGTATCCAAAAAACATACTCTCAAATTGTGAACTTTTACATTTAAGTTTTCAGAACCCATTTTTCCATTTTAGTCTAAAAGGAGCCCAATTCCGCTAGTTAAGATTGTCTCCAAATATGAAGATTTTGAAAAAGCAAAGACAAATAGGCAAAGTGTACAAGTACTAGGCACAAATGTAATTGTGAGCATTTATAAGGTTAATTAGATTTGCTTAGCCATTGGCATTTGGCTTTAAAAAAATCCTTTTTCATCTAAGAATATTAAAAATTTAAATTTTGATTGCAAAACAAATTTGAAAAGTAGAATAATCAACTTAATAGGTCCAATTTGCATGCTTGCACACTTACCACATATGGAGTACGTCATATTTACAAAGATTTTGACCATTTTGCAGCCCCAAATATGTATAAAAATTGCCATTACCTAAGTAATAAGTACTAATTATCTTATTAAATGGCTTCTATCAAGGTAAAGTTACAAAAGACAAGAAACTGTAGTTGGTAGAAAAGGGACCAAGAATAATAGAATACTGGCAGACTACAAGTTAAGCGGGGGAAAAATAGTGATCTATTAATTATCACCGTAGCCTTGCATTGATTTTCATTCTTCTCACTAGTCTTGCAAGTTATAGATTGTAAAAGACCATGCTTATACGCCATTGATAATGATGGGTGCAAAGCACATGCAGAATTACTAGTCTAGAAGAATGAAAGGTCTATGCATGTTTTTGTCCTTTTGCATATTCAGCAGCAGCTAATGCAAGACCAAAAATTGTGCATGAGGCAAAGAAAGGAAAAAAATGTAATAAATTAAAGCATCTGCTACATATTATTGTCTCAAGGGAAATTTATAAAAAAAATGGAATTTAATCAAGAAATTGGTTGTTTTCGATCCCAAAGCCCCAAGGCAAAGTCTATCATATGCTAAACGCAAGACAGACGAACTCTTGTGGTTATAACTTATGACAAATGGAATTCAATCAAGAAATTGATTGTTTTCGATCCCAAAGCCCCAAGGCAAAGTCTATCATATGCTAAACGCAAGCCAGACTAATCTAGTGGTTATGACTTACGACTGGTTGTTGTGTATGGATCTAGATTTAGATGCCTTCAATTCAGTGATTTTTTCCTCCATTGGTCAGCAATCACTAGTCACTTTTTCACATATGTGCTCAACTACAAGAATGAAAAGGACGAAACATCCCTAGAATTAACAAAAAAATGAAAATAGAGTTAATAGATAAAACATATTTTTTAAGATGATAATCTCGTATGTGTACGTGTTCTAGGAGCACTACTAGAAAAGACAGGCTTTTATGACTTGTAGTATTTTGTGGGTCACCAATATAAACTTTTTATGACCACAACTGGCATGTCACATAAAAGCAATAAAACGACGTAGTTTTACTGGTTTTTTGTGACTAGCATCCATCTCATCGTGTAAGTCATAAAAAGCTTAGAGCAACTACGTCGTATTGACCTATATACTCTAGTGACTAAGCATTTTCATTTTGGCATTTGAAGTTCGAACTTTGAACGAAAGCAAAGAACTTAATGTCAAATGTTATGAAATAATTAAATATTATAGATGTCTATTATATTTATTCCATCCCTTGGATGGTGATAAGTTTTTCATGTTCTTCTAGTTGATAAAGCTATCATGACTTTTTAGATGATAGAGTTGGCATGACTTTTGATATAGCTAGCACGACTATTAATAAAGCTATCACAACTTATGAGGTGATAAGCTCACCACATCTTACGAGAAGATTGTATCACCATCTTGAAGAAGCTAACTGATGTACTTTCCCCTATAAATAGGGGTTAACGTGTGACAGCCCTACCTTCCCCTAAGGCGAACCAAAGGGTTTGGCGGACCGCCTGCCCAACTCTCGCCGGGACTACGAAGTCGAATCACACAAACCCTAGATTTCGCGCGATAGAACCCTAAGAAAATAAATCATCGGAGACTACTAAGCCGATCACACACAAATAAAACATTCCGAATGATAATACAATGATTAAATGTATCAACGACTACGATAACGAAAAACAGAAATGAAACTGAAAATGAACAGTGACTGCCACGTCACAATCCAGCCGGATTCCTGGCTAGATTGGAGGCAGTCGCTCAACCAAAAACCTCCAAAATCCCTTGCAAATCTGGCCATATATCCGGCCAAGAACCGGCCGGATACCCGGCCGGATTTCGATGAACAGTTCCCGCCAGAAATTTTCTTTCCTCGATCAAACACCGCGCCCGTCTGATCGTCCAATGATAACAAGTAGCATCTCAAACGAATACACTTAATATACATGTTTAAACATTTACATACATACATAGAAAGCTTTACAAATCAAAACGTGATACTTGATAAAAGCAACTAGGGTTTTGATTACAAAAGAGCGTAACAAAAGAACATTTACATTAGCTCAACACTTTCTTCAAAATCACGGTTCAAAAGTGTTGTTCCCTGTAAGGAAAACAAAGATAACGGGAAGGGGGTGAGCTTACGCTCAATGAGGCACCGAAAGTACAAGTAGTCACGAATCATAGCATTTCACGTATCAATCATGCAGTTATACACGCCAGATAGGGAAATAAATAAACACTTCAAATGGAAAGGATACAGGTGGCTCTCAGGAGCCAAAGTTCTCATTGCTTCACTAGGGCTTGATCAAATAGTAGTTGACACTCCGTCAACTTTCAAATAAAGTAACCCGTCCAGTAGAGCACCACTTTACGCCAATTCCGTCCACCAAACATCCCCCTCACCGGGCCCCGAACACCTCAACAGTAACAATGGTTGGTAATACTCGAGTATACCGGAAATCCAGAGTCTCCAATACCCAAAGATTTCCTAGAAGTGGACTACAGTGGTTCGTTATCTAATCGACAAGGCCCTTGCCGGCTCGACTCGACTAACTAGCCCCCGGGCTTGAGCTCAAAGGTCATAGAATGGTCGTTGGACTCAACCCTCCAAACGACATCAACAATTACAGAGAACAGATACAAGTAACAGATATAGAGAACAAATACAGACTTATACAGTATACAGGAACCAGAATAAACAGATGAGTGAAACGAGTGTGATAAAGTACACCCTCGTTTCATACAAAGTATACAGAAGTCTCAAATAATCAGGTTGCAAATTACAAATACAGATAAATCAGATAAGCACCAATTTAAGGGAGTGGTACACTCACCAGTTTAAACAAACAACTTCAAACGTTTCCTCTCGAAGTACTTGGATCACCGGCACGTCCTGAACCGCCAAGGTAAAACAATTGAGACTCGATTACGAGTCATATGCCTAACCAAGTAAATTACCAATGCAACACACAAGTATAGTTTTGGAGTGAAAAGGTAGTAGTTGGTCCTAAAGACATGAACGATCCAAAAACCCTTCGCTTCTACCCAAAACCATACCTACAATGATTGACTAACTCCAAACTTAAGGTGCAAAATGAAAGTAAGAATAATTCGAGGAAAACAGGATTTTCCAGTTTTGCGCACCATCCCTTGAAAAATCATATCTCACGATTCTTAAGTTCAAAATTGATAAAATTTATACCGTCGGAAAATAGACTCAAAGGAGTATAATTTCTCAGGAGACACATTTATAAGATTCATACCACAAGTCAGTCAAATTCGAGCCTCAAGTCACAGCTTCATCCCATAAAAGACAGAACAGGTATGTAATTTCAGTCAACTTTGGAAAAATCACCATAAATCATACAGACAGAACTAGGGTCTGAAATTTTCACAGTTTATAGCCTATGAATCTATTTTAAAATGCAACAAATGGAACCTAATTCCTACATTTCTACACCAAGTTATAACAGATTTCCCGAGACTGCTTAGGAGTTCCTGCGAAAATTTTGACAGCACCTCCCTTCTTTCCTTTACTTTTCCATCCTACAAACCATATCAAACTCAATTCAATTCAGCCACAATTTCACATATAAACCACAAGCTATTAAACACACCTCATTAGGGTCTCAATACCCTTCAATACCAACCAATTGGTAGCTCTAAATCTAACCCTAATCATGCTCAAAATTAAAAACCCTAATCTGAAATTTAGGTACACAAACTGAAAATTTCTTTAGGCAAGTCCATCTAACACATAATACCTCAATAATTCATATAACAAAGCTATCAAAACACAAACAACCCTCAAGCATCACATGTGACTAGAATTTTCACCATAAAATTACTTCAAACCATGAAATATTCTCATAAAAGTACCAAAACTACAACCTTAAACCACAAATTTGGAATTATTAAGAACAAAGAGGGATTTTCTTAGCAAGTTACCTTGGAACCTCAAGAAATATAATAGCTTAGGCTTCTTCCTCCCAAAATAACTCCACAACCATCTTGGAAACTACTTAGTAAACAACTTTTATGGAGTAATTTGCAACTCTATCGGTTAAAACTCAAGATTGGAGCAAGAAATTGAAGAACAAGATGAAGGTTTTCTCTCTTTTTTCCTCTCCTTAATTTCGGCCAAGAAGGGTAAGAAAGTGAGGAAATGTTGGGTCAAAATTGATATTTAGTAAAGGTGAAGAAAGTTAGGCAAGTCTAACTTCGAATAGAATCGCGACACGTGGCACATTTTTATGTTTAAGCTTATCTTCTTGTCTCTCCATGGTTAATCCATCTAGGTAACCTCTAATCATCTCCTAACACCTAGTAATTTAATCCCTTTACGCAAAACTTAACCTAATTGGCCGAATTTATCTCACTTAACGCACTAGCGGGTCCCACGTCCACTATTCACTCCCAAAATCTCATGAACTAACTTATACTAGAAAATAATTTAAAAACCATATTTACTCATAAAATATCTAGAAAATTTATAGAATAAAGAAAATATAGAAAATGGGTGCAAAGAAATAGAATAATGCCTAGAAATAAAGAAAATTTACGGGCTCTCACATAACGCCCTCTTGTGTCTAAGATAGAAAAGTGATAGAAATCTGAAGATTTATTTGAGTGAATGAAATAATAGCTCTTTTCTTATTTCTCTCTTCTCTTGAGGTCTTTAATTTATCCAATTTTTTTATCATATTACCCACCACATAAACAACTCGAATCCTATATCACATTAGTATTAGTTTTATAAAATGTTATTAGCACGAGTCTCTACTTTTGAGTAAAAGTGAAACACGAGACTTTGCCAAAATTTTGCTAGTGTCAAATCAACTACTATGCACTTTCTTGGACAATGCCTCTGGTGAACTTCGAGTACAAATGCCTACTATTGAGCAATCACTAAGTACAAACATATACTTTTCAATATTTTTGTGGTAATATTTATCCTTTTAATTCTATTTCTTTTTCTTTATTATTGTAAGAATTATCTATTATGGATATTTACATCCTGATGCAATAAGTTTTTGAGATATTATTATAGAAAATCAGTTATGCTTGAGGATTTGGTCCACTTGTCCTTTGAAATACTTAAATGAAAAAGGATTCGACTATTTGAAGATGGTCATTCTTTAAAGAAAAGATTTGACCGTCTAAAAATGGTTAAGCATTTTAGAAGTTTGGTAAGATACATTTACCTATAGCTGCAAGAACATAATTCTGCAATGTTCGGAATTACTTCTCATTTGAAATTATGTAGAGAAAATACTACTCATGAGATATGTTGAAAATGATATTCTCTACCCTTGATTACTCGAATATGCTCCTGTAACAACAATATCGAGAGAAAAATTTTGATAAGTATTCTGTACTTATTGCATGCTAGGTTGCTAGCTCTAAACCATTCCTAAAAGTGAATGGGACTAAAGTTCAACTTACTTGTTATGGTTATGATTTTGATAAATATGTATTTTACTATGACAAGAACAAAATTACCACCTAAAGTGGAATAATAATGATAAAGACAAGAAAATAAAAATCCTAAAAACAAATGTCCCGAAGTACATTTGACCAATCAAAATTAAATGTTGATAATGTTGACATAAGATCTTGACATGGCCAATTTCTTTAAATATCCTGAAGGTGTATGATGGTTGATTGATTTATGATAGTAATTTTATTTTATTCCTGAAGAAATGAATTTTTCTTCCTGAAGAAGAAATGAATGTCAAACATTTGGGATTAAATGATTATCGTAATGGTATTTGTCCCACAAGAATTATGGTGGCAATGATACATGACTCATTAATAAGTACTACTATGCACACTATATTCCAATTTGGAAATAAAAGAGACAAACACAATCAGTGGTAGTGCTCAAGTGATTGAAAGTTCCAAAAGATTCACTGCTATATTTCTTCCTGTGGGAGAAAATAAAGTCATAAATAAAGTACTACACTCTCATAAAGAGTTTATTGAATTTTAATTATATCTGCTGAAATAAATATCAAATCGAAACATTGAATGAGACAATAATAAATATCATGTTTAGAAATCAAGTGAGACAAATGTTGATTATATCATAATAACCATTCGAGAGAGAAATGGTTATTGACATAGTTGTCTTCATTCTTATTTGGTTCAAAATCATCACCCACAGTAAACCAGAAGTTTTCTCATCCCAATCGATATATGACTTGACAAAAAAGAGAATTTATATGACTTTAAGAGCCGACAAGTATTTATATATACACCTTTTATATTATATGTGGCTCCAATAGAAATTTAAACATTTATGTCAAGTATGAATCACCATTTATAAATACATACCGTGAAATATTGATAGGTGATTTATTTGTAATTCCCATTATTAGGGACATAAAATGATCAATCGAGAAAGAAAATCATTTGAAAAATTGGATTTCCTTGATTCTCAAACAAAATAATATGAACTAGAAGTTCAAAGGATTATTCATTTGCAAAAATTTCAAATCAATTGTTAGATATATTGATACGACTCTTGAATAGTTATAAAATCAATTATTCCTGCAGAAAATATGTGAGAGCCCGTAAAATTTTCTTTATTTTTAGGTATTATTTTATTTTCTTGCACCCGTTTTCCATATTTTCTTTATTCTATAAATTTTCTAGACATTTTTATGAGTAAATAGGGTTTTAAAAACATTTTCCTAGAATAAGTTAGTTCACAAGATTTTTGGAGTGAATAGTGGGCGTGGGACCCGCTAGTGCGTTAAGTGAGAGAAATTCGGCCAATTAGGTTAAGTTTTGCAAAAAGGGTTTTAATCACTAGGTGTTAGGAGAGGATTAGAGGTTACCTAAATGGATTAACCTTGGAGAGCAAGAAGATAAGTTTAAAACATAAAAAGGGTGCCACGTGTCGCGATGCCATTAATGAGGACTTGCCTAACTTTCTTACCTTTACTAAATAGCCATTTTGACCAAAATTCTTTCTCATTTTTTCTTCCTTTGGGCGAGCTCCTTGGAGAGAAAAGAAGAGAGAAAGCTTCAACCTTTGGTTTCCATTTCTTGTGCAAATCTTGAAAACCAACCGTTTAATTCTCAAATTCCTCCACAAAATCAACTTGCTAAGGAAGTTAGAGGTGATTGGTGGAGTTATTTTGGTGGTGAAGCTCCTAAGCTACAACCTTTCTTGAGGATTAAGGTATTTTGCTTGGAAACTCAACTTTTGTTCCTACTAATCGTAAATTAGTGGCCTATGGTGGTTTAATAGCATGATTAATGGATGATTTTATGGATTGATTGGGAGTTGGATAAATTTCTGATTTTATTGGGAATTTTTCTGTTTTATATGATAAGTATTGGCTAGACTTGGATTGATGGTTTAATATTGTGTAAATTAGAGCTCTTGTATGTGAATTGCGGTTAATTGCGGAAAATTTCAGTTTTTTGCAGAAAATTTCAGTTTTAGGGTTTCGAATTGGGGCTTTCTTATGGATAGTTATTGAGCTTATAATTGGCTATGAATGAGGGGTATTGTGGCCCTAATGAAGTCTATTGATTAGCCTATGATTGGTTTGTGAAATTGTAGTTGGTTTGGATGAATTTAAGTGATTGTTTGTAGGTTGGAAATGCTGAAATTTTAGGGGAAATGCTGTCCGAATATTGAGGGTATTGGGGTCTTGTGAATTTAGGGTAAGAATGGATAAAAGTGAAAGACTTTAGGGTTTGTTTATACTTTTAGTCTTAAATTTGATGTATTTCCATTTTACATTAAATTTGACTTCATTTAAGAAGTATTCGACTCGTGTTTGAGTCTCAATTCCATTTTCTTGATTGTTATAGGACGTTTGGGTGATCCAAGGTATCCGCCGGATGGAAACTTGTGAATTTACCTATTGGAAGTGGTGAGTGTACTATTGCATGATTAAATGCTTAAATGATTACTTATTCGTGGATCTTTGGTTTGAATGACTGTGAACTTTGTGCATGAGACGAGAGTGTACTTTATCGCTTTCGTTCTCTTACTTGTATAACTGATTACTGATTTCCTGTGAATTGGAATTGTGCCTGGCTTAAAATCATGGGAGACATGAGCCCTACGACTGTACTGTGATATCTGAGCTCAAACCTTAGTGGGCGTTAATCGAGTCGAGCCGGTAAGGGCCGGTCGACTAGATAACGACCCATAGGGTTACTGTTTGTCGAATGGAGTGCTATCTCCTCGACCCTGTGGTATACTCGAGTATTACCTTCTTAATTACTGTGAGGTGTTCAGGTCCGGTAAGGGGAATGTATGGTGGAAGGTACTGGGTGTAAAGTGGAATCTACGGTCATGCTTCTTTCTTCAAACGTTGACGGAGGGTCAACGGGATGCGATCAAGAATTGTAATAGGGAAATTGGCTCCTGAGAGCCACCCGTATCCTTTTTACTTTTGGACTTGTTGTGGTGCTTTATTTCTATGTTTGATGATCGTGCATAACTGAGTATAGTTGCTTTCGTGAGTTTGGATTGTATGAATTGTTAGTACCTCATTGGGCGAAAACTCACTCTCGTTATCTTTGTTTTCCTTACAGGAATACTTTTGGAAACCATGGTTTTGAGAAGCGAGTCGAGTTAGTTAGCTATTCTTTTGTTCCTTTGTTTAGCTCCTCGGCCGTTAGAAACCCTAAATGTACCTTAATGGGATTTTCCCTTTTGGATTGTGAACTTTGATATTGTGTATGTGTAAATGGTTGTTCATGTATAAAGGACATCATTTCTTGGGAATGTATGTTTTAGCACTATCTATGGGTTTTTTGTACTTGGTTTGGCGTGTGTGATTGTTTAGTTGTCCTGGCGAGAGTTGGGCAGGCAATTCGCTAACCCTTAGGGTACGCCTTAGGGGAAGGTGGGGCTGTCACAGTTGGTATCAGAGTCTAGGTTAGAAACAACCTGGGCAAGTTAGGAAGTTGTTTTTGTACCTTTGGGAATCGCGTTAAGGTGCCGTTAAGTGTGATTTCCTCGTTTAAGGTGTGAATTTCCGTTGTTCTTGTAGGTTATGGCTGGAACTGGTGCGGAGGGCGGAGGTGAGCCGCCTCGGAGACGCTTTCGCGTCGTTGACTACCAGAAGAGACCTGGAGGACCAATCCGTCGCTGGAGTGCCGCTAGTCGGACTCGCCGTTGTAACCGATGCCAGAACTACTCGTATATAGATTGAGTAGTCGTAGCCGTCCTTGATGAGCGAAGGAGGCTTAGGCGAGCCACTGTTAGGGACCAAACCGAGATGGTTAGGTTGAGGGGCATTATGCGAATGCATGCGGACCGGATCCGCGAGCTCGAAGGAGATGTGGTTATGGAGCAAGAGCGAACCAACGCTCTTAGAGAACAGTTGCACGTAGCTACTGCTCGCCTTACGAGAGTGACTAGGGTAGTTCGGGACAGGTTGGAAGGCATTATTAATGAATGTGAGGCGCTAATCCAAGGGGTGATTGGCGCCAATGTACAAGTGGAGGCTTCTGGCGATAGTACATCTGATGAGGGGAGCACGCCTAACTCTAATCATGGGGGAGAGTCCGTGTGCTCCGTAGGGAGCTAGGCTAGAACCCCTTTGAGCTGTGTTTTAATCCCATGTGGGGACTAGCTAGGGGAAAGCTACTAGTTAACTACTTTTGTCTTTTGACCTAGCTTTGTATATGTATTTTTGAATGACCCCGCTACTTTCATGGGATTGTTTGTAAATATTTGACTGACTGCTATTGTATGACTTGTTTAATATATCTATGTGTTATTTGCGTGGATGTCCTTGTTTAGTGCTTAATTCTTGTTCTTTGTTCACTTTTATTTCTTATTTTGATACCGTACTTGTGTTTCGACCCTAGATTTGAGTTTAAATCATGGAAGGTACTCGTAGTGGCCGAAGTCATGGACGCGGCTTTAGGCAACCTTTGACTGATAGGGGTACTCAGGAACCCACGTTTGGACCTAATCCTGAACCTAGAATCGACCCAAATACTCAAGTGACCGCCGCTATTCAGAGAATGACCGATTTGTTGGTCCACGTAGTGGAGCATCAGGGCCAGCACCCTGTCCATCACACTGGGAACCCTGGCGAACACGTAGAGGGTGAGGACCGAGCCCTCGAAAGGTTTCAGAAGTTCTCCCCTCCAAAATTCCAGGGAGGACCGGATCCAGACGTGGCCGAACGGTGGTTGGAGAAGATGATAGACATTTTTGCGGCCTTGCACTATTCGGAGGAGAGACAGGTCACTTTTGCTGTCTTTCAGCTAGAGGAAGCGGCCCGTTCCTGGTGGAACGTTATACGAACTAAATGGGAGAGAGAACAAACACCGCGGGCATGGGTAAATTTGATGAGGGAATTCAACGCGAAATACTTCCCGCCCTTAGTCCAGGAAAAGAAGGAGGATGAGTTCCTCAGGCTGCGTCAAGGAACTCAAACGGTAGCCGAGTATGAGAGTCAGTTTACTCAACTGTCGAAGTTCGCCCCTGAACTTATTGTAACGGAGCAAAGGAGAATTCGACGATTTACTCAGGGGCTAAACGTGGAAATTCAGAAGGATCTGGCGGTTGCCCAGATCACTACCTTTAGTGAAACAGTGGAGAAAGCACTGCGGGTGGAGAATGCTAGACTCCAAGTTAGAAACTTCCAGGTGAGCAAAAGGAGATTCCCTGGAAGTAGTTCTGGTCAGGGTGAGCGGAGTAACCCTCCTAAGTCTGGACAAGGGACTGGAGGAGGGAGATTCTCTGGATTGTCGAGAGGGACCTCGTCGAGGGGTGATTCATTTGGACGAGACCAGCAGAGGAGTGCCTCACAAGGGAGTTCAGCTTCTGTTGCCCGAGGACCTTGCGGGTTTTGCGGGAAACCAAACCACACGGAGGACAATTGCTGGAGAAAGGAGAGGAAATGCTTGCGCTGTGGGAGTGCGGAACATCAAATAGCTAGCTGTCCGGTACTATCTCGAGAGGCGAGAGTAACCCCCAAATCTTCAAGGGCCAACTCAGGCCAATCGAAAGTGGAACGGACGAAACCAAAAGTGCCAGCTCGGGTGTATTCCCTTGAGCAACACCAAGTCCCTGACTCATTTGGGGTCGTAGAAGGTACCATCCCTGTTTTCCATCGTCTAGCTAGGATTTTGATTGACCCCGGTGCTACCCATTTCTTTGTTAACCCCGATTTTATGTGCGGCATTGATATAAAACCTGTTAGTCTACCCTATGATTTGGAAGTTAGTACTCTTACGGGGACCTAACGGTTGATTACTAGCATGATGTATGTAAATTGTGAAATTTGGGTAGGAGAGAGGAAATTACTGGGGAACTTGGTAAGTTTAGCTATTAAGGGGTACGGCGTCATATTAGGTATGGATTGGTTAGCTAAGTACGATATCCAACTTGACTGTAAGCGGAAGGTAGTAGAATTTCGTATACCTGGGGAGGCGACTTTAAGGCTAGATGTGAGAGGTAGCCTAGCCTCATCTGCATTGATTTCTGGCATTAGAGTTAGGAAACTGCTGAGTAGAGAGGCGCAAGGGTTCCTAGCTTTCCTTATAAATACTTCCGTTGATAAGTTAAGGGTAGAGGATGTACCTATCGTGAGTAAATATCTGGATGTGTTCCCTGACGAATTAGTAACCTTACCTTCGGAGAGAGAGATAGAGTTTAAGATCGATTTGATATCAGGAATGTTACCTATCTCTAAAACCCCCTATCGAATGGCACCTGTCGAGTTTAAGGAATTGAAGTTACAGTTGCAGGACTTGTTGGAGCGAGGGTTTATCCGAGAGAGTGGATCCCCATGGGGAGTCCCTGTGCTATTTGTGAAGAAAAAGGATGGGACATTGAGGTTGTGTATAGATTATTGGGGATTGAATAATATAACCATTAAGAACAAATACCCACTGCCTCATATTGATGAATTGTTTGACCAACTATAAGGGGCCGTAGTGTTTTCAAAATTAGACCTCCGTCAGGGATACTATCAGTTGTTGATTAGGAAGGAGGATGTACCCAAAACTGCATTCAATTCTCGGTATGGGCATTTTGAATTTGCCGTTATGCCCTTTGGTTTGACCAATGCCCCTGCTGGCTTTATGGACTTGATGCATAGAGTTTTCAAACCCTTCTTGGACTGATTTGTCATGGTTTTCATTGATGACATTTTAGTCTATTCTAAAACCCGAGAGGAGCATGAGCAGCATTTGAAGTTAGTCTTACAAACCCTAAGAGATCATCAGTTATATGCCAAATTTGGTAAGTGTGAATTTTGGCTAGAGAAAATCTCGTTCTTAGGGCATGGATATCGAAAGAAGGTATTACGATAGACCCGACGAAGGTAGAGGCGGTGACTGAGTGGAAACGACCCGAAACTCCCACTGAAGTTCGTAGTTTTCTAGGGTTGGCTGGGTATTATCGGCGGTTTATTAAGGATTTTTCGAAACTTGCTAACCCTCTAACCAATTTGACGAAAAAGAATGGTCGTTTTCTATGGGATGTTAAGTGTGAGGGTAGTTTTCAGGAATTGAAACAAAGGTTAACCATGGCCCCTATTCTATCCTTACCTAATGGAAAGGATAGTTTCTCTGTTTATACTGATGCTTCAAGGGAAGGATTAGGGTGCGTATTGATGCAGAATAAGAATGTGATTTCCTTCGCCTCTAGAAAATTGAAATCTCACGAGCAAAATTACCCGACCCATGACCTAGAGTTAGCCGCAGTTGTCTTTGCCCTAAAAAAGTGGAGACACTACCTGTACGGGGTAACCTTTGAAGTTTATTCTGACCACAAAAACCTTAAGTACCTATTCTCCCAAAAAGAACTAAACATAAGGCAGCGACGGTGGATGGAATTCTTGGAGGATTACGACTGTACGATTAACTACCATCCGAGGAAGGCGATGTAGTAGCTGATGCCTTAAGTCCGAAGGGTCAAATAGCTGGGTTGATAATCAGAGGGTGGGAGATGTTGGGGGCAGTGAGTGAATGGAATCCTAGGTTGGAGCGTCAGAAGGTAATCTTAAGGAATATTCTGGTAATCTCTGCTATACTGGAGCAAGTCAAAGAGGCCCAGAAGGGGGATCCGATGGTCCAAAAATGGAGAGACAAGGTGGAGAAGGGAGAATTACCTGATTTTAATTTGAGTTCTGAAGGGATATTGAAGTATCGAAACCGAATAGTGGTGCCTGAGGACGAAACCTTGAAAAGGAAGATTTTGGAGGAAGTCCATCGATCGAAATATACGATCCATCCGGGTAGTAATAAGATGTATCAAGAGTTACGGAAGTTATATTGGTGGAATAAAATGAAGAGGGAAATAGCCCATTACGTGCAAACCTGCCTCATTTGCCAGCAAGTAAAGGCGGAGCACCAAAAACCCTCTGATTTGTTACAACCCCTGGACATACCTGAATGGAAGTGGGAAAACATCACGATGGACTTCGTTTCTGGACTGCCAAGAACCCAAAAAGGACATGATGCCGTATCGGTGATCGTCGATAGACTAACTAAATCGGCCCATTTCTTACCTATAAACATGAAATACACTCTGGAGAAGTTGGCTCAACTGTATATGAGTGAAATTGTGAGACTGCACGAGATTCCTGTGAGTATAGTCTCGGATAGGGATCCTCGTTTTGTGTCTAGATTTTGGCAGAAATTCCAAAAAACCTTGGGAACCAAACTCAACCTTAGTACCACTTACCATCCCCAAACGGATGGACAGTCTGAGCGAACCATTCAAACCCTTGAAGACATGTTACAAACCTGTATCCTGGATTTTGGGGGTAATTGGGGCCAACACATGACTTTAGTGGAGTTTGCCTACAATAATAGTTACCACTCTTCGATCCAAATGGCATCGTATGAAGTTCTCTATGGCCGAAAGTGTCGCTCACCGGTTTATTGGGATGAAGTGGGAGAAAAGAAGGTTCTCGATCCAACAATCATTCCATGGATGGAGGAGGCACAAGAAAAGGTTAAAGTGATACGTCAAAAACTCCGGACAGCTCAAAACCGACAAAAGAGCTATGCCGACAACCGAAGGAAAGATTTGGAGTTCGAGGTTGGAGACCATGTTTTCCTGAAGATTACGCCATTACGAAGTGTCACGGCGGGTAGAGGAAAGAAACTTCAACCTAGATTTGTAGGACCCTTCAAAGTTCTCCAAAGAGTTGGAAAGGTAGCATATCGACTCGAGTTACCATCTAGTTTGTCTAGGATCCACGACGTTTTCCATGTTTCCATACTCAAAAAGTATTATCCTGATCCAACCCACATTTTACAATCGGAAGAGATTGAAATAGATGAAACCCTTACCTATGAGGAGAAACCTGTGCAATTGCTCGACCGAAAGGTTAAGGAATTGAGAAACAAACAAATCTCTCTGGTGAAGATCTTGTGGAGGAACCACGGGGTAGAAGAGGCAACCTGGGAGGTGGAGGAAGAGATGCAAAAGAGATATCCTGAGCTGTTTAGTGACCCAGGTGAGCAATTTCGAGGACAAAATTCTTTAAGGGGGAGAAAGTGTGAGAGCCCGTAAAATTTTCTTTATTTTTAGGTATTATTTTATTTCCTTGCACCCGTTTTCCATATTTTCTTTATTCTATAAATTTTCTAGACATTTTTATGAGTAAATAGGATTTTAAAAATATTTTCCTAATATAAGTTAGTTCACAAGATTTTTGAAGTGAATAGTGGGCGTGGGACCCGCTAGTGCGTTAAGTGAGAGAAATTCGGCCAATTAGGTTAAGTTTTGCAAAAAGGGTTTTAATTACTAGGTGTTAGGAGAGGATTAGAGGTTACCTAGATGGATTAACCTTGGAGAGTAGAAAGATAAGTTTAAAACATAAAAAGGGTGCCACGTGTCGCGATGCCATTAATGAGGACTTGCCTAACTTTCTTACCTTTACTAAATAGCCATTTTGACCAAAATTCTTTCTCATTTTTTCTTCCTTTGGCCGAGCTCCTTGGAGAGAAAAGAAGAGAGAAAGCTTCAACCTTTGGTTTCCATTTCTTGTGCAAATCTTGAAAACCAACCGTTTAATTCTCAAATTCCTCCACAAAATCAACTTGCTAAGGAAGTTAGAGGTGATTGGTGGAGTTATTTTGGTGGTGAAGCTCCTAAGCTACAACCTTTCTTGAGGATTAAGGTATTTTGCTTGGAAACTCAACTTTTGTTCCTACTAATGGTAAATTAGTGGCCTATGGTGGCTTAATAGCATGATTAATGGATGATTTTATGGATTGATTGGGAGTTGGATAAATTTCTGATTTTATTGGGAATTTTTCTGTTTTATATGATAAGTATTGGCTAGACTTGGATTGATGGTTTAATATTGTGTAAATTAGAGCTCTTGTATGTGAATTGCGGTTAATTGCGGAAAATTTCAGTTTAGGGTTTCGAATTGGGGCTTTCTTTTGGATAGTTATTGAGCTTATAATTGGCTATGAATGAGGGGTATTGTGGCCCTAATGAAGTCTATTGATTAGCCTATGATTGGTTTGTGAAATTGTAGTTGGTTTGGATGAATTTAAGTGATTGTTTGTAGGTTGGAAATGCTGAAATTTTAGGGGAAATGCTGTCCGAATATTGAGGGTATTGGGGTCTTGTGAATTTAGGGTAAGAATGGATAAAAGTGAAAGACTTTAGGGTTTGTTTATACTTTTAGTCTTAAATTTGATGTATTTCCATTTTACGTTATATTTGACTTCATTTAAGAAGTGTTTGACTCGTGTTTGAGTCTCAATTGCATTTTCTTGATTGTTATAGGACGTTTGGGTGATCCAAGGCATCCGCCGGATGGAAACTAGTGAATTTTTCTATTGGAAGTGGTGAGTGTACTATTGCATGATTAAATGCTTAAGTGATTACTTATTCGTGGATCTTTGGTTTGAATGACTGTGAACTTTGTGCATGAGACGAGAGTGTACTTTATCGCTCTCGTTCTCTTACTTGTATAACTGATTACTGATTTCCTGTGAATTGGAATTGTGCCTGGCTTAAAATCATGGGGGGCATGAGCCCTACGACTGTACTGTGATATCTGAACTCAAACCTTAGTGGGCGTTAATCGAGTCGAGCCGGTAAGGGCCGGTCGACTAGATAACGACCCATAGGGTTACTGTTTGTCGAATGGAGTGCTATCTCCTCGACCCTGTGGTATACTCGAGTATTACCTTCTTAATTACTGTGAGTCTTAATTACTGTGAGGTGTTCGGGCCCGGTAAGGGGAATGTATGGTGGAAGGTACTGGGTGTAAAGTGGAATCTACGGTCATGCTTCTTTCTTCAAATGTTGACGGAGGGTCAACGGGATGCGATCAAGAATTGCAACAGGGAAATTGGCTCCTGAGAGCCACCCGTATCCTTTTTACTTTTGGACTTGTTGTGGTGTTTTATTTCTATGTTTGATGATCGTGCTCAACTGAGCATAGTTGCTTTCGTGAGTTTGGGTTGTATGAATTGTTAGTACCTCATTGGGCGAAAACTCACCCTCGTTATCTTTGTTTTCCTTACAGGAATACTTTTGGAAACCATGGTTTTGAGAAGCGAGTCGAACTAATTAGCTATTCTTTTGTTCCTTTGTTTAGCTCCTCGGTCGTTAGAAACCCTAAATGTACCTTAATGGTATTTTCCCTTTTGGATTGTGAACTTTGATATTGTGTATGTGTAAATGGTTGTTCATGTATAAAGGACATCATTTCTTGGGAATGTATGTTTCAGCACTATCTATGAGTCTTTTGTACTTGGTTTGGCGTGTGTGATTGTTTAGTAGTCCTGGCGAGAGTTGGGCAGGCAGTTCGCTAACCCTTAGGGTACGCCCTAGGGGAAAGTAGGGCTGTCACTAAATACTTTAGTTAAAATTGATACCGCTGAAGGACATGTACAAGTGCTACAATTGAATTTATGGCCGGCCTACCTAAATAAGGTATAAATTGATTTCAAATATCTCCAGAGAATAAATAAATGTCATGACAAAATTTAACCTCCTGAAGAATCCGTTCCTAAAGAGTCAACTCCTGAAGAGTTAACTCTTGAAGAGAATAAAATCATGGAAATTTTGATTGGAGCCTAATGAAATATAGCATTTGATATCATGAAAGAAAATGAGAATTATGAAAATATATCGGTTGATAAATGTTGGCATAGAAATGATTGGCCGAAAAGATAAAGTTGCAGTTCTATTAGTATCAAATTCACTAGCATAATAAAAAGTTTTTAGAGCTGTAGTCGAAAATACCCAAAGGGTGTCAAGCCAATTGAATATAAATATTTGTTGATGATTTTAATTTAATTGGAACTCCTAAAGAGCTCCAAAAAGCTTATGAGTCTTTGAACAAAGAATTTGAGATAAAAAATTTTGGAAAGACCAGATTTTGCCTTGATTTACAGATTGAGCATTTAGAATGTGAAATTTTTGTCCACCAAATTGCTTATACCTAGAAGGTATTAAAGCTGTTTTATGTGGATAAAGTACATCCATTGAGTACCTCAATGGTCATCAGGTCTCTTGGTCTAGATAAGGCTCCTTTTAGACCAAAAGAGAGAAATGGAGATTTTTGGTCCTAAAATAGCATATTTCAATGCAGTTGATGCACTAATATATCTTGTTAATTATACAAAATAGATATATCATTTGTTATAAATCTATTAGCAAGATTTAGCTCCTCTCCTATAGATGACATTGGAATGGTGAAATTGATGTGCAAAAGATCCAATCTAGCAATAATCTAGTAGATGTATTTACCAAGGTATTGCTGACTGCAACGTTTGAAATATTAGTGAGATATATTGGAATGCATCGGTTAAAAGATCTCAAATGAAGTTTGAATTAGGAGGAGAAATTGAAACACAAGAATAGTGTACTCTTTTTCCTTTACGATGGGTGTCATACCACCAAAATTAAAATTTCTACTCTAAAATCTTATATTTGAGTATAGTGGTGAGTAGAGTCGTCTCCTCAGAAATTGGATTATTTATATCCTTCCAAACAAGAATTAAATTGGGGTTTGAGAAATTGAAATTAAAACAAATAATCAACGTAAATAAAAATAATTAAACTGAAACAAACTAAATTTAATTTAATAATAACCAAACTCTAGCTAAGGAAATTACTTCGAAAGTGGTTATACAACTATTCATTGATGCAATAATTATTTCATCTATTCGTTAATAAACAGGTTATAGGTGCTAAACACGCTATCAGTTTTTCCTGATCGTCTCGATAGTTAAGTTACACTTGTTAACTACTTCCCTAACCAAGAAACAATCCTCGGTACGCTCGTAGAATTTAATTTCTTGATTGCATTAGAAACTAGACTAGGCCAGTTCTAATCAATAAACGCACTACCAAATTTTATTTAAATTAGATCATATGTTTCTCTAACATGAAACCAATCACGCTAGTCGCCACTAATTTAAGACAATTAAACAATTACGGATTTAACTATCATACCTAGCAATACATTGTTAGGTTGAATTAAATATTGAGCCTTTGATATTAAAAAAACAAAACAATCATGAGAAATTAAATCAGAAAATATATGAATACTAACGAATAAAAGAAATAGATCAAAACAATTAGATTTTACAGTTGTAGATGAACCAAAACCTTTGTTATCCCTTGACTAAAAAAGAAAATTGGCTACTCATCGTTGAGAAAAATCTCAACGTAAAAGTATGGTGAACTGATAGAGACGTGTGACTACGAAGGAAGCAAAGAGCAAAAGCCGTCGTTTCTTCCTTTTCCCAAACTAAGAAACACGATGCAATTGTCCATCCTTTCAGAAGTACTAGTCTACTAATCTATACAGGTAGCCGAAATGTTTTGTTCTAGTTTCTTCCTAAATTCTTGCTATTAAAGAAAAAAATAAAGAAACAAAATATCTTTCCTTCTTGGAAAAGGAACTACCAAAAGATAATATCAATGTTTCCTAATCAAACACTATAAATAATAAAGATAACTTCCAAATCTTTAGCCAAAGTTTGTTTAGAACTCGATTCAAACTAGGAAACCTCCATGCGCAAGAAAATTTTGAACCTCCGAAACTTAATAGTAATTCTTGACCACACCCACATCAAACTGGTACAGAGTTTTCTAAAAAAATTGCCCCAATTAATTATTTTTTGCTCCACTTTCTTACAATTAGCACCATTCACCAAATATGAATAGAATCTACCAACTAATATAATATTTGGTCAAAATTCAAGGAAAAGATATTCACAAAATTATTAACAAAATGCACCCTATCATTTCACTAGGTTTTTTTTAACTGGATTTTTTCCTAGTAAACTTTTAACAAGGCATATTCTTTATGTAATAGACATCCAAGGGAAAGTGTTATGAAATAATTAAATATTGTGGATGTAAAGGCCCAAAGCAACCTAAGAGGGGGGTGAGTTAGTTTAATTAAAAACTTAACTTGATTTATTACAAATAGAATACAATTTAAATTTACCAAGTACATCTAAGTGATCAATCACTTGTGTAAATAAAGACAATGAGAAACAAGTAGAAAATAGCAATGACAAATCAAATAATTAAATAAGGGAGAATAAGCAAACCAAATGGACTA
The DNA here is from genome assembly GCA_023065735.1 of Coffea humblotiana. Lineage (NCBI taxonomy): Eukaryota > Viridiplantae > Streptophyta > Magnoliopsida > Gentianales > Rubiaceae > Coffea > Coffea humblotiana. The sequence goes on along the minus strand of CM041213.1, from coordinate 36,818,745 downwards.
CCAAGATCCACAAGATTTGAAGTCCAATACTTCAATGAAGAGTTTCTTCAATTTGTGGAGTTACACCAAGATTACACAAGGAGGGATCACCTTTTGCTTACCCCAAGCACACCTTGGTCAAGCCAAAAGGTTCTACTACAACCTTTGTAAACCCTCACTAGACTACTCACTTGTGAACTCACTCATAATTGAAAAGTTTCAACAAACATCTTACACTAAGCTACAAGTATACAAAGTAGATACCAATTTTTCAATGAAAATTGCTCTAGAAATCTTGTAAAAAGTATTGGCAAAAGTTTTTAACCCTTCTAGTTACTGTAGCATTTATAGGGTTTTTAGAAATTGTCTCTGTGACAGCCCCACCTCTCCCTAGGGCGAACCCTAAGGTATCAGCGGACTGCCTGCCCAACTCTCGCCAGGACTCGGTCGATCAAAGAACTAGTAACTCAAAATACCCAGTGGAATAATTTCAAATCAAACGGCACAAACCTTAATGGCAATTAATCGACAAGCCAACTTTCCAAACCTAAAAGTCAACTAAACGTCACACTTACCATTCCATACTATAATTACATAATATAAGTCGAACTTATGTATTTAAGCTTACAAAATTCAAAGGTAAAGTCATTTCAACAAAAGAATTAAAAGTTCAAGCAAAATGAAGTTAGAAGCTCTTGACCAAAAGTCCGTCCCCGATCTGTTAAGAAAACAAAGGGAATAGGGTGAGCTAAAATCCAGTGGGGTTCCAAGTAAAACAAGTCAGTACACAGCCAAATAGGGCATAATATAAGCGAGTAAATCGAATAGTACAAAAACAATTTAATCACAGTTCAATTCAAGGATACGGCGGCTTCCAAAAACCAAATTCCCTTCAGTTTGATCATACCGGGGGTCCATTGACTCTCCGTCAACGTTTGCATTTAAAGAGAATACAGTCCGTAGAACACCACTTTCACCAATCTCCGTCCACTAGTCAACCCCCTACTGGGCCTGAACTCCATAACAGTAGTGAGGTAATACTCAAGTATACCGGTTTCCAGTGATCAGTAAACAGTCCCCAAGGTTTATCGGCCGTCTCGACCAAACCCTTGCTGGCTCGATCCAACCGACTCACCTATGAGGTTGGGTACCCAAACAGTGGTAATAATTGATAGGGTATCACCCAAACAACTCAAGTACAGTTACATATAGAGAAATCACATCTCATACGGTCATATATAGAGAAATCATATCTCATAATAACAGTATACAGAGCCTCAGTGGAAAATGAGAAAGGTCGAGTGCGATAAAGTACACGCTCGCCTCCATTTTTATCAAAACATGGTTTGGCTCAAACAGTAGTAATTCAAGTATTCAGTTAGTTCACATAAGCAGGTAGCAGGTAATGAAATACTCACTTGTCAAGCAATGTAGTAGTCAAACGTCAAATCGTGCGGTTACGTTCACTACCGTTTCCCACTCCTAGGGCAACGAGTGAAATCGTTAACAACAAGGTTTAATTCCAAGCAAAAGTGAGCTCATTAGGTGACTAAGTGAGCGGTTAAATCTACTCAATTCACCATGAAATTTAGCCCCCAAAATGCAGTAAAAGTTCATGAGGAAACAAGTTTAACAAGTGCAAGAAAGTTAGGCAAAAGAAAAGTTTCATTCAAGCTTAAAAGGTTCTTCGCGGGTAAAACAGTCACGCCCGCGCAGTCTCGGTAAAATTGCTATATCTCACTGTAGAAAGGTCGGAATTAGGTGCTGTTGGCGGCGTTGGAAAACAGACTAGAAGGGATTTCCAACAGTACCAAGAACACATTATAGTTCATCTCCTAGCATTGCCAGTAACTCGGAGAAATTGGCTGAGTTTCCAACCCTACATCAGCCCTAAACCCTAACAATTGTACACTAGTTCTTCATGCTATCTTCATTTGTTTTGGTTCAAATTTTCCCAAATCAGTCCTCTAATGTTCATATGCAGGGGATTAAGTCATTTGATACCATTGGAGCTCAAAATACAATACATAAATATGATTAAAATGACTATAACAGTCTAGTCATTAAGAAAACCTAAACCAGTCCACTAGTGGTCCTTCCAACCACTTTACTTGTTCCAAATCCATTCCAATTCACACATGGGTTTAACCAATCTCTAGCAAAGTTGCCTAGGCATGATTAAGGAGTAAATAAACCACAAAAATCAAGAAGAAACCCTTCCTTCTCAAACCGGTCAGCCATGACAATGAAAACAGTCCATATTTTCCTCTAATCATCCAACCTTCATCCTCTAATGATTTTCACTTAAACCACATATCAAGAATAGATCTAACTCAAAAGAGGTTTAAAACATGTAAATACTTCATAAACAACCATGAACAAGGTACAAACATTTCATCAAACACTTGGTAGGCATATTAACTACCTCAACTTCTACTTGTTTAATTGAAGGGATCAACCACAAATCTCAACCAAACAACTTGTAGGTTGCAAATAAAACCTATGGTACATGATATAACATCATAAAACCAAGATTTAAAGATTGTTTACCTTTCTTATAAGAAGCTTGGACCACCAAAACAATCCACCAAAATAAAAGATTCAAGCTTGGATCAAGCACTAGGGTTGGAGGAAAGTTTCTCACTAACTCAAGATCTTTCTCTTTTGGTTTTTGCTCTTGATCAATTAGGGTTAGAAAACAAGAATATGGAGCTCTCTCTCTCTCTTTTGGAAGCTCAAGAAAGTTGGCCACAATGAAGAAATAAAAGCTCCAAGATGGTTTAAATTATCTTCTAACCTTTGGTCAAACAAAATACTTGGCTAGGGTTTGGCCACATAGCCCACTTCTTGTCCAAACCTTTTCTTAATCTTTTGACTAATGATATTTCAACCTTTCCAAATGTACCAATACTTATTTAACACCCTTAACCTATCTTTTAAAGTCCCAACCACAATTAAAAGCCACTTGGTAAGAGATAAGTGGTGAATTATTTAAAATCAACTCAAGAAAAAATGTTTTTCTACAAGAAAAGGAAATGAAATATAATGCATGTGAAATATTGTAACACATAGGGAATATAATGCAAGAGCATATAATAAGTGGTCTAAATTTTAGAATAAAGCATGCACTTAAGGAAAATTGTGGTTTCAAGTGAGGGTTCTCACACTCTCTCCTCCTTAAAGAATTTCGTTCTCGAAATTCTCACCTTGATTACTGAATAGTTCAGGGTACTTGGCCCGAATCTCTTCTTCAACCTCCCAAGTAGCTTCTTCCACCCCATGATTTCTCCACAAAACCTTAACTAAGGGTATCTGCTTAGTTCTCAATTCTTTAACCTTTCGATCTAAGATTCGTATCGGCCTTTCTGTGAGGACGTGTAAAATCCCTTATATTTTTCTTAAAATTCCCTTTAATTTGAAAATTATTATTTTACAATAGCTTTACTACACACTCACTTCCCAAATAGCCACAAATAATCATAGAACCAAGGGTTTCCGTTTTACTTTCACCGTTACGACAAACTAGGGTTTTTACGTTTTTTCGTGGTGCGAGTAATCGGTATGAAGCGTATACTAAATTTAGTGATTAAGAGTATATTCTAGATGATATTAAATGTGTGATTAGAAGTGATAATAATAAATTAGTGAATTAGAAGTTAAAACCCTAGTGTACGCGATTTAAGGAAAAATCGGCTTGAACCGGCCGGTACCGTTCACTACCGATTGAACACCCCACTTAACCACCACTTCATTAACTTAATCTCATTGTCATTAGTGCCAAAATATCAGCCCTAATTGAGCTTGTGAGTCAGCCGAAATTGTTGACTAGAAAAAGAAAGGAAAAGAAAAAATTCAAGATGAAAAATCATGGTGACAAGTGGCGGCCATCCCATGGTTGTTGACCAACTAATTTCCTTCATATTTATCACCAAAAATCACTTCAATTGCCTCTCATTTCTGGCCATTTCAGCCGTGACCTTGAGGAAGAAAAACAAGGGGAAGAAACTCCAATTTTCATCTTGAGTCTAGCTCATTTGAGTGAAGAATCAAGAAATCTAAACCGATTAACTTCCAAATTAGGAGCTTAGGAAGCTAGGGGTGCTCAAGTTTGGGAAGGAAAGGTGAAGGATAACTCTTGCAAGCATCTTAGTAAGGTGGTATGGCTGCTCATCCTATTTCTTTTCCCTTAATCTTGCTTAAGTTGTGTAGCAACTTAGATTCTTGGTTAATGATAGCTATTCTAGTAGTTTTGATACTTGTGGTGATGGCTTTGTGAGTTAGGGTTTTGAATTGCTCAATCATAAATCTTGTTGTTAGATGACCTATGGTGTCTATGATCTTGTATAGGAGGTTGAAGTAGTGGTTCAAGCTAGAAAAGTGAAGTTTACACCATAACTTCATAAAATTCCAGATTAGAGTTCCCATGATGCCCTGTTCTGCCCAGTTCTATTCGGCCATGATGGAAGCCGAATTAGGCTTAGCTCAAAACATGAAAGTTGTAAGAAATGATGTTTTATAGCTTCCTGTAACATTCCAACTCAATCAGAGCACGGTAGGATGTGAAATGACCGAATACCCTTACTGCCACAAGCTGCAATTCGTAAACAGTTTTGTGAATTCACCAGTTTGGGTTGCATTTTTCACCCTGATTCGTATCCAATTAGCTTTTGGCCAAAACATAAAACTTTATCCCTATGTTGTAGCTTTCCAACGCCTCTAAAAACACCCCAAACGGAGTTGTGTAGCCTGAGTTATTGCCGGTTAAAGTCAGTGCTGACAACTAGACTGATTAAGAACTTTTGGATCTGGGAATTTGCAATTCGACCTAGCTAACCTGTGAATTAGGTTAAGATGCCTTCATGAAAGTTGTGCCCCTCTGTCTTAGCTTCGAAGCGGTATAAGAGTCACCCTGATTCGATAAACGTAGCTCCAGTTATGACTAAAATGCTACGGGATATCAAATCTGCCGTTCAGTTTTGTGTCTTCAAAATTGATTTCTGATTGTACTATTGCACTTGTATTGTATTTGAGTGATTTTGGAGCTTATTGGAAGGGCTATGTTAGTATCATTACTTCTGTATGATTGTGGGGCTGAATTAAGGAAAGAAGGAAGCCATAAATGGCTGGAAAAATTGGTAAACACAAAGGGCGTGCCGCCCAAATTGGCACGCGAAGGTTAAGTAGAACTACGCTCGCCTGACTAAAGTTTTGAGGATGAATCTAACTCGATTTGCCTAGGTTATTCGAGTCCCCTTTTGTGGAGGTATACAAGTTGAAATTCGGCCGAAACGTGTACCCTTGGAAAAATGAAATTTACAACTATAGAAATATGTTTTCCTCGTTCCTTTGATTTAAATGGTATTTCAAAGTATAATTGCTACCAAGTTCCACAGTGTGTATAGCGAGCAAGAGTTTTACGTATATGCTCCAAATGAATTTCAGTTTTTTGATTCTCGTTAAACGAAACGTCTAAGTTTCGAACCTTAATCGATTTTCAAAACTCTTAAACAATATTTTATCGCAGATTTGGACTCCAAACCAGGAGTACTACCTGGACGTGATCACTAAAAGCACTGCATCTTTTGGGTGAGTGCTTCCAAATACCTAATTGCACTTGATACTTGTATTTAATACTTGAATGAGATGCTTACATGTTATATGAGTGGATTGAGAAGGCAAGCGTGTACTTTATCGCACTTGCCCTAATATGACTTGTTCTCGATCTTTGAGTTCCATTTAAATGATATACGTGCATATGAATTGTGATTTATCTGGAATTCTAGAAACCCTGTGGCTAGTTAATCGAGTCGAGCCGGCAAGGGCTTGGTCGATTAGATAACGAACCCTGGGTAGTTAGTGTTGTCGAGTGGAGTGCTACCTCCTCGACTAATTGGTATACTCGAGTATTACCACCAGTGTTTATTGTGGAGTTCGGGCCCGGTAAGGGGTTTGGTCGGTGGACTGAGATTGGAGTTAAGTGGTGTTCTACTGGATTAGTTACCTTACTTGAAAGTTGACGGAGTGTCAACTACCAATCGATCAAGCTATGGTGGAGCCGTTATATAAGCAACTGTATCCTTATATGTGAACTGCGGAATATTTATCGTTGACTATATAAAGTATTATTACTCATTTCTTGGCTTGTTTTGCTCGCTATTTCGCTATTGTGCTATTTCTACGTTATTTGATGAACAATTTGATATTTGGAACATCACTGAGCTTTAGCTCACTCCGTTAGTTTTGTTTTCCTTACAGGGGGTACGAGCGTGGCCGCGAGAGTTATAAAGACTAGCGTAGTCTAGTTGTTTTAAATTTTGAAGTTGTACTCGCGCTAGCACCTGACTAGAGTTGTTGTACTCGAATTGTAACCACGTTAAAGTATTAAGGTGTGTAGAGTCTTGTATTTGGATTTGAACATCAATGTGTATATATTAAGTTTGAACTTGTTGCGGTATTCATTTGAATGGATGTACGTTTTCTTTCTCGAGCCCTAGTGAGTGAGTCCTGGCGAGAGTTGGGTAGGCGACTCGCCAAACCCCTAGGGTAAGCCCTAAGGGGGAGGTGGGGTCGTCACAACTTCTGTATCAGAGAAAGCACTTGGGCTCCCTCGCTTCATCTGCACTAACTTTAATCCGTTGATCGTCTAAGAAAATGGAGGATAAATTGTTTTGCTCTGGTACCAACTCACGCTCAAAGTGCATAGATTGCTTCTGTAGGGCAGAAGCATGCCCTGGGATAATGTCCATTGCTCCTTCAGTTCTAGTATATCTTCCCCAGTAGTCAAGATGGAGGTTTCTTGCTCCCACCAGTCCGTTCATCGCAAGAAATCTCTAGGCTTGTTGTTGGTATATCCTCCCCACTAGTCAAGCAGAATTTCCATGCTTACCACCAGTCAATCCATCATGAGAAGTATCTGAATTGCCCAGCTTGTGAGGACTCATGTTTTTATTTCTAAAATAGTTATTTTTATGATTATTTACCCGAGTATTAGTTAGTTATATTATCGTTACAAGAATTTCTTTTAAGTTTCGCTTTATCACGCGCGAATTGGAAGTTCGCGTATATCGAGCCGGAACGGCTAAGTGGAGATTTAAGAAACTAATACTAGACTACTAAGAGTGAATAATTATAGTGTTAAAGAAATTACATTGGAGCTTTAGTGCATAGGTGAAACAAACCCGAGAGAAAACGGATACGAAACGCGCGCGCGAGTACTATTCAATATTGACTTTTGCACAAATTATAACCACAAAAACACTTAAGATTCCAAGGGAAGCTTCATTCATCAGCCACGCTCTCTCCCCTCACCCATCAAGCTTGGCCGAAACACTCCAAGGAAGAAAAAGAGAAAGCTCTTCATCATTCTTGCTCCATTCTTGCACAATTTCATTCCAAAATCTTCACTCAACTTCCATATCACTTAGAGATTAGTTTAAGCTTGGTGGAAAACTTATTCTTGGCGGTTTTCTTGGAGCTTTTGTGATAAAAAATTTCTAGTTTCAAGCAAGGTTAGAGGTATACACATCAACTCATCCAATCCCTCCATTTGATTCAAGATTTATGGTTGTTATTGCAAGGGTTTGAACCCTACATATGGATTAGGCTAGCGGACTTGAGGAGTTTACTTTCTTACTTTTAAATGTTAGGCTAGCGGTCTTGTGGTGACCACTAGGTAGTGGGCTTGAGGTGTAAATGCTTGAATGTGATTGTTATGTGTGTAGATGAAAACATTTTGGTTAGAAATGACGGAAAAATCGAAGGAAGATTGCATTTGGGTGATGGCTGAATCTGTCAAATGACTGTGAAACTAATGTATAGATGTTGTATATGCTGTGTAGAAATTTTCTACCAAAAATCATTTGAATTGGTTGTGTAAAACTTGAAATTTCGAAATGTGAAGAAACCTGAAAAATGTGTTCGGACAGCTTGAATAGTGTCCCTTTGATCGCACATATCTTTTTGTACAGATGTTAAAATCGAGTGCCATTTGTGGCATTTGAAACTAGACAGTTGTAGCTTTCCAACGGTATAAAATTCACTTTCTAGTTCGAAATGAGTGAGCCGTAGTGAGTCAGCAAATTTGCTGCCCTGTTCTATTGACCTATCCGAGAGAAAGGTAGAAGCTGCATTTTGTGGCTCTAGTTTCTCTCACTTATGAATTGATTTTGAGAAACAATTTGTTCTGATGAAATGTAGCCTTATGATTCTAGTTTCCAACGCCACCAACCATTCTCAATTCCAAGTTGTATTGAGTGAAATATGGTTCTATTTCCAAACTGCGACAAAACTAGAAAACCCTTCTTTTGGTTGGCCGACTGATTTGGTTGCTTGTGAGAGGTTTTATTTTTGAAATTTTGATGCCAACCAACTATCAATTGCTTATGAAATGTTTCTTGGATCTTGGGTTCACAAATGAACCAAAATGGGACTGATTTCATGCTGCAAAAGTGTTTGAAAAGGGAAAGAAAACAAGAAGACGGATTTGTCTTGGAAAATTTCTTGAAATTTGGTAGTTTTGTTAACTACCTTTCCGTAAGAGTTTTGATGTGAAATTTGGTAGAGGAGTATCCCTCATATGGAAGTTGAAATGTACCAAATTTGGTGTTATTCTAAGACTATTTCGATATCCAAATGATGTGCCAAAGTTGTTCTTCAAACCTGGAAAAATTTATTGAACTGTCTTCGATTTTGGCCAACTTTGAGCAACTATATCTTGACGCTCAAAACTTCGAATTTAGTTCCGTTTGTTGTGTTTGAAACTTCTTTTTGAAATTCTTATTGTGTTACAAATTTTAGAGGCTAGTTCACTTCCTGTGAAGTTTGCCGAATTCCCAAAGTTTGCCGAAAAACATGATCGAAACAAGTCAGCCACTTTGAGCTGAAATTTGAATGTCTTTCATTTAGAATCCTGGAAAGGTGTCTTCTAGGAACTTTTAGTATTCCAAACCAAGATTCCGACGGTGTAAAGTTTTCCAATTTTGGACCTACTGAGTACAAGTTCTGATTTTTCTAAGTTTGACGTGCAAAACTGATATTTTTCGACTCGATGGGAAATGAGTTTTTGGAAACTCTTCCCTATCCTTTGATATCGATTGACCATTTTAAACTTGATTTCATGAAGGAAATCAGTTTTTCTTGTGTTATTAAATCTCACTTTTGAGTCTCAATTTACGAGTAATTAAGGCTCTCTTTCATGATATTTTCTTAGTATTGTACAAGTGTACAATCTTCCTTATTAACAAGGAGTTTATAAGTAATAGTGTGTAATAGTCAATTATTATTTGCTCAGGCGTTCAAGGGGACCTTCAAGAGGATCTCGAAGCGGATGCCTAAAAGTTGTTTGAGCGCTTACTTCCTATTTTGATTGGTGACTGTCAAATGCATGATTTGTTGCAATTATGTGAATTGCTTCTTATGAATTGAATGGTTTATGACTGTTGAGTCGAGTGTGTACTTTATCGCACTCGTTCTCTTTTAACTGATTTAACAACTGAATTGAACTACTTGTCACTGAACTGCTTGCATGTCGTTGGAGTGAACCTCCTCAACTTATAACTGAACTCTCTGAACGTCGTTGGAGTGAATCTCCTCAACTTATAACTGAACTGTGGGGACGCCCAAATCTCAATTGGCCGACCTTGCGACTCGAGCCAGCAAGGGTTTGGTTGAGAAGTTTGGTGAACCATGGGATAACTGTAAGTTTGATCTATTGAGAGATCTTGCTTGGCCTACTCGCGTAGTAGTGCCTTTTATTGAAGTGCGGGCCCGGTGCGGTGTATGCTGGACGGAACTGTGAAGTAAGTGGAGTTCTACGGACTTAATTACCGACCCGATTGATGGAGTGTCATCGCGGGAAGGTATTCGATCGAGGTTTGGCGAAGCAAGTGGAACTTAACTCCTGAGAGCTCTTGTATCCTCATTGAATATGTTAAATTGAAAATTGTGAATTGCTTGAATGTTACAACTTTAATTCTTGTTTAAATGTCATTGCTACTTGAACTATGTGTGTCGCGCCCCATTTTTTAAATGAAAAATAAATAATGAATTTTATGAAAATGAATTTTTGGTTTGGTTGATTTTGATTTGAAAAATGTGAGTTTTTTATTTTTAGAAAATAAATAAAGAAATTGGGCCTAAATGGGGTTTGAAAGTACGACGATTTAGGCCCAAATTATTGTTTAAAAAGGGTTTTAAATAAAAACAGGAGTCGCCACTTGGTATCGAATTAAGGTGTACCAAGTCACCTAAAATATTTTGAATAAATAAATAAATAAAAGCAAAAAAACCCTTTTTAAACGACTCCAAATCTACGTAAATCAAAGAAAATGCTTCGGGAGTCACATTTGAAGAAAGAGAAGCCAAGGATAAAAATCCAAAGCACCCTTTTAACCTAACCAAGGCAAGTTGCGTGATTTAGTCAAAAATTTTCTTATTTTAATCTAAAAATTTATCGCATTTGGATGTACTATATGAATGCAAACCCTAGACCTAAGAGGGTATCGGGGGGTCAAAATATCTCTTCGAAACTATTTGATGCAAATCGCATTAATTGTGACGCCCAAAAGTAAACTTTCGAAAAAATCACGAATTATGCAAAAATATGAGACTCAAAGAGAAATGAAAAGAAAAGAATAAAATAAAATAATTATATACGTGACCTAAAGGGATGCATCATAACAGGTACGGAGAACTAATATTCGTGACTCAATTTTCTCTTTTATGGAGGGAATACGAGCGTGCTAAGGTTAGAAAGCCAAACTCGTCCATATCCCATATCCAAGGGGTTATGCCTAATCTAATCAAGCAAATGCACTATCCTAATTCTAATTCTTAAATGAAATGCAAATCTAATGTTATGTTTTCATGCAAAGGGGTAAGGAATATACATAAAAGGGGAAATATGGGATAAGGGGGATAAATATAAGGGAATATGGGATAAGGGATGTACATATATAAGAAAAGTGTCATGCAAAATAAAAAAAACCCTAAAAAGTGAAAAATATGCATGAGATGAAATGATGTTATCACACAATCATGATCTAACGCGTAGAATGATTCCTAAGGGTCTAGCATTGGACTAACCCACACCTATGAGTCCTTACTAGCGTTGGACTAGTAGGAAAATCGAAACAAAAGGCCACAACTAGTATTGGACTAGTGTGGAATCAGGAAAGGGGCCACAACTAGCGTTGGACTAGAGTGGTGACGTCACGCATTCATTTATAACTAAAAAATCATGTAAAACTAATAAAGAGCAAATAAACACATAAGTTCACATAAACACGTAGCAAATAAGCATGATATCTAGATGTAAGGTCCTAGAAAAGCGATAAACACATAGCACATACGCATGCAAAACACACAAAACAAATAAAGCAAATAAATCCCTAACTATTACACTTGGGGCCTTAACTACAATCTAAGCGGAGAAGAAATAAAAATAAATAAATAAAATAAAATAAAAACCTAACTATTACATATGCTATCTAAATATAGATCTCGAACTCCCTAATTATTACAACTTGGCATCCAAATGCCTTTTAAATAGTTAAAATTGTCCAAAAATAAATATTCAAAAATTGAAACAAATAAAGCAAATAAAGAAATGAAATAAAACATGCAAAAGGCATGCAATTAAACACATAAAATCACATAAGTGCACATAGGGTCAAACAAAGCGAAAATAAGGGATAGAGTATACCTCCCTTGAGTTGGAGCCCTAATGACACGAATTTACTTAGTTATCCTCCAAAATAATAAAAGGGGTCAAGGCATCACTTTAATTAACAAATAATCGCAAAAAGAATGGAAATAAACACAAAATTAAATCAATCAAGATATTCATATAAAAGTAAACAAACCATTTTTGACAAATTAAAACAACCAAGGACCCAATTGAAAGATTTAAAGAAATATGAGGGCTTAAAACATTATTGTTACGAATGCTAAGGGCCTAAATTAAAAGAAATAAAGTTATGGACTTCAAAGGAAGCCTGCCCAAAACTAAATGTTAGAATTCACAAAATAAATCAAAATCCTCTCATCAAACCCCAAACAAAAAATATTACGCAAAGATTTAATTGTTTTACTAAAAATCTAAATAAAAACTATAAATCTAGAAAAAAGTTATTAAACCTTCAAATTCCTCCTAATACTCACTATAAACCTACCCAAAATCACATTAAAACATGCCAAAAACTATTAAGATTTGAAAAGGGCAAAAGAATGGCTGATCCTCCAGATTTTTGGGCCATAGTAATATTACATAGAACTTGATGGGGTAAAGTGAAATTTTTGGAAAATGTTTCATGCAAACCCACAAAGGAAGCTTTCTTCTTCTCAGATTTCCTTCTGCAACTTGCTGGGTTCATCAAACGCAAGGGAGAAACCCATCCCTCCCCAAGGCTTCTGACACCACATCTATACACTCAAAGCCATAAACTATACTTGGAACAATCATCGATCAGTAAAATCCAACCAAATGAGTTGCAAAATAAGCAGCAAAATTTCAGATTATTCATGCAAAACATTTGAAGAACAAGATTCTACAACTGGAAGCTTTTATCTTCTTCTTCAGTTTCTTTTTGCTGCAATATGTTGGGTTTCTTAAATGCAATCCTAACGCAACTAACATCCCAGCCAACCAATCAAAGCCTCGATATTAAATCAAAGACAATCACAAAACTCAACAAGCCAGCAACTCAGAATGAGATTATGCCAATTCTAGAAAACATTTCATACAAAATTCATGCGAATTGGTACGAGGAAAGCTACTACGACAAAACTTGCTACACTTTTGTTTTTGAACGCAAATTTCCGATCCAAATACACGACTTTGAGCAAAAGTTTTTCGACCAAACATCAAGACTTCAAACTAAGCAACAAAGCACATAATTTCAACATCCGAACAAGCAAAAACTGAGAAGGAGATTGTGCCGAAATCTGAAAAAAGCTTCATGCAAACCCCATGCAAACCACGAAACAAAAGCAAGTTTCTGCAACTATTTTCGGCATGCTGAAGCTATTTTTCTGCAATATCATCCGCAAGTTTATGTAGCTCTCAGCTATTCATCAATCTAGCCCATCAAACAACAACTACAACCTGCCATTTTGATAGAAAGAGAAACAATCCCACCCGTCTAGTATCAAGCATATGAACCAGATTTCCTAACCTTGATATACTAAGCTTTTGGGACGAAAACATGCAATGCAAGAAAGAACATAAGAAACAAGAGACCAGGAAAACAACCATGTATAACTGAGATAATGCTAAACAAACAATGAAACCAGAAACAAATGTGAACTCAGACTTTGGTTAGAACAACTAGAACTCTGAAAATGAAAGAAAAACTGTGGCTGCAACACATGCAGCAGAAACATCAAATGTTCGTCATACTTTTCACAGAAAATCCGAAGGAAAACAAGCAACTCTGGCCATTTTCTGAAACTTTTCTGATGCTTAGACATTTTAACAATTTCACGCGACAGCCAGTGCAAACCATCTTAGACACAACAAATCATTACAACTTGGCTTTCTAAACTTACAAACGAAGGAGCATGTTCACCAGTAACCTTGCTCGACTAAAGGAAATCAATATAAATACAACTTTAGCCATCCTAAAGAACAGTTTACCAACATCACTGTAACAAGTCGAAATCTTTCGAACTTGTTGTAGCAAAATCTTACGGACAAACTTCAACTAAAACCACCTGATCCTAGGCAACAAAATACTCAAACATTCTTCCTACCTTGCAAACATGGATTTCAGCATAACAAAATCAGAAAAAAAACACTAGCTGGGAACTTCTTGCAACTCATCTAGCACACGAAATCAGATGCATTTTCAGAAGAACTGGCCATATAGATGTCTTTTTTTTTTTAAAGCTAACATCTTGCTACTAAACCACAACCTAACAACAAACATAAACAGCACTGAATAGATCTCAAACCCTACTATACCCAACATGCAAAAAGCTTTGAAATCCAAGACAATAAGGACCAAAGGTGCGACTTTTAGTTTGTCAGATTACATGTAGGGGAAGCACTATCCGTTCATGGATTCTCGATTGAATTTTTCAGATTCACCTTAAATAAACAAGGGGGACGCAACCAAGATCATCAACAGTACATCAAAATCAACAAACAGAATCGCAATCATCGCCATCCAGCATTGACAGTCACAGAAACTTAAAAAAAGAAGAACCTCATGCATAAGGGACCCAAAACTTTATAACAATCGTATTAAACCATGAATCTACCATTATCTGATGACGATTCTTGGATGAGGTTAATGGCAAATAAAACGAGCAAGAGTTGATCTCTATGGAACTTCTGAAACCCTCCTGGTTTCTTCCTGCAATCTTTCCTTTCGCCGTCACTCTCTATTGCTTTTTCTTTCTTGTTTTTCTCAACCGATAGCTCTCAGTTATTTTTTTCTCGCCCCTTCAGCCGCCACCAGATTTTAAGCCCTTTATAGGCATGCCATCTCCCAAAACCTATAACTAATGGAGGAGATTTTAGGGCTGCATTTTCGGTCTTCATTTCAAGCCATTATATGGCTTTTGTCCTATATCTCTTGGAGTTGTTGAATCAAAGCCAATTGAGGGTGAGGTTAAAGGATCCGAGGGTGCTAAAAATGAGGGAAGAAATGAGCGAAATCTGAAAAATGCAGCTCCGTCCTTGCTTCTTGCTGGTGCAGCGTAAGGGAGGAGCAACGCGCAGCCCCCTTTTTTTTTTTTAGGAAATGATTTTCTAAATAACATAAAAATGAAATAGGGTCAATAAAAATTAAATAAAATGCTTAAATATTATTCTTTTCATTTTATCGTTATATTTTACTAATTTTCAATTAATTTAGGTAAACGAAAAACGTTAATTCCTAATTAAAGTTAATTTGCAACAAATTTTCAATTATTGAATCTAAAAGAATTAAAACCCACATTTTTGTAACAATTTTTCTTTTACGAAAATTTAATGCCAAAAAATGGCTTAAAATAAAATTAGGAGATTAATGAGCAAAAATGAATAATAATTATCATTTAATCCATAAAAATGAAAATAATAATAAATAAAGCTAAATTACAAAAAATTGGTATCTAAAATGCTAAAAATGTCTAAAAACAAAAATCATGAAATTAATAAACAAAATAGGTAATAATTATCAATAAAAATAAAATAAAATAAAATAAAAATAAAATAAAATAAAAATAGATTAAAATTTTGGTGTCTACAGCTTGCCCCTCTTTGTCTGAGTTTCAAAGAAACTCGAGACAAAAACGTAGACACCAAATACTTACCTACAATTATTCTGTCATAAGTTGGAATATATAATGATTAGTAGGATGAATACCCGAACCTGCCTTCACTTGGTCAGTGGGATGAATACCCGAACCTGCTTTCACTTGGTCAGAGGGATGAATACCTGAGTCTGCCTTCATTTGACCAGCGGGATAAAACCCGGTCCTGCCGAGGTTGGAGGGATGAAACCCGGTCCCAACGAGATATAAAATGGTCAGCGGGATGAAACCCGGTCCTTCCGAGATTGGCAAGATGAAACCCGGTTCCCACGTGATATAAAATGGTCAGCGGGATAAAACCCGGTCCTGCCGAGGTTGGCGGGATGAAACCCGGTCCCAACGAAATATAAAATGGTTAGCGGGATAAGACCCGGTCCTGCCGAGGTTGGCAGGATGAAACCCGGTCCCCACGTGATATAAAATGGTCAGCGGGATAAAACTCGGTCCTGCCAAGGTTGGCGAGATGAAACCCGATCTGACCCGATCCTGCCCAAGTTGGCGGGATGAAACCCGGTCCCAACATGATATAAAATGGTCAGCGGGATAAAATCCGATCCTGTCGAGATTGGCGGGATGAAATCCGGTCCCAACGAGATATAAAATGGTCAGCGAGATAAGACCCGGTCCTGCCGAGTTTGGCGGGATGAAACCCAGTCCTAACGAGATATAAAATGGTCAGCGGGATAAGATCCGGTCCCGCCAAGGTATTGAACATTGGTGGAAATTACATTGCTAAGAAAAGGGGTAGAAGGGTGCGCGGTACACGCTGAGACTCACCCAATGAAAATTAAATTGCCAACAAGAGAAATTGAATTTGATTTTTGATTTTTGACTTTTGATGATTTTTTTTTGTTCGGGAGAATCTTTTCAAAACAATTTGCTCCAATTTTGACCAATTATTGTGCCACCGATCTTTCGATTTGCATTATGACATTATTGCTCCTCTTTTAGACTTTGATTCACACCTCTTCCTTAGTCCGAACCCTTCAATTCTTGGGTGACATTCCACAATTATAAGAAATTTGCCCTGATTTTGCTTTTTGGTATTCGAACCTGCAAAAATAGAAACAATCATAATAACAGATAATGCCACCACCATCTGATCAACCCGTTTCTTCAAGAAATGTGTAAACATGAGTACTTGAGCGTTCTTCCCTGTTGTAGCGAGAACTCAACTTCACTCTGCGAATCGTATCATATTTCCTTAACTTGACAAAACCCTTGGCATCCAAGCAATCTTGGTATCCAGGTAACTTTAATAAATCATAACGATTGCCATTTGATAAATCCAAAGAGATCAATGAGACCATGAACCGGATAAAAGAATATTTTATTTACACGACAATGATGAAAATCTCAATAACATGAAAACAATCATTTATTTTGAAAGAAATTAATTTAAAAGAAATAAACTTGTAAACTTAACAATTTACGCTTCAGAAACCAAAATACTTTGATTTCAAATAAAATACCACATTTGACCCTTTGGATATTATCCCTCCGGAGTTCAATGTTGGCAAAAGAACCACAACCGTGAAGAGAAATTCAAATGAACCGAGTCACCAGTCATTCCAATCCAAGCTCACTTTTCATCAGAAACCCTACCTTAGCGCCCTTTCGGGTTTTCACTAAGGTTACCCCCATCTTTTATTTTTCTTATTTTTCATTTTTCATCTTTCTTTTCCTTCTTTTTTTCTTAAGGCGCCCTTTCCGATTTTCACCTGATGAAAAAATCCTACTAATAATCTTTATCAACTCAGAAATGTGTTTTAAGAAATGATGGTATCAGTGCGACAATCCTTCCCTTACAAAATTGGTGAAGGTGTATTGACATCATTTGCCATGTGATTAGAAAATTTCCTAAAGAAAGTGATGCAAATAACAGAAGCCAGGACTTTTAGTTTTTTGTAATGTAGTCAGGTGAGGTGCTGAAAGAAAGTTAAGGCTTAAGGCGGATTTCAACAGTGGTTTAAATGATCTAAAATCGCATTGTCGTGCCAACCCTCTATTAGGGTTAAATCAAACTTGCCCCAATTTATTTTCAACCGAGGTTCCCCTTTTTCTTTAATTTTCTCTTTTCTCTTTCTTTTTCATTCCATTCATCATTTGAAATTTCAAAATTTGCCCCAGTTTATTTTTAACTGAGGTTCCCTTTTGTTCATTTCCTTTCTTTTTGGCTTTCCTTCAAAGGTTGAATTTGTCCCAGTGTGGGGTTTTCTCTCTTTTCTTTTTCAAAACTAAATTTACCCCAATATGGGGTTTGCGATTCTCAGGGGTTGCCAAACGAAATAATTTTTTGAAGGTTCAAAAGGGATAACTAGAGATAGAATGTCTCAAGGGTAAAGGAAGAGGGCCTGACTTTCATTCTATTCTTCGCATTAACCCTAAAAGGAAATTTTCATTTATCAGTTGAAGAATTTCTTACACATATCCGAATTGATCGGTTAAGGGAAACTTGTCCATTCCATTTCTACAAGAATAAGTGCTCCATCAAACAAATATCTCCTTGACGATAAAAGGGCCCTGTCAGTTTGATGCCCATTTGCTCTTAGCCTCCTCTTTGCACTGGCAGAATCCATTTCAACACTTTATCTTCTTTTTTCGAATAGTCATGGCTTGCCCTTCTTATTGTAACATTTTTTCTACTTTTCATTCAAATTAATGCTAATTTTTATTTCCTTGACGTTGACTCCAGTGCCAATATCAATGATTTCTGCTTCTTCTAAGTCCTATTTGGATTTCTCTTCATACTGTTTAAGATTCTTTATCAAAGACTCAGATTCTTCCTTGTTATCTCTCTTATCTTGAATTTCTAATTCCGAAACTCGTGAGACAAATCGAGATTGCAGTCGTCAAATTCCGAAACGGTGATATCCGAAGGGTCAATGTATTTTATTTTTTGCCATCTGAAAAGAATAAGTAAGTAACATAGTATATATAAAACTGTACAGCTTATTAAATTTCAAATGAGGGACAAAACGTCATAATACGCTATTTAACAAAAGATACGCTATTTAACATAAGATTTGCATTGAAAAGACATTTGAGTCAAAGCTATTTACAAAATGGAAATGCGCAAGATGGGCAATACGAATGATTTCTTTCATGGTTCACAACCAAAGGCAATCCCTTAGATTTACCAAAATTCCCTTCGAGAGGGAATGTGATTTGCAGTCCAGTTTTAGATAACTCCTTCGAGTACAAAAGGCTTCTGGACTATTTCAATTACTTCATTCTGCCCCACAGCATATTTGGCAAGCTGTTCAAACTCCTCATCAGTAGTAATGACCCCTACAGTATCTTTGTGCGCAGGAAAAGGGATTTTGGTAACACTTGGCCCTTGTTCTTCTCTCTTTCTCAAAATTATGTCTCCGGCCTCAATCATGTCGTGAATTTTTTGTTTAAGTACCCAACAATTGGCAGTAGAATGTCCAGGAGCTCCAGAATGATATGCACAAAAAGATTGGGGATCATAACCAGAGGGAACTCCTTTAGTATAGATTTTAGGAGGTATCGTACCAATTTTCCCTGCGATTTTGAACTGTTCATATAATTGATCAAGGGGCCGACCTAGGTTGGTAAAAGTTCTATATCAGGCTGGGTTTCGGGTGTCATTGGTTTGTGGATAGTTGTAGTTCTGGTTGGCGGGTGAATTGGGTCTTGGGTTATAAGGAGGGCGAGAGCTAATCTGAAAATTAGGTACGGGAATATGAAAGGGTGTTGTGGGTGTATTTGGATAATTTAGTCGGAGTTGAGGATGGTTAATAGTGGTATGATAAATAGGTCTATGGCGTAGTTGGTATGGGTAATGGGATGGATAAGTGGGGTCTTGTTGGTATCTAGGTCGGAAAGAAAGGCCTTGATTCCTGACAAATGAAACCTTCTCTTCTCTCTTCTTGAATGGAGATTTCTTACTACTGCCACCTTGATTTTGCATTGCTTCCAATTGCGATTTTAAAGCCGATACATTAACGATCTTCTCCGTTCTCACAAATTCATCATATTCTTCCAATTTATTGACAATCTCTGCAAAGGAACACCCAGTCATACGAAAAATCTCTTCAAAGTAAGACGGGTCATGAGCTTTGATGAACGTACGAACAACTTCTTCTTCAGTCATGGGAGGCTCCACCTTGGCGGCCAATTTCCTCCATCTCTTCGCATACGTCTTGTGGTCCTCAAATGGTCTCCTTTTAGTTCATTCCAGTGTGGTCCTCGTAGGAGCAAGCTCACAATTATACTCATATTGTCTCACAAAAGCGGTTGACAAATCAAGCCAAGATCTCATATCCTCAGGTTTCAAGTTGGAATACCAATCCAATGCGTCGCCTTCTAGACTCTCAGGAAATAGGCGCATAGGCAGATTCTCATCATCTATCGGCCTCCCTAGTTTGTTTGCAAATATCCAAAGGTGTGTCATAGGATTGCCAGTTCCATCGTACTTGCTAAACTTGGGTGCTTTGAAACCCATCGACAATTGCATATCCGGAAAAAGACACAGCTCATTGTAGTCCAGGCCTCCTTGCTTACTCAAACCTTGGTTTTTTCTTATGAACTCCTCAAACCGATGCAATCTCTTTAGCAAATTCTTATCCACAGTCGCGGATGACTCCTCAGTTTCGGCTTTCCCTTGAGCAGCGGTATCTAGAGTGAATGGCTCAGCAATAGAGTAATAATGTGGTCCTTGAAGTTCAAATGGCATGCTCATACAAATTGGTGGATAATTCTGGGGAATTTGGGCATGAGAAGGGTTAATTTGGATGTTAGGTGCATAAATAGGTGGTGGGCCATGAGGGGGATAGGTAAAGGTTTCTTCAGGTGAATTTATAACTTGTGAAATAACAGCGGTTTGGGTATAAGGTAAGAATATTGGTTGAGGTTCAGGTTGGCCAGAGAGTAAGGGTTCATGTTGTTCCCCACTAGCGCCACCAGCGACCAACTGATCGATCACGCGCCGTTGTGCCATCATTTCGATGCTCAACTCATTAAATCGGTTTAGAACTTCACTCAGTTGAGCCCCCAAACTCGCCATATCAGTTGATGGTGCCATGGTTGCGGGCCTATCAGATGATTCTGGATGGGTGCTCATGTTTACACTATCTATTGAAACTCGGCTATGCGATCGGGTGATAATAGGGCTTCTTCGGGTAGCTATATTTGCAATTACTACCTGAGAATGTAGGAAAACCTTTATTAGGCGTCCTTTTCGCTTGGACTGTTATTAAAAGAAAGAAAAAGAAAAGAAAGGAAAAAAAAAGCAGGAGTTAGTAACAATTAGAGTGATTTGGATGCATGTCCTATTGGGGGGCCCTTTTTCGCCAATTTCAAACCTGTAAGTGAATGAAAAAGCAGAAATTCTCATTAACATTGATAAATTCAGTCCTTCTTTACAATCTCACTGATGGTTCGACTGACCATTTTTACAAAATCCTCATGCCTTGCTAATCTAGTGCGTTGAGATTCCCTAAAACTCCCTATATTAAGCTTCCGAATCTCATCTTGGATTTTATCAAATGCACCCAATGCCTTCTCCAAATTTTCAGCTTTCTTTGCCTCTCCTTTTAACTGTGATCGAGCGTCCTCCAAGGCTTGGTCGGCACTATAATTTGCAATTGATAATCCTCCAACTCTTTTTTTAGTTCCTCATTTTGTTCTTCAGGACTAATGGAGACAGACGACGACCTTTCCCTTCCTTGTGCTATTATCATGTTGATCCATTCATTGTATTCCAAAGTGACCCTAGGCTCTGCTTTATTCACTTGATCTAGGTGTAGGTTGTCTAAGGTATGAAGGTTTCCCCAAACCTCTAACACCATGCTTCGGCACTCAGCAACTGTATCGAATTTGATGTTTCCAATTCCTTGGACTATCGGCACTCTCTGCAGATACCCAAATTGCCTCATAACTCGTAGCGGAATGTACGCAACCAATCCATTGGTGCCTACTAAAGGGATAAAATCATGTTGCGTAGTCATGAAAGCCGGATCCCTTACTTTCGTCTAATCAAAAAACCCATTGTACCCTATCCGGAGTCACATTATCGAACTCTTGAACAAAGCGACTCGGAGATACTATTCGGTAGTATCCTTTGACCCTCTCTCGGTGTGACTCGATCCAATTCTCCGTTGGAAGGCATGATCCTAAGGGATTGAGTATTCTCTTTGATAAATGCTCCATTGTCCACATCTGAAGTACCAAATTTGATGCATAGAAGAAATCCCTTTTCTTTTGACACTCGGTAGTAGCTGTGAAGATATCAACGATAATAATAGGCACCAAAGTGGGGGTCTTTCCCTTGATTCCCAGAAACACACTTTGAATCATATTGACAGTTGAAAAGGTAACCTTTCCATGCTTTTGCGGGAACAACAGTAGATTAACCAAAGTTAGTCCAAAGGCTTGCACTCGCTTCTCCTCCCACTGCTGTCTGCTAATGAAGAAGTCCTCATGGTGTTGGTCATAAGATTCTTTTTCCCCAAATCGCTTGTATAGGAACTCTAACGGGCATGATTTCGCGTTCGGGTGTTGGTTCATGCTAACTTGCCTTAACCCCAAAAACTTACAAAACTGTTCTCTGGTTCCACTAGTTGTGTGACAGCCCCACCTTCCCCTAAGGCGAACCAAAGGGGTTGGCGGACCGCCTGCCCACTCTCGCCAGGACTACGAAGTCGAATCACACAAACCCTAGATTACGCGCGATTGAAACCAAAGAAACAAACACTCGGAGACTACTACGCCGATTACACACAACTAAAATGTTCCGAATGATTACAAGTAGTAGTCTCCGAGTGTTTGTTTTCTTTGGTTTCGATCGCGCGTAATCTAGGGTTTGTGTGATTCAACTTCGTAGTCCTGGCGACAGTTGGGCAGGCGGTCCGCCAACCCCTTTGGTTCGCCTTAGGGGAAGGTGGGGCTGTCACAGTTGGTATCAGAGCCACGTCGCGTGGTCTCTGCGTGAAGTGATCTTGGGCCAAGTGGTGTTATGGTCCTGATTTTGTGAATGTATTTAAAGGATTTAGTGCTCTTCTTGGGCATAAGTTATGAACCGTGTGTGTTATAAGTGTAAAGATCTTTATCATGGGAATTGAGGAAGATAGGTAGGTATGTCGGGTAGGAATCTTTAATAAGGATGATTTACTCTTGGAACCGGCCGGCTCGAGTTGTGAATTATCTTATTTTGGATTTTTGTTCCCGAATACGAATGAGGTGGGGGGCCTAGGTTAGAAATGACTTGGGCAGACTAGAAATGTGATTCTATGGCACTTTGAGTGATATATTAGGGTTTCATTAAGTGCGGTTCGCCTGTTTAAGATATAAACCATGTTATTCTTATAAGTTTTGGGCAGAGCTCGTGGAGAGGTTGGAGATGAGCCATGTTTGACTCCGTGTAAGGGTAGTCACGAGAGGGAAGAAGCTCTTAGTTAGTTGTTTCGCACTTTTGGGCTTAATTTATATATTGTATTATGGAGAACCCCAATATTTTCATGGGATTTCTTTTGCTTGTATTTGAATGACTGCTACTATATGATTTGCCTGATAAAATGATGTTATATGTATATTTGCTTTTGAGTTGTGTCTGCTTTTGTTATTTGTGTCTGCATATATTTGATTTAATATTGTATTCGCGCTTCGACCCTAGATTGGGTAGACCTATGGAGGGTACTCGTAGTGGAAGAGGTCGTGGGCGCGGACGTAAGCAACCCTCGAATGAAAGGGGTAACTGGGAACCAAGACCTGAACCAAATCCCTGAACCTAGGGTCGACCCAAATGCTCAAGTAGCCGCTGCTATCCAGCGTATGACTGATCTGCTAGCCCAGGTAGTGGAACACCAAGGCCAAAACTCTAATCCTCAACCTGGAAACCCTGGTAACCATGTAGAGGGCGAGGATAGAGCCCTTGAAAGATTTCAAAAGTTTTCCCCACCAAAATTCCTTGGAGGGCCAGACCCTGATGTGGCCGAAAGGTGGTTGGAGAAAATGGTAGATATTTTTGCCGCCTTGCACTATACGGAGGAGCGGCAAGTGACTTTTGCTATTTTTCAACTGGAAGGGGCAGCCCGTTCTTGGTGGTAGGGGTGTGCATTCGGTGCAAATTCGGTAATTCGGTGCACTGAATTCGGTGAATTCGGTTATTCTATCTCTAGAAATCTAAACCGTTTCAATTCCGAATTGGACATAACCGAATTCATACCGCAACCGATTTCAAATTCGAAAACGGTAATGAATTCGGTTTAACCGAATTCATCTATTATTAAAAAAAAAACTTCAAAACTTTTCCCAAATTCATCTATTAGCTGAAATCCGACTTTTCCCAAATTCACCCGAAGTGATTGTGTAATTTTTAATTTACAAATTGGGGCTCCTAAATTATAATACATTCATTATGCTCCTCAATGATTTAAAAATTATTACGAATTTGATCCTCAAATTTATTCATAATTGAACACATTACTTATGTTCTAATCATTTTGTGGTTTAATTGGCATTTATTTGATCACTTATACCTAGAATCCTTAGTCTATGATTTAGGAACACATAAAAGTGATTAATTCAAACTAGAATAAACCTTAGACTGTATAATAATTGGTGATAATTTATGAATTTATAATTTACAATGATTAATAATAAGTAATATTAGTTACAAACTTACAAAATTACAATGATTAGTGATAAGTTATATTAGTTACAAACTTATAATTTATTTCCAATCAAAATAAAACTTATTTACTTATATATGTTATTGTGAAAGTCAATACACTAATACATTGATTTGTAATTCATATGCATTTACTTACACTGCTAACTGCTTAGTTGTCTTATCTATACTTAAAGCCTTAAGAATTAAGATTAGTGAATAGATAATATGAATTTTATGTTAAATATGTAGAGTACACTAATACTTGCAAGTTACAGATTACGCATTCAAATATTCAATAATTCAAAGTTTCAAACATGAATGATATATCAAATTACCAATATATAAATTCTAATTACTAATTATGTTTATTGTTTAATATTTAGTATTATACATATATGTATTAATTATTATCTAATTCTAGTCATGTTACTCATGTATAAATTAATAAGTATTATAGTTATCTTATATTGTTATCATGTTATGTATTATTATAGTCATATAACAATTAACAAATACTAAATAATATATTGTACATTATTATATATTTTATTATTATAAGTACATGGTATGATGATAATACCATATACTAATTATTATTAATAGCATTTACCTATATAATATAATAAAGTATTAGTAGTATATACTAATACTAAATAGCATTTATCTATATATTATATAATTTATATACCAATTTGGTAATTCGAATGCGGTAATGCGGTACCCGATTTCAATTACCGAATTTGAATGCGAAATCGGTTATTACCAAATTCATAATCTCATTACCTATTTCATACCATATTACAATTCGGTGAATTCGGTATGTGCCGAATTTGTACCAATTACCAAATACCCGATTTCAAATTACCGAATTGAATTGAAATCGGTTATGAATTCGGTATGAACCGAATTTGCTCACCCCTACTTGGTGGAACGTTATAAGGGCAGAAGTGGGAATGAGAATTTACCCCAAGGACGTGGGTGAACTTCATGAGGGAGTTCAACGCTAAATTTTTCCCTCCTCTAGTGCAAGAAAAGAAAGAGGAGGAATTTATAAGACTCCGCCAGGGAACTCAAACTGTAGCCGAGTACGAGAGCCAATTCACTCGATTGTCTAAGTTTGCCCCCGAACTAATCATGACCGAGCAGAGACGAATAAGACGTTTTATTCAGGGTTTAAATGTTGAGA
Source organism: Coffea humblotiana (assembly GCA_023065735.1). Taxonomy (NCBI): domain Eukaryota; kingdom Viridiplantae; phylum Streptophyta; class Magnoliopsida; order Gentianales; family Rubiaceae; genus Coffea; species Coffea humblotiana. Next base: position 36,793,645 of record CM041213.1, on the reverse strand, counting down.
TCCAGAAGGACTTAGCAAGTAGCCCGAATTGATGTCTTTAGTGACGTAGTGGAGAAGGCTCAACGAGTCGAGGATGCTAGGCTACAAGTGCGAAACTTCCAAGCTAAGAAAAGGGGATTTCCTGGGAGTGGCTCGGAATAAGAGGATAAGAATACACCTCCTAAGATTGGAAGGGGAAACGGGGGAGTACGACTACCGGAGGTATCCAGAGGTGCCTCACAGGAAGGATCGGTTTCTGCTACTCGTGGGTCCTTGTGGATATTGCGGAGGCCAAATCACACGAGGAGAATTGTTGGAAGAAAGAGGGAAAATGCCTGCGATGTGGAAGCGCCGATCATCGGGTTGCTAACTGCCCAGCACGACTGCGCAAAGGGAAAGGGACCCGCAACCAACCAAGACCAACCCTGGACAGTCAAAGGGGGAAGGGACTGAAATGAAAGTACCGGCTCAGGTGTATTGCCTAGAGCCACATCAGGTCCCTGACTCGTCTGAGGACGTAGAAGGTACGATCCGTTGGGTACCTTAGATTTTGCTAGATCTCATTGATAAGAAAATTTCGAGGACGAAATTTCTTTAAGGAGGAGAGAGTGTGAGAACTCGAAAAAAAAAATCCGATTTTAGGGTTTTAGGGTTTTATTCGATTTTCGTGCACACATTTTTTTTATTTTCTTTATTATATTCATTTTACATATATTTATAAGTAAATATAGTTTTTAAACCATTTTTCTAGTATAAGTGAGTTCACGAGAGATTTGGAGCGAATAGCGGATGTGGGACCCGCTAGTGCGTTAAGTGAGAGAAATTCAGCCAATTGGTTAAGTTGTGCAGTAAGGCATTAAATTACTAGGTGTTAAGTGATAATTAGAGGTTGGTTAGATATTTGGTCATTAGTAAGCTAAAGGATAAGAAAGAAATCCAAAAGTGCCACGTGTCGCGACGGGATTGGGCCAAGTTTTGCCTAACTTTTCCTTAACTTTACCAAAAGCTAATTTTGACCAAAATCATCTTCATTTTAGCATACTCTTGGCTGAAACTTGAAGGGAAAGAAAAGAGACAGAGTTTCAACCATTGGCTTCAATTTCTTGTCCAAATCTTGAAAACCAACCGATAAAAATCCGAATTCCTCCGTAGAAATCGCTTATTAAGTGAGATTGAAGGTGCTTGTGGAGTGATTTTGCAAAGGAAAGCTCTAAGTTGCTATCTTTCTTGAGGTTAAGGTATTTTTGCTTGGAACTTAACTTTTGTTCATAATAAATGGTGAATTAGTGGCTTGTAGTAGTTAAATAGCTTGTTTTGTAGATGATTTCATGGATTGAAGTGAAGTTAGGTGAATTTCTTATTTTCTTGGGAATTTTTCTGTTTTCATATGATGATCATAGTTGGCTTGAATTGATGGCTTAAAATGGTATAGAATTGGAGCTAGTGTGTGTTAATTGTGGTTATTTGCGGAAATTTCAGCTTTGTACACAAGATTCCAGCTTAGGGTTACATGTGGTAGTAATCTGCCCTGTTTTTTCACTGTATGTTCGTCCTTGAGGAAGACCGAATCAGCCCTTGCTCAAAACATGAAATTTGTAGGTATTTGAGTTAGCTAGCTACTGGTAAAATTTCAGCTCAATCGGAGCATGGTAGGATGTGAAATAACCGAAATACCCTGACTGCCACAAGCTGCAATTCGTAAACAGTTTTGTGAATTCACCAGTTTGGGCTGCATTTTTCACCCTGATTCGTATCCAATTAGCTTTTGGCCAAAACACAAAAATTGTAGCCCTATATTTTAGCTTTCCAAAGCCTCTGAAAACACCCCAAACGGAGTTGTGTAGCCTGCGTTATTGCCGGTTAAAGTCAGTGCTGACAACCAGACTGATCATAAACTTTTGGATCTGTGATTGGCAAATTCGACTTAGATAAACTATAAATTAGGTTAGGTGGCCTTCATGAAAGTTGTTCCCCCCTGTCTTAGCTTCGAAATGGTATAAGGGTCACCCCGATTCAATAACCATAGCTCCGGTTATAACTAAAATACTACGAGATGCCAAATCTGCCATTTAGCTTTTGTCTTCAAAATTGATATTTGCTTGTACTATTGCACTTGTGTTGTACTTGGATGATTTTGGAGCCTAATGGAAGGGCTATTGTGGTAACCTTACTTGTGTGTATTGTGGGGCTGAATTAAGGAAAAGAATGAAGCCATAAATGGCTGGAAATTTGGTAAACACAAAGGGCGTGCTACCCAAATTTGCACTCAAGGGTTAAGTAGAATTACGCTTGTCTTGAGTACGGTTTTGAGGACGAGTCTAACTCGATTTGTTTAGGTTATTCGAGTTTCCTTTTGTGGAGATATATAAGTTGAATTTCGGCCGAAACTTGTACCCTTGGAATTTACAACTGATAGAAATACGTTTCTTTCATTTCTTCGACCCAAACGACATTTTTCACATATAATGGCTTCAAAATTTCACCGTTTGAAAAGTGATCAAGGGTTTTACGAATAGTCTCTAAATAAGTCTCAATTACTTGATTCTCGTTAAACGAAATGTTTAAGTTTCGGGCCTTAGTTACTTTCAATGCTCTTAAAAAATATTTCCTCGCAGATTTGAACTCCAAGAGCGGAGTAATACCCAAAACCAACGTGTAAAGGCACTGCATCTGTTGTGAGTGTACCATCCCCTTAAATTGGTGCTTATCTGATTCATCTGTACTTGCAACTTGCAACTTGATTATCTGTGACTTTTGTATGCTTCGTATGAAACGAGGGTGTACTTTATCACACTCGTTTCTCTCACCTGGTTATTCTGGTTCCTGTATACTGTATAAATCTGTATTTGTTCTCTGTATCTGTTATCTGTACCTGTTTTCTGTATTTGTTGATGTCGTTTGGAAAATTAAATCCAACGACCTTTCTGTTACCTTTGAGCTCAAATCCTGTGGCTAGTTATTCGAGTCGAGCCGGTAAAAGCCTGGTCGATTAGATAACGAACCACAGTAGTCTGTTTCTGAGAAAATCTTTGGGTATTGAGACTCTGGATTTTCGGTATACTCGAGTATTACCACCTTCTGTTCGGTTGAGGTGTTCAGGCCCGGCAAGGGGTATGTTTGGTTGACGGAATTCGGTGTAAAGTGGGGTCTACGGACATGTTGGTTCTATCTATGTTGACGGAGAGTCAACGGGTTGGATCAAGTATCGCAATTGGGCATTTTGGCTCCTGAGAGCCACCTGTATCCTTTCTCTTTGAAATGTTTATTTATTTCCCTATCTGGTGTGTATAACTGCATGATTGATACGTGAAATGCCATGATTCATGACTACTTGTACTTCTGGTACCTCATTGAGCGTAAGCTCACCCCTTCCCGTTATCTTTGTTTTCCTTACAGGGAACAACACTTTTGAACCATGATTTTGAAGAAAGTGTCAAGCTAGTGTAAATGTTATTTTGTTACGCTCTTTTGTAATCAAAACCCTAGTTACTTTTATCAAGTATCACGTTTTGACTTGTACAACTTTCTATGTATGTACTTAAGTGTTTAAGCATGTATATTAGGTGTATTCGTTTGAGATACTACTTGTAATCATTCGGAACATTTTAGTTGTGTGTAATCGGCGTAGTAGTCTCCGAGTGTTTGTTTTCTTTGGTTTCGATCGCGCGTAATCTAGGGTTTGTGTGATTCGACTTCGTAGTCCTGACGAGAACTGGGCAGGCGGTCCGCCAACCCTTTTGGTTCGCCTTAGGGGAAGGTGGGGCTGTCACAAGTTGGGTATACCATAGGGTAACCCTTCTCAAGTATTTGCAATAATCCTTCTATTTCCTCTAGGGTTGGTGTCAGTTCACATTCTCCAAATCGGAAAACGAAACTCTCCGGATCCCAGTACTCGAGCAAAACTTGAATGATCGCTATATTTGGGATTATGGTCAGGAGACTTGGCAAATGCCCTATATACTGGAATAGTCTGTTCATTTCATGCGCCATGTTGTTCTTCTAGTCTATCAGCTCACGAGGTATTTGATTTAACATTTTGCATGGAGCTATATGGGGGGAGATTTCACTTTTAGTACCTTACCTTGGGATTTTACCTCTTAGGCAAAGCAAAAATTGTAAACATGCAAGTCTCATGGGATTAAATATCCGAGACACATGGTGGCTTATTCCTAATGTGGGATTCCCTATACGGCATTCCCTTCTAAGATTTATGCATGATGCCAATTTATTAAAGCGATAAAATATGCAATTTAAATGATAGAATGACCTAAAGGGACCCTTTATACGCCAGGGTAGGCCTAAAATTATATGCAATTATTAATCTATGAATGTAATATACCAAAATCTTTAAACGTGTAATAGCCTATCTAAAAGGGGTAGGTTCTAAAAGATGGTCATGCCAGACCCCTTATTTTCTAGTATTTGTGCATGCAAAAGATAAGAAACAAGGAAAGTTAGTTCAACACATAGCACGTTGTGGCAATCAATTAATATGAAAGTAATAAAGAACAATAATGAAAGAGGGGTGGAATCCCTCCCCTCGTGCCTAGTGTCTCTAGTTTAGGATGAGGTTGACTCTATCCTATAGGTGTTTCTAATATGGATGCATGAGGTTAGGCTTATTAATGCATTTAGACTCGATAAGTCTCCAGGTTCCCAAGCCTTCAGACCAAAAGGCGAAGGGTCATCAATCCCAGGACCTTTGGTTGGTGGCTCGAGTGATTCCTTAGGCATCGTTATGGGCGCAGAGTACACCATCCACCTACCTAAAACAATCGATCCAAATCCTACAAGAAGGTGTGGGAAACGCCCATGAAAAAGAAAAATAGGGTAAATAAAACTATGCATGCACGTATGAGGTGCTTTTCTTTTGAAGGGAGGGATTATACCATCAAATGCGGTCGACAGTTCTAGGGTAACTATTCCTCCTCCCAAAATGCAAGCGCAATACAAATAAAAAGCAAATAAATAAATAAACCATCCATTCATCACATACGCGGTGTGCGAGGGGTGATTACGCACGCTTGCAAATGCAAAAACCCTAAAAAAGAGGAAAACAGGAAAGGAAAAAGAAAAAGAAAAATGCAACCTAAAAACATCCAAATGTGATATATAAGAAGGTTAGAAAAAGAAAATGATTGACTAAAACAGATGCTCGGACTCTCTAAGTCTCCAGTGGAGTCGCCAACTGTCGCGCCCCATTTTTAAATGAAAAATAAATAATGAGTTTTATGAAAATGAATTTTTGGTTTGGTTGATTTTGATTTGAAAAATGTGAGTTTTTTATTTTTAGAAAATAAATAAAGAAATTGGGCCTAAATGGGGTTTGAAAGTGCGATGATTTGGACCCAAATTATTGTTTAAAAAGGGTTTTAAATAAAAACAGGAGTCGCCACTTGATATCGAGTTAAGGTGTACCAAGTCACCTAAAATATTTTGAATAAATAAATAAATAAAAGCAGAAAAACCCTTTTTAAACGACTCCAAGTCTACGTAAATCAAAGAAAAAGGTTCAAGAGTCACATTTGAAGAAAGAGAAGACAAGGATAAAAATCCAAGGCACCCTTTCAACCTAACCAAGGCTAGTTGCGTGATTTAGTCAAAAATTCTTATTTTAATCTAAAAATTTATCACATTTGGATGTATTATATGAATGCAAACCTTAGACTTAAGAGAGTATTGGGGGGTCAAATTATCTCTTCGAAATTATTTGATGCAAATCGCATTAATTGCGACGCCCAAAAGTAAATTTTCGAAGAAGTCACGAATTATGCAAAAATATGAGACTCAAAGAGAAATGAAAAGAAAAGAATAAAATAAAATAATTATATACGTGACCTAAAGGAATGCATCATAACGGGTACGGAGAACTAATATTCGTGACTCAATTTTCCCTTTTATAGAGGGAATACGAGCGTGCTAAGATTAGAAAGCCAAACTCGTCCATATCCCATATCCAAGGAGTTATACCTAATCTAATCAAGCAAATGCACTATCCTAATTCTAATTCTTAAATGAAATGCAAATCTAATGTTATGTTTTCATGCAAAGGAGTAAGGAATATACATATAAGGGGAAATATGGGATAAGGGAGATAAATATAAGGGAATATGGGATAAGGGATGTACATATATAAGGAAAGTGTCATGCAAAATAAAAAAACCCTAAAAAGTGAAAAATATGCATGAGATGAAATAATGTTATCACACAATCATATGATCTAATGCATAGAATGATTCCTAAGGGTCTAGCATTGGACAATCCCACACCTATGAGTCCTTACTAGCGTTGGACTAGTAGGAAAATCGAAACAAAATGCCACAACTAACGTTGGACTAGTGTGGAATCGGAAAAGGGGCCACAACTAGCGTTGGACTAGTGTGGTGACGTCATGCATTCATTTATAACTAAACAATCATGTAAAACTAATAAAGAGCAAATAAACACATAAGTTCACATAAACACGTAACAAATAAGCATGATATCTAGATGCAAGGTCCTAGAAAAGCGATAAACACATAGCACATAGGCATGCAAAACACACAAAACAAATAAAGCAAATAAAACCCTAACTATTATACTTGGAGCCTTAACTACAATCTAAGGGGGGAAGAAATAAAAATAAATAAATAAATAAAATAAATACCTAACTATTACATATGCTATCTAAATACAGATTTCGAACTCACTAACTATTAAAATTTGGCATTCAAGTGCCTTTTAAATAGTTAAAATTGGCCAAAAATAAATATTCAAAAATTGAAACAAATAAAGCAAATAAAGAAATGAAATAAAACATTCAAAAGGCATGCAATTAAACACATAAAATCACATAAGTGCACATAGGGTCAAATAAAGTGAAAATAAGGGATAGAGTGTACCTCCCTTAAGTTGGAGCCCTAATGACATGAATTTACTTATTTACCCTCCAAAATAATAAAGGGGTCAAGGCATCACTTTAATTAACAAATAATTGCAAAAAGAATGGAAATAAACACAAAATTATATCAATCAAGATATTCAAATAAAAGTAAACAAACCATTTTTGACAAATTAAAACAACCAAGGACCCAATTGAAAGAATTAAAGAAATATGAGGGCTTAAAACATTATTGTTACGAATGCTAAGGGTCTAAATTAAAAGAAATAAAGTTATGGACTTAAGAGGAAGCCTGCCCAAAACTAAGTGTTAGAATTCACAAAATAAATCAAAATCCTCTCAGCAAACCCCAAACAAAAAATATTACCCAAAGATTTAATTGTTTTACTAAAAATCTAAATAAAACTATAAATCTAGAAAAAAGTTATTAAATCTTCAAATTCCTCCTAATACTCACTAAAAACCTAACCAAAATCACATTAAAACATGCCAAAAACTATTAAGATTTGAAAAGGGCAAAAGAATGGCTGATCCTCCAGATTTTTGGGCCATAGTAATATTACATAGAACTTGACGGGGTAAAGTGAAATTTTTGGGAAATGTTTCGTGCAAACCCACAAAGGAAGCTTTCTTCTTCGCAGATTTCCTTCTGCAACTTGCCGGGTTCATCAAACGCAAGGGAGAAACCCATCCCTCCCCAAGGCTTCTGACACCACATCTATACACTCAAAGCCATAAACTATACTTGGAACAATCATCGATCAGCAAAATCCAACCAAATGAGTTGCAAAATAAGCGGCCAAATTTCAGATTATTCATGCAAAACATTTGAAGAACAAGATTCTGCAACTGGAAGCTTTTATCTTCTTCTTCAGTTTCTTTTTGCTACAATATGCTGGGTTTCTTAAATGCAATCCTAACGCAACTAACATCCCAGCCAACCAATCAAAGCCTCGATATTAAACCAAAGACAATCACAAAACTCAACAAGCCAGCAACTCAGAATGAGATTATGCCAATTCTAGAAAACTTTTCATACAAAATTCATGCGAATTGGTACGAGGAAAGCTACTACGACAAAACTTGCTACACTTTTGTTTTTGAACGCAAATTTCCGATCCAAATACACGACTTTGAGCAAAAGTTTTTCGACCAAGCATCAAGACTTCAAACTAAGCAACAAAGCACATAATTTCAACATCCGAACAAGCAAAAACTGAGAAGGAGATTGTGCCGAAATTTGAAAAAAGCTTCATGCAAACCACGAAACAAAAGCAAGTTTCTGCAACTATTTTCGGCATGCTGAAGCTATTTTTCTGCAATATTATCCACAAGTTTATGTAGTTCTCAGCTATTCATCAATCTAGCCCATCAAACAACAACTACAACCCGCCATTTTGATAGAAAGAGAAACAATCCCACCCCTCTAGTATCAAGCATATGAACTAGATTTCCTAACCTTGATAAACTAAGCTTCTGGGATGAAAACATGCAATGCAAGAAAGAACATAAGAAACAAGAGACCAGGAAAACAACCATGTATAACCGAGATATTGCTAAACAAACAATGAAACCAGAAACAAATGTGAACACAGACTTTGGTTAGAACAACTAGAACTCTGAAAATGAAAGAAAAACTGTGGCTGCAACACAGGCAGCAGAAACATCAAATGTTCATCATACTTTTCACAGAAAATCCGAAGGAAAACAAGCAACTCTGGCCATTTTCTGAAACTTTTCTGATGCTTAGACATTTTAACAATTTCACGCGACAGCTAGTGCAAGCCATCTTAGACACAACAAATCATTACAACTTGGCTTTCTAAACTTACAAACGAAGGAGCATGTTCACCAGTAACCTTGCTCGACTAAAGGAAATCAATATAAATACAACTTTAGCCATCCTAAAGAACAGTTTACCAACATCACTGTAACAAGTCGAAATCTTTCGAACTTGTTGTAGCAAAATCTTACGTACAAACTTCAACTAAAACCACTTGATCCTTGGCAACAAAATACTCAAACATTCTTCCTACCTTGAAGACATAGATTTCAGCATAACAAAATCAGAATAAAAAACACTAGCTGGGAACTTCTTGCAACTTATCTAGCACACGAAATCAGATGCATTTTCAGAAGAACTGGCCATATAGATGTCTTTTCTTTTTAAAGCTAACATCTTGCTACTAAACCACAACCTAACAACAAACATAAACAGCACTGAATAGATCTCAAACCCTACTATACCCAACATGCAAAAAGCTTTGAAATCTAAGACAATAAGGACCAAAGGTGCGACTTTTAGTTTGTCAGATTACATGTAGGGGAAGCACTATCTGTTCATGGATTCTTGATTGAATTTTTCAGATTCACCTTAAATGAACAAGGGGGACGCAGCCAAGCTCATCAACAGTACATCAAAATTAACAAACAGAATCGCAATCATCGCCATCAAGCATTGACAGTCACAGAAACTTAAAAAAAGAAGAACCTCATGCATAGGGGACCCAAAACTTTATAACAATCGTATTTAACCAAAAATCTACCATTACCTGATGACGATTCTTGGATGAGGTTAATGCCAAATAAAACGAGCAGGAGTTGTGTGAGAACCCGAAAATTTTCACATTTTCAAGTATTATTTTATTTCTTTGCCTATATTTTATACTATCCTTTGAAAATATTAAATTTTTTGTACATTTTACAAGTAAGTACAATTTTTAAATCATTTTCCTAGTATAAGTTAGTGTACGTAACTTGAAGTGCATTTGTTCGATGTGGGGCCCGCTAGTGCGATATAATTTTGCCGATTAAGTGATGAAGTATTAAGTGACATTACTTTCCAAGGTGCTAGGAGATGATTAGAGGGTAATTAGGTAGACTAATTATTGGAAGTGAGAAGATCAGCTTAAAACCTAAAGGACGCCACGTGTCGCGTTCCGATTGGAGGAAGACTTGCCTAACTTTCTCACCTTTACTAAACCAAATTTTGACCAATTTCATCCCATTTTTCCTTGCTCTTGGCTGGCCCTTTGGAGGAGAAAAACAAGAGAGAGCTTCTTCAATTTCTAGCTCCAACCTTGGTCAAATCTTGAGTTCCAACCGATCAAATCGCAAACCCTTCCATAGGAGTGCTAACTAAGGAGGATTAAAGGCTTTGGTGGAGTTGATTTGGAGAAAGAAAGGCTAAGCTACCACTTTCTTTGAGGTTCTAAGGTAAATTACTAAGAACATCCTTCTTTGGTTCCAATAGTTGCAAATTAGTGGCTTGTGGTTGCCACTTTGGTGGTTTTGTGCATTAATTCTTGGTTATAAGTGGTGAGGTGTGGATTTTCGGTTTTCTTAGAAAATTTTCTGCCCTGTCTGACCAGTGTTGTTCGGCCATGATGGAGGCCGAATTGGACTTAGCTCAAAACATGAAAGTTGTAGAGAATTGAATCTAGATTAAGCCTGTAAAATTTTAGCTCAATCGGAGCACTGTATCCTGTGAAATGACTATTTTACCCCTGCTTCCCTGTTTCTGTCCGAGAATGATAATCAGCATCTGTAATTGGCTCTTTTGGCTGGGAAGATGAATGAATTAGCTTTTGATTCCTTCTTAAGAATTGTAGCCTTGTATCTTAGCTTTCCAATGGCTTTGGAATCAACTGAATCTGAGTTGTGTGTGCTGAGATATGATTGAATAAATCAGGACTGCTAGTTGAATTTCACAGTGAGCTTTGAACTGGAATATCTGGGTCTGTTTGGGTAAATTTGACTAGGTTACGTTGAGAACTGGGTTGCGGTGTCTTCATAAGAATTGTAGAGCTATGTCTTAGCTTCGAAACGGTATAAAGTTTACCTCAATCCGATAGGTGTAGCTTTGGTTGTGACCAATACGCTAAAAGATGTCAAACCTGTCATTTTGTTCCTTGTCTTAAACCTTAATCCTGATCCCTTTTCTAGTTTGGTTTTGTAATTGAATGACTTTTAGCCTTTTTAACGGCTATTGTAATGAGATTATTTGTATGTGATTTTGGGGGCTGATTGAGGAAAATAATGAAGCCATAAATGGCTGGAAAATAGATAAATACAGAGGGCGTGCTGCCCAAATTTGCACTCAAATGGCGATTTCAAATTTTAAGAGCAGATATAAGTTTTACAACTATTTTACTCATGTATTTTGGAATAAATGCACTCTTTTTACTTTCAAAATCATACTTATACATTGTACTATTAGTTATTCGGATTTTCTTTGATTTATCAAACATTTTGATGGTTGAACTATGCTACTTTCTCATGATTATTTTAGGGTTTCTTGGTGACTAAGGTGTTATCCGGAAGGAATACTTTGGACGTTATTTTGTTTGTTTAGGTGAGTGTTCTATATACGATTTGTTTCTAATGACTATGTGAATTGTTGTGACTATTTGGATTGTTGCTTTGTTATGTGATTGAGGTACGCTATATTTCCATTGACTACGTGGCTTGTTATAGTTGTTTGAACTCTTAAATGTTTCAATGAATACTCAAAATGACTTTTCTATGCGAGTGTGTACTTTATCGCACTCGACCTAAATGAACGTGAAATTTTCAATGATTGAATGATCAAATGTTACTTGTGCATGAATGTAAGCCTTCTGGCTGAACTGGGCCCCTGCCCTTTGTTACTGGTCGACTCGAGCCAGAAGCGGACTCGGTCGGACGATTAGTGACCCTGGGTGAATGTTTGGTATACTCGAGTATGACCACGAAGTTGGCGGAGATTGGGGAATGAAATGAATGAACGAACGACAAGGAAATGAAGGAGTTTTCACTTGCAAACAATGTTTTAATGATCGGAGAAATAAGGAAAATATTAGGCGAATGAATGAACGAACGAACGAATAGCTCCTCGTGAGCATGTATCCTTTTAATGAATGTGTTACTATCACTTTCATTTTGTAAATGTTTTCTAAATTACTTGCTAATTGCTGATAAACGTCCTTGCCTAATTATTTGTTTGAGTATATAGAACCTCGCTGGGCTTTTAGCTCATACCACGTCTTTTGTTTTCCTTACAGGGGTTGCAAGTATGGGCGAGAGATCTGTATAGAATAGAATAGCCTAGTTTTGTTTTGAATTGTTTTGTTTTGGCTTTTATTCTCGCTCTAGTGCTTGGTTAGGGGTGGATTGTTTTGAGAATGTATAGCTTTTGTTATTTGGGACTGTATATTTGTGTAAGATTGGAATGAATGTAAATACATGTTTCCATTTTGGGATTTAAAATTTCTTTCTCCTCGAGGTTTATCTTATTTTGTTCGGAGAGAGTGAACGAGTCCTGGCGAGAGCTGGGCAGGCGGTCCGCCGAACCCTTTGGTTCGCCTTAGGGTAAGGTGGGGCTGTCACAAGTTGATCTCTATGGAACCTTTGAAACCCTCCTGGTTTCTTCCTGCAATCTTTCCTTCCGCCATCACTCTCTATTGCTTTTTCTTTCTTGTTTTTCTCAACCGATAGCTCTCAGTTCTTTTTTTTCTCGACCCTTCAGCCGCCACCAGATTTTGAGCCTTTTATAGGCATGCCATCTCCCAAAACCTAGAACTAATGGAGGAGATTTTAGGGCTGCATTTTCGGTCTTCATTTCAAGCCATTAGATGGCTTTTGTCCTATATCTCTTGGAGTTGTTGGATCAAAGCCAGATGAGGGTGAGGTTAACGGATCCGAGGGTGCTAAAAAATGAGGGAAGAAATGAGCGAAATCTAAAAAATGCAGCTCCGTCCTTGCTTCTTGCTGGTGCAGCGTAAGGGAGGAGCAGAGCACGCGCGCGTGGCAAGCCCCCTTTTTTTTTTTAGGAAATGATTTTCTAAATAACATAAAAATGAAATAAGGTCAATAAAAATTAAATAAAATGCTAAAATATTATTCTTTTCATTTTATCGTTATATTTTACTAATTTTCAATTAATTTAGGTAAACAAAAAACGTTAATTCCTAATTAAAGTTAATTTGCAACAAATTTTCAATTATTGAATCTAAAAGAATTAAAACCCATATTTTTGTAACAATTTTTCTTTTTACGGAAATTTAATGCCAAAAAATGTCTTAAAATCAAATTAGGAGACTAATGAGCAAAAATGAATAATAATTATCATTTAATCCATAAAAATGAAAATAATAATAAATAAAGCTAAATTAAAAAAAATTGGTATCTAAAATGCTAAAAATGTCTAAAAACAAAAATCATGAAATTAATAAACAAAATAGGTGATAATTATCAATAAAAAATAAAATAAAAATAAAATAAAATAAAAATAGATTAAAAATTTGGTGTCTACAATGTGTTTTGCATGTTTTTCTTGGCCTCACGAGCATCCGCTCACCTCGTTAGATTTGTTTTCCTTAATAGGAGTTGAACTGAAAGGGATTATGGAAAAGCCTACTTGATGACTCTTTTGACTAGGATTTTAGAATGTATTTGTCTAGACATCCTTTTGGGAAATTGTATATTTTGGAAAGTGGATGTATTTTGAACTTGTGATGTAAGATTGAATATTTATGTATGGAAATGACTCCGTGCCTTATTCCGATTTCATTGTTAGTATTGTATCTCAAGTTTGAACTGGAATTGTACCGAGTCCTGGCGAGAGTTGGGCAGGGGTCCCGCCGATACTCTTTGGTTCGCCTTAGGGAGAAGTGGGGGCGTCACAGTTGGTATCAGAGCACTAGGATTTGGGAGATATACTAGAGACTTTACTTCTAAGAATAGGAATGAGATAATCTAGTTATACCCTAAATTATATTTGAGCGAGTTAGTGACTCTAAGTTTCTAACCCGGAAATTATGGTTGTTTTGCAGGGATGGAGAATGGAAATGGAGGACCTGCTGCAAATGGTAATGGTCATGCTAATGGCCACGTGGAGCCCCTTAGGTCTATTTAGTATAGAGCACAGGGTGGAGGAGCTCGTATGCGTTACTCGCCTTCTACTAGGTTTCCTCGATATATCTGTAGGGCGACATACGCTTATCCGAATGACCTCGTATTTGCTCTTGATGATGAGCGTCGCCAGTTGGTGAATACCAACAGAGCTCTACTTCAAGAGGTGGAGGAGTTGAGCATTTTGGTGAATGCTCAGAGTGTTAGGATTGCTGAGTTAGAGGGGACAATAGTGGACGAAATGGCTAGGGTTGAAGCCGCCCGTGACGAGTTTCAGAAAGTTAGGGCTCGACTTACAAAGATAGGCGAGGAGGTTCGGGATCGGGCTGTTGGGATCCTAGCAGACACTCCCATGCTGATTGATGAGGTGGTGGACGTTGTGTAGAATCCGACTCAGGAGGAGGATCCGGAGGAGGACTCTGAGAAGGAGATTCCACCTAATAGCCCTACTGTGGACTAGACCTAAAGTGATAGACTTTTGACTTTTGTAGTTAGAAATAGTTGGGGTGATGCTAGTGCGTAGGCCATTGTATTTTGCTTGACTGTGTGGCCTACTTTGGAGGCATTTGGCTCTACTTTAGTTGTACATGACTAAAAGTACTTTTGTGGCACCTGTGTGCTATATTTTTGTAATACCCCATGACTTGCTAATTGTATGAACTTTGAAGTGTAAATACATGTAAATTATTGTTATTTCCAACGTTTTCATGATTGGATCTTATTTTAAGTATTTTCTTGCGTAATTATTTTATTTCTTGCACTAGGCATAACTAGGATTATGGACGGACAAAAGAGTGGTCGAGATCATGGGCGTGGGACTAGACAAAATCCAACCTCAAGGGGATGATCAGAAATCGGCAACTAGACCGACCTAGAGACAAGAGAATCTAGAGGGTAACCAAGTGGTTACTGCCATTAATAGGATGACTAATATTCTTGAACAATTAGCTGAGAGACAGGGTCTAGGGCCACTTAACCAACTTGAGGGTCAGGATAGAAGGGAAGATAGAGCCTTGGAGAGGTTTCTGAAATTTAACCCGTCTAAGTTCATTGGAAAACCTGATCCTGAGGTAGCGGAGAACTGGTTGGAGAGGATGAACAACATATTCGCTGCCTTAAACATATTCGCTGCCTTAGACATACCGAAGATAGGCGAGTGAACTTTGTTGTTTTACAATTTGAAGGTGTAGCACGTGCTTAGTGGAACATGATAAGGGGAAAGTGGGAGAGAGCCCAAACTCCTTGGACTTGGGAAAACTTTACGAGAGAGTTTAATGAGAAGTTTCTTCCGCCTCTGATCCAAGAGAAGTGGGAGGACGAATTTATAAAGTTAAAACAAGGAACTCTTAGTGTAGCTGAGTATGAGAGGAAGTTCACTAAACTTTCTAAGTACGCTCCAAAATTTGTGACTAATGAGCGGAAAAGGGTAAGATGCTTCGTGCAAGGACTCAATGTGGAGATTCAGAAAGGGTTGGCAGCAGCCCAAATCTCTACATTTACTGAAACTCTGGAGAAGGCGCAGAGAGTTGAGAGTGAGTTGCAAGTTAGGGACTTCCACTCTAAGAAAGGAACATTTCTAGTTATACTTATGGCTAGGTTAGTAAAAGTGCTCCACCTTCCAAGATGGGAAGAAGAATAGGAGGAATAAGGACCGCAGGAGATTCAAGGGGAGTTTTATCTAGAGGAGATTGTAGTGGGTCGGTTTAAGCGAGAGGAGTGCCTTCAAGTGGGCCGGCCGTAACCTCTCAAGTTAGTTGTGGCTACTGTGGCAAGCCAAATCACTCGAAGAATGATTGTTGGAGAAAGTCGGGAATGTGTTTGTTCTGTGGTAGTGCCGAACACCAACTCGCGAATTGTCCAAGTAAGCTAAAGATAGGAAGTAGTACTCAGAGGCCAGAAAAGTCAACCTCTAACCAGACTAGTGCTGGAGGGAGTCGACCAAAGGTACCTGCTAGGGTTTACGCATTGGACTATCAGCAGATTCCCGATGCTACTAAGGTGGTCAAAGGTACGATCCCTATTTTCCACCATTTAACTAAGGTTTTAATTGATTCGGGTGCAATACACTCTTTTGTAAACCTTAACTTTATGAGTAGAGTAGATCTGAAACCAATTAAGTTACCTTATGATTTGGAGGTTAGAACGTCTACTGGGGATCAAAGTTTAATCGTTAACTTGGTATATAGAGATTATGAGATCTGGGTTGGTGATTAAGGGGTATGATGTGATCCTAGGAATGAACTGGTTAGCTCGTTACAATACTCAGTTGAACTATAAGATGAAAACGGTAGAGTTGTGCATTCCAAGAGAGGCAACCCTGATATTGGATTTAAGGGATAGATTAGTCTCATCTGCACTTATCTCAGGAATTCGAGTTAGGAAAATGTTAAGTAAGGGAGTTCAGGAATATATGATTTTTCTTATAAATACTCCTAGTGATAAAGTAAGATTAGAGGACATGCCTGTAGTGAAGGAGTATCCGGATGTCTTTCCTGAAGAGTTAGAATCTTTACCTCGGAAAGGAAAATAGCTTTTAATATTGATGTGATTCCAGAAGTAACACATATCTCTAAGACACCGTATAGGATGGCTCTAACTGAATTGAAAGAGTTGAAATTGCAATTACAAGATTTACTAGAGCGAGGTTTTATAAAAGAGGGTGATTCACTGTGGGGAGCCCCGGTCTTGTTTGTTAAAAAGAAGGATGGGAGTTTACTGCTGTGTATAGATTACCGAGACTTGAACGATGTTACCATTAAGAATAAGTACCCTTGCCCCACATTGATGAATTGTTTGACCAATTGCAAGGCCCGGCAGTATTCTCGAAATTAGACCTGAAACAAGGTTACTATCACTTAAAGATTTTGGAGAAAAATATACCCAAAACTGCTTTTAACTCGAGGTATGGACATTTCGAGCTCGCAGTAATGCCATTTGTGAGGCCCCGCAATTTTTCCTATTTTATTTTTATTTTACTGGCTTAATAAATTATTTACTCACCCGTTTTCTCTAAATATTTTATTCCAACCTTTTAGACCCAATTACATGGAATTATGGTTTACATGTATTTTTAAAATGATTTGTTACGAAAATTAATTTTGGAAGGTTAGATAAGTCAGAATAGTGAATACGTCATTGGAGTCAATAATCGAATCGATGATGCAATAAGTTTGGAAAATTGGAAACTTGTACATTAGTCTTAATATAGGTATTTTTATGTTTAAATATTCAAGTATTAGTTAGTGACACTATTGTTATAAGAATTTCTTAGAAATTTCGCTTTATCGCGCACAAGTCGGAAATACGCGTTTTTACGCGCGCGATTAATTGAGAGACTTTAGACCCTTATTTCTAAACTATTAAGAGTGAATAATATTAGTATAAATGGAAGTGCATTAGAGGTATAATGCACAAGTGAAACAAACTCGAGAGGAATCGAGCACGAAACGCGCGCGTATGCGCGCTATTCTTAGTTGACTTTTTGGAGGAATTTTGGTCACAAATTCATAAGCTTCTCAAGGAAGCTCAATCATCAGCCAACACTCTCTCATTTCTCCCTCTAAACAGCCGTGCAACACCAAGGAAGAAGAAGGAAAAATTTCTTCATCTCATCTCCCTCAATCTTGCACCAAATCACTTCAAATTTTAACCACACTTTGCAATCTACTTGGAGAGCAACTCAAGCTACAAAAGAACTTCAAATCCATGGTTTTTCTTGAGCTAAGGAGGACCGAAATTTCTGCCTTGAACATCTAAGAAGGTATCAAACGATCAAACCTTTAAAACTTGTTAATCTTGAGTTAGATTGAGCCTAGAAGCTTGTAGCTTCTTGTGGGTAGCTTAATTTTGTTGGAAATTTTGGGGTGTGGGCTCTATGAACTCCCACTATGGCTTGATGGACTGACTTTGTGAGTTTTGATGTTAAAAATGTTGGATTGCTGCTTAAATTAGTAGAAATAAGTGATATTATGGATGATAGCTCAAAGGAGGGGAAGGGGAGAATTTTTCCGTTTCTGCCCCTGTGATGTCCGTGGCCCTTAGGGCAAACTTTTGTGGTTCTAGTGACTTGGTTATGATGTTTATATGTTATGTGATATGTGTAGAAAGTTTCATCAAAAAATTCCATGATTTGGTTGGCCAAATGTTGAGTTTTTGGAAGACAGCAAAACTGGAAATTTTTCCCGTAACTGCTCTGGCAGTGTTTTTGTTTTCGCTATAACTTTTTGCTTCATTATCGAAATCGAGTGCTGTTTGCGGCACTGGAAACTAGACATTCCCATATTTCTAATGCTATAAAATGCATGTTCTGATTCCACCTGAGTGATCCGTGCCAACCTTGTAAAATTGACTGTCCTGTTTCTCGTCTGCACTAGGAGCTCTGTTTTGAGTAGCGAATTGATGCTCAAATATGAGCTAGTTGTGGACAGATTTGGAAAACAATTTCTTCTAAGAAATTGTAGCTTTATGAAATTGTAGCTTCAGCAACTTTGAGCTGCTATATCTTAACGCTCAAAACTCTGATTCTTGTTCCGTTTGTTTTGTTTTAAACCTTGTTTCTAACTCTATCTGAGTACCAAATTTCAGAGGCTAGATCGAATTCTGTGATTTTTACCGAATTTTCAAAGTTGGCCAAAAACCAACCCAAAACTGTCTTAGTAAGCTTAAGGCAGCAACTTTGAGCTGAGTTTTGGATATCTTTCATTTGGAATCATGGAAAAATGTCTTCTAGGAACTTTTAGTACTTTGGAAGAAGTTTCCAACGGTACCAAGTTTTCCAATTTTGGACTTATAGAGAGTGAGATACGATTTTCCAAAGATCACTCAACAAATCTGAAATTTCGAACTTAAAGGAAATTGAAGGTTTCGAACTCTCCATTTTCCTTCCATATCACTCGACCGTTTCGCACTTGACTTTAAAGATGCAAATCAGATTTCTCTTATACTTTTAAAACCCCGCTTTTGAGTCTCGATTTACGAGTAATTAACGTTCAATTCATGAATTCTCCTTAGATTGTATACTAGTACAACCTTCTTTAATAAGTAGGGCTTCTAAGTGATATTGTGTAATAGTTGATGGTTATCTGCTCAGGCGCTCAAGGGGACCTTCAAGAGGAACTCGAAGTGGATGCCTAAACACTTGTTTGAACACTTACTCTCTTGTATTGACTAGGTGATTGTTCCATATAGGAGTACGTGATTTGAATAGTTTATGATATATTTACTATATGGTCATTACATGTTAAGTATTACCGCACTCGTTTTCATTTAAATAAAACGTACTTGAATAACTCGACATGAAATACTTGAAATGCATATTTACATGAAGCGTTTCAATGATTAACTATGTTATGACTGCATAAGTCGATTGCAGTGAATCTCCTCGACTCTTAAGTGGTAAAAAAATAGATGGCCAATAAGCGGCCTACTAAGATGAATAATGTCTATCAATTAACCGTGACTACTAACTGTTAACCGTTAACCGTTAACCGTGATTATTTACTGTTTGCCAATTTAATTGATTACCTGCTTACTTGATTACTTGACTATTTGATTATTTGATTACCATAAATTACATGTTCATATGAAATTACCTCATATCTCTTACGTGTTTAAGTGTTAAATGTTGCCTATAATTGCTCTTATGAAATTACCACCGTTTTAAGGTGAGTGTGTACTTTATCTCACTCGACCTACTAAAATGACAAATTACTACCGTTTACCAATTTACTTGATTATTTGTGTATGTTGTAAGCTCTAAGCTGAATTGGACCCTGCCCTTGATTACTAACCTGCTCGAACCAGGATTGGGCTCGGTCGGGTAGGTTGGAATCCTGGGACACCGTTTCGATATACTCGACTACTACCACTAGAGGGATAAGGTGATGGCTAGACAACCGAGGGGATCACTGGAGTCATAAGATGAAGCTGACCGAAATGATTCCACTGGAACACCGTATCCTTCAATATGTGTTTATTTTGCACAATGATGACTATTCCATGCTAATGTGCCAATGTGCAATCTCGAACTATACCTGTGTTATGCTTAAATTAATCGTACAATGAACACCGCCTCATGCTAATGTACCCAATATGCAACCTGGAACCATATATGTAGTATGCTCAAATTACCTGATTTATTAGAACTGCTAGAGTGTTTTGGAACCTTACTGGGCTGTGTAGCTCATTCTACGTTTTTGTTTTCCTTAACAGGGTTCGAGACCAAGGGTGCTCGTGAATAGTACTAGATTGTTTTCATTTGAAGACCTTAAGTTGTATTATAACGGATGGTTGTAGTACATATTCTTTTGGTTTGTATTAAGTTTGAAAGTTAAGTAATTGTAAGCATGCAATATTTTGGAGTACTTTAATTATATATTGAAATATTTGAAATATTTCGAGATTTTGGATTATGGATTGTAGTAAGTCCTGACGAGAGTTGGGCAGGCATCCCGCGGATACCCTAGGGTTCACCCTTTGGAGAAGTGGGGGCATCACAGTTGGTATCAGATCTTAGGGTTCAGATCTTTGTAGTGTATCTTAGGCTTATAAGTTTAGGATGCCGGACTGTGGGACTGGTTTGAAAGTTAAGTGACTATTTGTAGGGATGAAAATCAGAGCCATTTCGCGTGGTTTCTGCGCGGGGTGAGTTTGGACCAAGTGATGATATGGTCCTTATTGTATGAATGAGTAAAGACCTAATGATCTTCTAGAGCGTAAGCTGTGAATCATGATTGTGATAGGTATAAAACTTTTATCTTGATACTTGGAGGAAAATAAGATATGTACGTTGGGTAGGAATCTTAAATGTGGTGATTTACTCTTGGGACCGGCCGGCTTGAGTTGTGAATTATCTTATTTCGGATTCTTGTACCCGAGTACCTAAGAGTTGAGGGCAAATCTAAGGACTTGAGATCTCCATTTGTGGGGAATAAGAACGAATCGATATTTCACGTGAATAGATATAAAGAACCAATACTCGTTTGGTTAAAATGGCACAATAATTAAGAGCGGAAGGTGAAGAAGATCGTAGCCCAGAAGATCCTAGTGTTGGTATTGAAGTTGAACGTGTTAGGGAACGGAAATCATCTAGTTCCAATTAATCCAGTGAAACACAATTTGTGATCTTTGTAGTAGGACGATGGGAGTAGAACTTAAGAGTTTGTGCCTTGGAGATGAATGTACTTTTGATAATCACCTGTTTACTTTTGTGTTACTGACTTGGATTTGGTATGAACTTTACTTGATTATAACTTATGTTATGATATAATGAGATCTAGTTTATGTTTGACTTGTATGGTGACAATGTTATTTGTACAAGTGATTCTATTTTCCTTTAAAATTGTTACTGGTATGTGTGAGTAGTCCATATTATGGTTTAGTGTAAGATTTATGCATTTGCGTATAGATTAGCTGTGAACATGGAAACTAGAGTACAACGGAAGGGACGTCAATCTAGACAACCCCAAAATCAGAGAGTAGATAATGGGTCCGATATTGGTCAAAACGCCGAGCCAAGGGATGAAGAAGGAAATGACCGAATTGGATTAGTTTTAACTCGTATGACGGATGTACTAGAGCTTTTGGTAGCTCAACAGGGTCAGGGAGTTGGACAAGGAAACCAACGTGAAGACCAAGAGATAGGGGAGGATCGAACTTTAGAGAGGTTTCAGAAATTCTTCCTATCCAAGTTTTCTGGAGGACCTGATCCAGAAGTAACTAAGAATTGGTTAGAAAATATAAGAAATGTATTCGATGCCTTGGACTACACGGAAGAAAGACAAGTCACTTTTGCTGTATTTCAACTTGAAGGAGCAGCTCGAGTTTGGTGGAATGTTATAAGAAACAAGTGGAAAAGGGATCAAACTCCAAGGAATTGGATAAACTTGTACGAGAGTTTAATGAGAAATTTCTTCCTCCACTTGTCCAAGAAAAGAGAGAAGACGATTTTATAAAGTTTCGTCAAGAAACTTTGAGTGTGGCTGATTACGAAACACGATTCACAAATTTATTTACATATGCTCCAGAATTGATGGCTACGGAATGGAAGAGAATAAGGCGATTTATCCAAAAATTAAATTTAGAGATCCAAGATGCCCTTGCCGCAGCACAGATTGAGACATTTAGTGATGCTCTCGAGAAAGCACAAAGGGTGGAGAGTACAAAATCCCAACTGAGGGCCTTTCAAGCGAGGAAAAAAGACGTATCCGATAGTAAACTAAGAGAAATTGGACCACCACCCAAAGTTAGAAAAAGAGTGGATGGAGTAAAACTATCACTTCCTTCGCCACTCATGATAAAGGAACCAGAATGGACTACGTCACGGAGAGCTCTAGTAGGACAGATACAACCAAAGAAAACCTCACAAGTAAGTCAAGTCACAACGCCTCGTCTGACTTGTGGATATTGTGGAAGGACAAATCATACTGAAAAAAACTGCTGGCTGAAGGGGCAAAAATGTATGGGATGTGGGAGCACCAACCATAAAGTTCACGACTATCCAAAACGGTATTCACGAGAAACAACTACTTCACAAGAAAATAGAACTATCCCTCAACGAGTAAATGGAGGAGGAAACCGACCAGTGGTATCTGCAAGAACACATGAAATGATCATGCAACAAGATTCAGGGTTATCTGAGATTACAGAAGGTATGAATTTCGAGGACGAAATTCTTTTAAGGAGGGGAGGTTGTGAGGACCCGCAATTTTTCCTATTTTATTTTATTTTACTGGTTTTATTAATTATTTACTCACCCGTTTTCTCTAAATATTTTATTCCAACCTTTTAGATCCAATTACATGGAATTATGGCTTACATGTATTTTTAAAATGACTTGTTACGAAAATTAATTTTGGAAGGCTAGATAAGTGAGAATAGTAAATACGTCATTGGAGTCAATAATCGAATCGATGATGCAATAAGTTTGGAAAATTGGAGACTTGTACATTAGTCTTAAAATAGGTATTTTTACGTTTAAATATTCAAGTATTAGTTAGTGACACTATCGTTATAAAAATTTCTTAGAAATTTCGCTTTATTGCGCGCAAGTCGGAAAAACGCATTTTCGTGCGCGCGATTAATTGAGGGACTTTAGACCCTTATTTCTAGACTATTAAAAGTGAATAATATTAGTATAAATGGAAGTGCATTAGAGATATAATGTACAAGTGAAACAAACTCGAGAGAAATCGAGTACGAAACACGTGCGTACGCGCGCTATTCTTAGTTGACTTTTTGGAGGAATTTTGGCCACAAATTCATAAGCTTCTCAAGGAAGCTCAACTATCAGCCAACACTCTCTCATTTGTCCCTCTAAACAGCCGTGCAACACCAAGGAAGAAGAAGGAAAAATTTCTTCATCTCATCTCCCTCAATCTTGCACCAAATCACTTCAAATTTTTACCACATTTTGCAATCTACTTGGAGAGCAACTCAAGCTACAAAAGAGCTTCAAATCTAGGGTTTTTCTTGAGCTAAGGAGGACCAAAATTTCTACCTTGAACATCTAAGAAGGTATCAAACGATCAAACCCTTAAAACTTGTTAATCTTGAGTTAGATTGAGCCTAGAAGCTTGTAGCTTCTTGTGGGTAGCTTAATTTTGTTGGAAATTTTGGTGTGTGGGCTCTATGAACTCCCACTATGGCTTGATGGACTGAATTTGTGAGTTTTGATGTTAAAAATGTTGGATTGGTGCTTAAATTAGTAGAAATAAGTCATATTATGGATGATAGCTCAAAGGAAATGAACGGGAGAATGTTTTCGTTTCTGCCCCTGTGATGTCCGTGGCCCTTAGGGCAAATTTTTGTGGTTCTAATGACTTGGTTATGATGTTTATATGTTGTGTGATATGTGTAGAAAGTTTCATCAAAAAATTCCATGATTTGGTTGGCCAAATGTTGAGTTTTTGGAAAACAGCAAAACTGGAAATTTTTCCCGTAACTGCTCTGGCAGTGTTTTTGTTTTTGCTATAACGTTTTGCTCCGATGTCGAAATCGAGTGCCGTTTGTGGCACTGGAAACTAGACATTCCCATATTTCCAACAGTATAAAATGGACATTCGGATTCTACGTAAGTGGTCCGTGCCAACCTTGTAAATATGACTGTCCTGTTTCTCATCTGCACTAGGAGCTCTGTTTTGAGCAGCGAATTGATGCTCAAATATGAGCTAGGTGTGGATAGATTTTAAAAATAATTTCTTCTAATAAATTGTAGCTTTATGAATTTAGTTTTCAATGCCACCAACCATGCTCAATTCCAAGTTGAATTGAGTGAGTTGTGGCCGAAGTTCGAAACTGACTCAGGGATTGAAAACCCTCTTTTTGGGCTAGTTGATGCCTTAATCTTTATTGGGACTTGTTGTTTCGAAATTCTTGGTGTTAATCACCTACCAAATGCATCTTGGAAATTTATTAGACTTTTTCTTTAAAAATGAACTATGTTTGAGAAAATTTCATTGGCCAAATGTTTGGAAAAGGGAAAAACAGATTTCAAGGCAGATTGCCTTGGAAATTTTGGAAACTTTAGTAGCTTTGTTAACTAGTTTCCCAAATGAATTTTTATATGAAATTTGATAGAGGAATAGCCCTTATATGTTAGGATAATACTGCTAAATTTGGTGTCATTCCGAGTCCGTTTCGATGCCCAACTAAAGTCCCAAATTTTAAGTTTCAAATCTGGAATTTGTCCAGTGAACTTCGTTTTTGCATCAAATTTGAGCTGCTATATCTTGGCGCTCAAAACTCCGATTCTTATTCCATTTGTGGTGTTTTAAACCTTGCTTAAAACTCTAATTGAGTTCCAAATTTCAGAGGCTAGATCGAATTCTGTGATTTTTTCCGAATTTTCAAAGTTAGCCGAAAACCAACCCAAAACTGTTTTAGTAAGCTTAAGGCAGCAACTTTGAGCTGAGTTTTGGATATCTTCCATTTGGAATCATGGAAAAGTGTCTTCTATAAACTTTTATTGCTTTGGAATAAGTTTCCAATGGTACTAAGTTTTCCAATTTTGGACTTACAGAGAGTGAGATACGATTTTCCAAAGATCGCTCGATAAATCTAAAATTTCAAACTTAAAGGAAATCGAAGGTTTTGAACTCTCCATTTTCCTTCCATATCACTCGACCGTTTCGCACTTGACTTTAAAGATGCAAATCAGATTTCTCTTATACTTTTAAAACCCCGCTTTTGAGTATCGATTTACGAGTAATTAAGGTTCAATTCATGAATTCTCCTTAGATTGTATACTAGTACAACCTTCTTCAATAAGTAGGGGTTCTAAGTGATATTGTATAATAGTTGATAGTTATCTGCTCAGGTGCTCAAGGGGACCTTCAAGAGGAACTCAAAGTGGACGCCTAAACACTTGTTTGAGCACTTATTCTCTTGTATTGACTAGGTGAGTGTTCCATATAGGAGTACGTGATTTGAATAGTCTATGATATATTTACTCTATGGTCATTACATGTTAAGTGTTACCGCACTTTTTTTCATTTAAATAAAATGTATTTGAATTACTTGACATGAAATACTTGAAATGCATATTTACATGAAGCGTTACAATAATTAACTATGCTATGACTGCATAAGTCGATTGGAGTGAATCTCTTCGACTCTTAAGTGGTAAAAAAATAGATGGCCAATAGACAGCCTACTAAGATGAATAATGTCTATCAATTAACCGTGACTATTAACCGTTAACCATTAACCGTGATTATTTACCGTTTGCCAATTTACTTGATTACCGGCTTACTTGATTACTTGACTATTTGATTATTTGATTACCATAAATTACATGTTCATATGAAATTACCTCATATCTCTTACGTGTTTAAGTGTTAAATGTTGCCTATAATTACTCTTATGAAATTACCACCGTTTTAAGGCGAGTGTGTATTTTATCTCACTCGACCTACTAAAATGACAAATTACTACTGTTTACCAATTTACTTGATTATTTGTGCATGTTGCAAGTTCTAAGCTGAACTGGGCCCTGCCCTTGGTTACTAACCTGCTCGATCCAGAACTGGGTTCGGTCGGGTAGGTTGGAACCCTGGAACACCGTTTCGGTATACTCGACTACTACCACTGGAGGGATAAGGTGATGGCCAAACAACCGAGGGGATCACTGGAGTCATAAGATGAAGCTGACCGAAATGGTTCCCCTGGAACACCGTATCCTTCAATATGTGTTTATTTTGCACAATGATGACTATTCTATGCTAATGTGCCAATGTGCAATCTCGAACTATACCTGTGTTATGCTTAAATTAATCGTAAAATGAACACCGTCCCATGCTAATGTACCTAATATGCAACCTGGAACCATATATGTAGTATGTTCAAATTACCTGATTTATTAGAACTGCTAGAGTGTTTTGGAATCTCACTGGGTTGTGTACCTCATTCCACGTTTTTGTTTTCCTTAACAGGGTTCAAGACCAAGGGTGCTCGTGAATAGTACTAGATTGTTTTCATTTGAAGATCTTAAGTTGTATTATAACGGATGGTTGTAGTACATATTCTTTTGGTTTGTATTAAACTTGAAAGCTAAGTAATTGTAAGCATGTAATATTTTGGAGTACTTTAATTATAAATTGAAATATTTGAAATATTTCGAGATTTTGGATTATGGATTGTAGTAAGTCCTGACGAGAGTTGGGCAGGCATTCCGCGGATACCCTAGGGTTCACCCTTGGGAGATATGGGGGCGTCACACCATTTGGATTGACCAATGCACCTGCGGCTTTTATGGATTTAATGCATCGAGTCTTTAAGTCTTATCTGGATCAGTTTGTTGTGGTGTTCATCGATGATATACTGGTGTACTCTAAAATCTTGGAGGATCACGAGAAACATTTGAAAATTATTTTACAAAATTTGAGGGAACATTAGTTGTATGCTAAGTTTAGCAAGTGTGAGTTTTGGTTGAAGGAAGTGACATTCTTAGGTCATATAATTTCCAAGGATGGAATTAAAGTGGATTCAGCCAAAGTTGAAGCAGTTTCAAAATGAAAACAACCGGAAAACCCTACTGAAATTCGAAGTTTTATAGGGTTAGTAGGGTATTACTGGAGATTTATCAAGGATTTTTCTACGATTGCTGGACCCATGACTGAATTGACTAAGAAAAGTGGGAAATTTATATGGACTCCTAAGTATGAAGAAAATTTCCAAGAGTTAAAGAAACGTTTGACGAGAGTACCCGTATTAGCTCTACCGAATGGGAATGATAGTTTTGTGGTCTACACAGATGCTTCAAAGGAAGGTTTGGGATGTGTATTAATGCAAAATAAGAAAGTGATAGCATA
Source organism: Coffea humblotiana (assembly GCA_023065735.1). Taxonomy (NCBI): domain Eukaryota; kingdom Viridiplantae; phylum Streptophyta; class Magnoliopsida; order Gentianales; family Rubiaceae; genus Coffea; species Coffea humblotiana. The sequence continues at coordinate 36,766,588 of CM041213.1, read as the reverse complement.
TGCCTCTAGGAAATTAAAGCCGCATGAGAGAAATTACCCGACTCATGACTTGGAGTTAGCGGCTGTAGAGTTTGCATTAAAGAAATGGAGGCATTACCTCTATAGAGTAACATTTGAGGTTTTTACTGACCACAAAAGTCTTAAATATTTGTTTTCCCAAAAGGAGCTGAACTTGAGACAACGTAGGTGGATGGAATTCTTGGAGGATTACGATTGCACGATAAAGTACCATCCAGGGAAAGCCAATGTAGTGGCCGATGCTTTATGTGAGAACTCAAAAATGTTTTTATTTTTATCTTATTTTACTAGCTTATTTAATTATTTATTCACCCATTTTCTTCGAATAATTTATTTCAACCTTTTAGAACCATTTACATGGAACTATGACTTGCATATATTTTTAAAATGTTCCGTTAATAAATTTAATTTTCGGAAGCCGTTTAACGAGATTTAGTGAATACGTGTTTGGAAGCAATAGTCGATTTGAGAGTACAGTGACCTTGGAGATTTGAGAACTCATGTGTTAATCTTAAAATAGGTATTTTTATGATTAATTACCCTAGTATTAGTTAGTTATATCATAATTACGAGAATTTCTTACAAATTGCGCTTTATCGCGTGCGAGTCGGAAGTTCTTGTTTTCACGCACGTGACTAATTGAAGGACTTTAGAAAATTATTTTTAGACTACTAAGAATGAATAATAATAGTGTTAAAGGAAGTGCATTAGAGGTTTAGTGCACAAGTAAAACAAACCCGAGAGAAAACGGACACGAACCGCGCGCATACGCGCACTATTCAAAGTTGACTTTTGTGCCAAATTTAAACCACCAACTACCAAGCTTCCAAGAGAAGCTTCACCATCAGCCTTTACACTCTCTCTCTTCACTCCATTGCTGGCCGAAAATCCAAGGAGGAAGAAGGAGCAAGTTCATCTCATTTCACTTCAAATCTTCCAACCATTTCACTCCAAATTCACCACACAACTTCCACTTCACTTGGAGATTCACTTGGACTAGGAAGGAAGCATCTTTCTCACGGTTTCTTGGAGCTTTTGGTGACCCAAAATTTCTGGTTTTTCATCATCTAAGAGGTAGTAATCATCCAACCCTTGAAACTTGGTTTTAGTGAGTTAAATTTGGCCTTGGAGCTTGTAGCTTCATGTGGGTGTTGTTATTTGGTTGAAAATGATTGGAGTGAACTCTATGAAATCTCACAATGGATATATTGGATTAATATAGTGATTATGTGTGTTGTTGGTGTTGATTATGTGTTAAACAAGTGGATATAAGTCGGAAAAGTTGAAGGAAAATTGCAGGAGAGCTTCACATAATCTGGCCGAATTCTGTCCTATTTTTGCTGTAACTTTAGCTCGAAATTTTGATGCTCAAATTACCTTGAATTTGATGTAAATATGTTGTATGGGATGTGTGGAAATTTTCCACCAAAAATCACTTGATTTGGTTGGGTAAAAGTTAGAATTTCGAAAATCTTAAAATTTGGAAAAAAAAGTAACAGGGGATCTCTGACAGTAAACTTTGAATGATCATAACTCTTTGCTTAGATGTTAAAATCAAGTTCTATTAGTGGCATTTGAAACTAGACATCTGTCATTTTCTAACGGTATAAAATGCATCCCCTGATTCGAAGTGAGTGAGCCGTACTAGTTCACCAAAGTTACCTGTTCTGTTTTATTGCTCTGCTCGAGGGTCAATGATGAGTTAAGGATTGTTGCTTGAATTTGAGCTAGCTATGAACTGAATTTGTGACAGCCCCACCTCCCCCTAAGGCGAACCAAAGGGTTTGGCGGACTGCCTGCCCAGCTCTCGCCAGGACTACGAAGTCGAATCCTACAAAACCCTAGACTACGCGCGAAAGAATCCAAAACCATAGAATCACAACATCTCAAATGATTACACTTATACATATTGTTACATCAAAGTCTTGAACAAAGTAACTAAAATACAAGCCAGGGTATCCATATCGGTCAAAATACAATTAGGGTTTCAGTTGCAAAAGAGCTTAACAAAATACATATACAATAGCTCGCCCCTTTTCTTCAAAATCATGATTTCGAAATTGGTCCCCTGTAAGAAAAACAAAGATAACGGGAACGGGGTGAGCTTGCACTCAATGAGGTACCAAGAATACAAGTAGTCATGGATCATGGCATTTCACGTATCAATCATGCAGTTATACACACCAGATAGGGAAATAAATAATCATTTCCAAGAGAAAGGATACAGGTGGCTCTCAGGAGCCAAAGTTCCCATTGCTTCATCGGAGCTTGATCAAATAGTAGTTGACACTCCGTCAACTTTCAAATAAAGTAACCCGTCCAGTAGAGCACCACTTTAACGCCGATTCCGTCCACCAAACATACCCCTCACCGGGCCCGAACACCTCAGCAGTACAGTGGGTGGTAATACTCGAGTATACCGGAAGGTCGAGGAGATACACTCCACTCGACAAACAGTGACCCGAGAGTCGTTACCTCGTCTACCAGCCCTTGCTGGCTCGACTCGAGTAACTTCCACTAGGGCTTTGAGCTCAGTGATTACAGTACAGTGGTGGGGCTCATGCCCAATATTCAAGTCAATCGCAGTGCAGTTTCACAGTTTCCAGTCAAACACAGTGCAGTACAATGGTAAACAGTTACACAGTAAGAGGACGAGAGCGGTAAAGTACACCCTCGCCTCGTTCCCGCAGTTCACAGTTGAGCACTTTACAGTTTCAAAGACATATAGTCACTTAAGCACTTAAATCATGCCATAGTACACTCACGTTTCATACGAAGCATACAAAGTCACAGATAATCAAGTTGCAAGTTGCAAGTACAGATGAATCAGATAAGCACCAATTTAAGGGGATGGTACACTCACCAGTTCAAGTGCAGATACTTCAAAAGTTTTTCCCCAAAATGACTTTAATCGCCAAGAAACCCTAAAATAACCGAAGTAGCAATTAAGGTTTTCACATCCCAAATTCTAGTAAATGAAACGCACAAGTGAGGCTCGACTATGAGTCGTATGCCTACCCAAATGAACTATGAAGGCAAAGTTGCAAAAGCGTGTTTTCGGAACGAAAAGGTAACAGGAGGACCTAGGGGCTTGAATGACCTAAAAGCCGTTCAGCTACTAAGAATCAACTCAAACTTGAAGGAACCAAGCGGCCTAGAAAGTTGGGCGGCGTGCCCTTTGTGTTTACCAAATTTCCAGCCATATATGGCTTCATTATTTTCCTCAATCAGCCCCAGAAACACACACAAATAAGGTTACCACAATAGCCCTTCCATAGGCTCCAAAATCATCCCAGTATAACACAAGTGCAATAGTGCAAGCAAATATCAATTTTGGAGACAAAAGCTAAATGGCAGATTTGGTATCTCGTAGCATTTTAGTCATAACCGAAGCTATGGTTATCGAATCGGGGTGAACCTTATACCATTTCGAAGCTAAGACAGAGGGGAACAACTTTTATGAAGGCCACTTAACCTAATTTATAGTTTATCTAAGTCGAATTTACCAAACACAGATCCAAAAGTTTAAGATCAGTCTAGTTATCAGCACTGACTTTAACCAGCAATAACTCAGGCTACACAACTCCGATTCAGTTGATTCCAAAGCCATTAGAAACCTAAGATACAAGGCTACAATTCTTAAGAAGGCATCAAAAGTTAATTCATTCATCTTCCCAGTCAAACGAGCCAATTACAGAGGCTGATTATCATTTCCGGACAGAAACAGGGAAGCAGGGGTAAACTAGTCATTTCACAGGCTACCGTGCTCCGATTGAGCTGAAATTTTACAGGCATAATCTACACTTAATTCTATACAACCTTCATGTTTTGAGCTAAGGCCAATTCGGCCTCCATCCTGGAAAAACAGAACTGGTCAGAACAGGGCAACATAAGAACCCTAATCTGGAATTTTCCCACATAAAGCTGAAATTTTCCGCAATTAACCGCAATTCACATACAAGAGCTCCAATTGGCCCAATATTAACCATCAATCCAAGGCTAACTAGTACTTATCATATAAAACAGAAAAATTCCCAATAAAATCAAAAATTTACTCAACTTTCAAATAAACCATCAAATCATCCATGAATCAAGCTATTAAGCCACCATAGGCCACTAATTTAGCATTATTGTAAGCAAAACTTGAATTTCTACCCAAGGTACCTTAATTCCTCAAGAAAGGTTGTAGCTTAGGAGCTTTACCACCAAAGCAACTCCACCAAGACCTTCAATCTTCCTTAGCAAGTGGATTTTATGGAGGGATTTGAGATTTAAACGGTTAGTTTGCAAGATTGAAGCAAGAAAAGGAAATCAAAGGTTGAAGCTTCTTTCTTCTTTTCTCTTCACAAGGTTCGGCCAAAGGGGAGCAAAGTGAAGATGGTTTTGGGTCAAAATTAGCTTTTGGTAAAGGTGGTCAAAAGTTAGGCATGTCTTGGCCAATCGGGTCGCGACACGTGGCACCTTTGTAAGTTTTAAACTTATCTTCTTGCTCACTAGGTTTAATCCATCTCGGTAACCTCTAATCACCTACTAACACCTGGTAATTAAATCTCTGTACGCAAAATTTGACCTAATTGGCCGAATTTCTATCACTTAACGCACTAGCGGGTCCCACGTCCACTATTCACTCCAAAAATCTCGTAAATTGTCTTATACTAGAAAAATATTTTTAAAACCCTATTTACACATAAAAATGTCTAGAAAATTTATAGAATAAAGAAAATGTGGAAAACGGGTGCAAATAAATAAATTAAAGCCTAGAAATAAAGAAAATTTACGGGTTCTCACAGAATTTCAGAATGCTTTCTTCTAACGAATTATAGCCTTTTGAATCTAGTTCCTAACGCCACTGACCATTCTCAATTCCAAGTTATATTAAGTGAGATATAGTCCAATTTCCAAACTGTAGCAAATCTGGAAAACCCTCTTTTCATACTGGCCGACTGGTTTGGGTGCTTGTGAGACGTTTTATTTTGAGATTTTGATGTTAACGAACTAACAATTGCTTATGAAATGTTTCTTGGGCCTTGGTTTCACAAATGAGTCAAATTGGAGTTGATTTCATTGGGCAAAATGTTTGAAAAAGGAGAAGGAAGTAAGGAGACAGATTAGTCTTGAAAATTCTTTAAACTTTGGTAGTTTTGTTAACTAACTTCCCATGTGAAATTTCAAATGAAATTTGATAGAGGAGTAGTCCTCATATGGAAGTTGAATTGTACCAATTTTGGTGTAAATCTAAGACCATTTCGATATATAAATGATGTCCCAAAGTTGCTTTTCGAATCTGGAAAACTTTTCCTTTTCTCTTGGCCGAATGGTTAAATCTGATTTGGGAAGTTATATTTCAAAAACCTTGATGCCAATTGCTTCTAAATTGCTTATTGGATGTTTATGGAACATTGGTTTCAATATTTGAATTAATTGAAGTTGATTGTGTGGAATAAAGCTTTTAAAAAGGAAGGAAACGTGAAAAGGCAGATTTGTTTTGAAAATTTCACAAACTTCAATCGTTTTGTTAACTGCTTTCCCACGTGCGTTTTTACATTAAATTTGGTAGAGATATAGTTCATATATGGAAGATTTAGTGTACCAAATTTGGTGTATTTTCAATGCCATTTCGATGGCCAAATAATACTTCAAAATAGCCTTTCAAATCTGGAAAATGACTGAATAGTTTATAAAATGCGACCAACTTTGATCTGCTATATCTCAATGCTCAAAACTCAGATTTCAGTTCCGTTTGTTGTGTTTTAAACCTTGGTTGGAATTCTAATTGAGTTACAAATTTCAGAGGCTAGTTCACTTTTTGTGAATTTTGCCGAATTTCTAAATTTGCCAAAAACTAAGACCAAAACTTCTGTGGGAGTCCAAGTCAGCCACTTTAAACCTAAATTTGAGTGTCTTCTATTTAGAATATTAGAAAAGTGTCTTGTAGAAACTTTTAGTACTTTAGAACTAGTTTCCAACGGTACCAAGTTTTCCAATTTTGGACCTACGGAGTGTAAGATATGATTTTTCAAAAATTGCACCTTAAATCTGAAATTTTTGAATTTAAAGGGAATTGAGTTTTTAGAAACTCTTCACTACCCTTCGATATTAAATGACCGTTTTAGACTTAATTTCTCGAGGAAAAACAGTTTTTCCTTGCATTATTAAATCGTACTTTAGAATCTCGATTTACGAGTAATTAGGGCTCTTTTCACGATATTTTCTTAGATTGTACAAGTAATTAGTGTACAATCTCCCTTGTTAACTAAGGGTTTTTAAACAGTGGGGTATGATAGTCAATTATTAATTGTTCAGGCACTCAAGGGGACCTTCAAGAGGATCTCACAAGGGATGCCTAAACACTTGATTGTGCACCACTCTCTTATTTTGACTAGGTGAGTGTCAAGTGCATGTTTTGTTGCAATTATGTGAATTGCTGCTTCTGGACTGAAAATTTATAACTGCTGAGTCGAGTGTGTACTTTATCGCACTCATTCTCATTTAACTGAATCGAAATTTAATTGCCTGAATTAAATTGAATTACCTGAATTGAACTGAACTGAATTATATGCTATGGCTGCATATGTCGTTCGAGTGAATCTCCTCGACCTTTAACTGAACTTTATACATATCGCTGGAGTGAATCCCCTCGATACACAACTAAACTGGGGGACACGTCGCGCCCCAAAAAATAAATAGTAAAAAAAGTAAATCTTAATTCAATTTGTTTTGGAAAATGATGTTTAATTTAAAAAAGAAAATGGGCCTAAATGGGACTTTGAAAATGCGACGATTTGGGCCCAAATTATAGTTAAAAAAGGGTTTTTGAATAAAAAATCGTAGTCACCACTTGGTATAGAGTTAAGGTGTACCAAGTCACCTAAAATGAACTTTTTAAATAAAATTATGGAAAAACCTTTTTAAACAACTCCTAAGTCTACGAAAATTAGAGAAAAAGATTCGGTAATCACATTTGAAGAGAGGGAAGGCAAGGATAAAAATCCAAAGCACCCTCTCAACCTAACCAAGGCTAGTTGCGTGATTTAGTCAAAAATTTTTTTATTTTAACCTAAAAATTTATCGCATTTGAAGGTACTATATGAATGCAAACCCTAGACCTAAGAGGGTATCGGGGGATCAAAATATCTCTTCGAAATTATTTGATGCAATTCGCATTAGTTGCGACGCCCAAAAGTAAACTTTCGAAAAAGTCACGAATTGTGCAAAAATATGAGATTCTAAGAAAAGAAAAGAAAGAATAATAATAAAAATAGTCATAATTATACAAATATACATGTCCTAAAGGAATGCATCATGTTGGGTACGGGGGACTAATGTTCGTGACTCAATTTTTCCTTTAATAGAGGGAATACGAGCGTGCTAAGGTTAGAAAGCCAAACTCGTCCATATCCCATATTTAAGGGGTATTTCCTATCTAATCAAGCAAATGATCTAACCTAATTTCTATTTGCCTAAATGAAATGCAAGCCTAATGTCATGTTTTCATACAAAAGGGGTAAGGAAAATAATGAATATGGATATAAAAAGGAGTATAGGATAGGGGATATACGTACAAGGGGAAATTATAGAATAGGGGATGTCTATAAGGGGAAAATATGGGATAAGGGTTATATGTATAAAGGGAACATGCAATAAGGGATAAAAGAAAGTGTCATATCAAAAATGATAAAAACCCTAGGAATAGGAAAATATGCATGAGATGAAGTGATTTTATCATGCAATCATGATCTAACGCGCAAAGGGCTCCTAAGGGTCTAGCATTGGATTAGCCCATGTTTCTACTTTCTCACTAGCGTTGGACTAGTGGGGAATCGGACAAGGGAACCACAACTAGCGTTGGACTAGTGTGATATCACGTCATACATTAATTATAACTAATTCATTCATGTAAACTTAATAAAACATGTAATCACATAATATCATATAATCACATAACATATAATCATGATATCTAGATGCAAGACCCTAAGAAAGCGGTAACACATAGCACATAGGCATGCAAATCACACAAAACAAAAATAAAGCAAATGAAGGCCTAACTATTACATTAGGGGGACCCTACTACAATCTAAGGGAAAAAATGAAATAAATAAAATAAATACCTAACTATTACAATTTTGGCGTTTAAATGCCTTTCAAATAACTAAAAATTAAAATAAAATAAATATACTAAATTAAATAACTAAAATGAATAAATGAAAGAAAAACATTCAAAAGGCATGCAATTAAACACATAAAGTCATATAAGTGCATATAGGGTCAAATAAAGCAAAAAAATAAGGGATAGAGTGTACCTCCCTTGAGTTGGGCCCCTAATGACACGAATTTACTTATTTACCCTCCAAAATAATAAAAGGGTTAAGGCACCACTTTAATTAACAAATAATAACATGAAAACGAAAATTAAACTCTAAAAGTGAACATTAATCATGAAATGAGAATTAAACACGGAATAAACCACCCATGTGTATAAAATTAAAGCAAACACGAGCCTAATTAAACTAATTAAAAAGTTTGAAGGGCCCAAAGTACTAATTGATGGCTTAAGATGGGACATATCAAAATCAAATGCCAAAACTTTACAAAAGGCGAATAGAAACCTATTTATGAAAATTAAACATCAAAATTACCAAAAACTTTATTAAAAATAAAAATCAAACAAAAATCTATCAAAACTCATTAAACCTCAAAATTCATCCCAAAATCATAAATAATCTATCCAAGTGATTATATTAAAACATACCAATCTAACAATAACATTTCAATGGGACCAAATGGATCAGTTTTCTCAATTTTTCCGGTCCATCATAGCAATAAATGCAAATCAAGAGGTCAAAGGGTGATTTTAGGAAGTATTGCATGCATGAGCTTACGAAGAAGCTTTCTTCTTCTGGTCGCTGGGTTTCTGCAAATTCTTTCTGAGTTACTCGAATGTAGTCCCTTTTCCATCCCAACTCAACTAGTCTCAACCAAACATCAAAGCCTCAAAAAGAAACACAAAATTTGACATCCAAAGAAACCAAAAACTTACAATGAGATCATGCAAATGCTGGAAAACTTTCATGCAAAATCAGGAAGAATCCTTCTGCAACTATTTTCCTATGCTATAGCTTCAGCAACCGAAAACTGTCCACAGTTTGCGATGTGAGCAAACAAGAATCATACCAATCTTACAACGTAATCACCAAAGCATCAACTCAACCATCTAGTTTGTGGTGAGCAAGCATTCCTAGAGCAAGGAAATGCTAGCAACTCACGAGGGAATGAAGTAACACTTCAGCAAGTGCAAACCAGTTTACTTCACTCTACCGCGACTTTTCTCATTCAAATGAAACATGTTCATGCAAAACGACTTGAACCCAACCTATTGATCTACCAAGTGCAATGATTTTCAGCTCGTTGATGCCATTACCTCAAAAAATACACCCCAACAGATTTGAAAGTGCAGCCATATGAAAATGCAACAACTTGAATCGATCCTAACTAAAAAAAAAACAGACCTTGCACCACTTTCTTTCTACAATTTCAGCACGCATATGGAACATTTAGACACTCCAATGAAACCTGTAGATGCATCGACTAATGCCCCAAACCTCAAACCAACTCATTTTTTAACCAAACAACAAAATCATCATATAAAAACACAATTCGAGTTATTGCAATTCCTCCCTTCCCAAAAGACTCTACCGACACAACAGTTCACCCATCTAGCATCAGAAATGGACATCGACTAAAGTTCCAACCTGGTGAACTAAGCTTTCTGAAACAAATCATACATATCAGAGGCAACAAAGGAAATCACGTTGACATCAGAAAACCACTACTTCAGCAAACCAGAAGGAAGAACTAAAAAAAATGCTGCAACAAACCGAGAGCTACAAATTTGTTGCAGCAAAAAAAAAATTTCTAGGCTTAAATGTCAACCAAGCTACAGTATCAGCAAGCATAATTTTCAACTTTCAACATAAAAACATTGGATTTAAACACATTAAAAGGCCAAAACACAGAAGCGTGCCAATCTGGAAATTTCCTTTCGCGACTTGTGCCTTCATTTCTTACCTCTGGATTTCATTACCCAAGATTAACGTGATGCAAATCAAGTCCAATCCAACAAGATATGCACATCTTATACTTATCACTGCTAAGAAACCAATACAGACAAAGCAACATACATGCCAGCAATGGACGAAGCATCGAGACTGTGTGATATCTTTCTGTGACCATGAACCTTAAACAAGATGATCTGAATACAACCTCATAGATAAGCTAAGCTTCTACCTAAAAGAAAAACCTAGTCCAACTCATCAGATCTTCTACACCCCTCCCGACCAGATTCGCACAGAAACAAACAGAAATAAAAGAAAGAAATAAATATAAGGAAGGAAACTTCAGTATGTCACAAATCAAGTGAACTAAGAACAGACCAAGTAAAAGATGTTACCTTTATCCCTTTCAAGGGCAAATCAAGGTTTGTGATGATCGAAAAAAAGGTCTTTGCTCATCCAAAAAGTCCTATCGTTACGACTCTCAAGCTCTCCTTCCTTGGTTTCTTCAGCAGAAGACTCACTCCCCAGTTTTCCTTTGCTTTCTGCTCACTGTCTAAGCCTCAGCCGTCACCTTTCCTTATACGGGTTCCTCTCAGTTTTACTCCCACTCTCCTCTTGATCACTTACCTTTCCAAGCCCGCAACTTTTCTTCCTTTTTCTTTTCTCTCTGTCTCTGGTTTTTCTTCCTCCTTTCTTTTCTTCGTTTTTCTTTTCACTCTATCTCTCAAACGCTCTAGCCGCCACCCTCTTTTCTGTTTTCCTTTCCAACCGTCACCTCTCTTCTCTCTATTCAGCCGCCACTCTCCATCTCAACCTCTCTCAATCTCCCTTGCTTGGATCCCGTTTTCTTCCCTCAGCCGTAGCTATCACAAAACTCAACCCTCTCTTTTTTGCTCCTCCTCACAAACTCGGCCGCCAACTCCTATTCTATCTCTCCTCTCTTTTGCCGTCACCCGTTCTCAAGCCTTTTATAGGCATCGAATCTCCCAAGACCTAGAACTAATGGAGGAGATTTGGAGCTACATTCTCGGCCTTCATTTCAAGCCATTAGATGGCTCTTAATCCTACATCTCTTAGTGTTTGTTGGATCAAGACCAGATGTAGTTGCTGAGGTGATCCAATGGTGAAGAAAATGGAATGGAAAGAATGGTGGAAAAAAAGAAAAACAAACATGAAACCGAGCTGCAATTTTTATGTCCTCCGGGCTGTTTCTGATACAAAAATGCTTGGTTCGTTTGCAGCTCACGCGCGTGTGAGCTGCTTTCTCTTTTTTTTTAATAAAATTGATTTTGATGATTTTCCTTTTCATTTCCTGTTTTTCTAATAATAATAAATTTTTTTTCAAGAAATAGAAGTGAAACAAGAATAAATAAAAATTTAACAAAAATGAGCGAAAATATCAATAAATAAAAATGAAAGAAATAAAATAAATAGAATAAAAGTAAATAAAATGATGGTGAAATTTTTGGTGTCTACAGTTTGCCCCTCTTTATTTGAGTTTCGAAAAAACTCGAGACAAAAACGTAGGCACCAAATACTTACTTGTAGTTATTCTGCTTTGAACTGATATATGAAGAAGGTCAGCGGGATAAAACCCGGTCCTGCCGAGGTTAGTGAGATAAAGACCCAAGCCCAACGTGATGTAAATGGTGTTGGTGGAACAAAATCCAAACCCAACGAGATGTAAATGATGTTGGTGGCACAAAATCCAAGCCCAACGAGATGTAAAGGATGTTGGTGGCACAAAATCCAAGCCCAACGAAATGTAAATGATGTTGGTGGCACAAAATCCAAACCCAACGTGATGTTTGTGATGTTGGTGGCACAAAATTCAAGCCCAACGTGATGTTTGTGACGTTGGTGGCACAAAATCCAAGCCCAACGTGATGTAAATGATGTTGGTGACACAAAATCCAAACCCAACGTGGTGTAAAGGATGTTGGTGGCACAAAATCCAAACCCAACGAGATGTAAATGATGTTGGTGGCACAAAATCCAAGCCCAACGTGAGTAAATGGTGTTGGTGGCACAAAATCCAAACCCAACGTGATGTAAATGATGTTGGTGGCACAAAATCCAAACCCAACGAGAGGTTTGTGACATTGGTGGCAAAAAATCCAAGCCCAACGTGATGTTTGTGATGTTAAGATAACTTTTGAAATCGTAATTTTCAAAACTTGCCCCAATGTGGGGCCCTTTTCTTCTTTCTTCTTCTCTCTCTTTTTTTTTCTTTCTTTCTTTTTTTCTTCTTTTTTTTCTCTTCTTTTTTTCCTTTTCTGTTTTTTGCTATCGCCCTTCCAATTTACTAAATTCTGACTTCGTTTCTTCGCCAATTTCAGCCATGAATACCTGCACAGGAGGGCTTATCAAAGTACAACATACACTTAACTTTCTTATATTATTTTAAAAATTGATGCAACTACTACTCATGAAAAGAGTAGCGTGATTGATTCGAAAGTATATTACTTGACTCTTGAATGAAATCCTCAAATGTATTACAAAAATTTGCCCCAATATAGACCTATTTTGCGAAATCTCATAAATAAAAATTTGCCCTAGTGTGGGTCCATTTAGTTGCAAAAAATTTTATTCAGATGACTCTCCATTTATTTGAACAAAGTAAAAAACTGTGTTTCCTAAAATTTAGAAAATAAGCACATACTAACATACAATGTAAAGAAATTCAAATATTGTACTTATACTCATACAGAAAATTTCATGATGAATCTCTCAAAATAATACCAAATTATAAAAATTTCTTCCTCGCTTTAGCATCGGTGCTTAGGGTAATGGGTCACCGCTTCTTGTTAGCTCATCTTTCAAGACTAATCAAGTGAGTGTTATTTCTGATTTGGAGGTGGCTCAGAAAAATAAGAGGTCAAGATCTGTCTTATTCTTGTGCCCAAATTGTATGTAACCCATTCAATACCACATTTTAGTAAAAATAAATAGTTTGTCACCCTTATTTCTAAAGAAAACTTAGTCAACATATAAGTTTTATAAGCTTGTAACAAAAATGGGTAGAAACGATAGCTAAACATGTGAAAACTGGTTATGGTCTTATGATCATGAGTGATTGGTAGATCCCTTAGAATCATAATCCTTACTTCGAGCTGTCATGAAGGATAAGTCAACGATGGACTTTATGAGCTTGTAATGTGGCTTGAAAACGATAGTTGAAAAAATAAGATTTTCAAGGACATTGCACTGAAAATCGCATTTCTTCCCAAAAGATTGCCCCAATTTTGGACTCCAAGATCAGGGATTTTGTTGACTTTTATCATCACTCAACAGGGACTTTCAGCATTGAATGTTTTTGCATTTTCTCTGCATTTATTTTTCTTGCCTCTTTTTTCTTCTCTTTTTTTTTTCAAGGCGTCCTTGCGGGTTTTCACATAATGAGTAGCGTCAACCACACACCTAATTAATTCAGAAATACATTTAGAAAATTTCTTGACAGAGATATTGCAAAGAACAGAAGTTAGGACTTTCAACTTTTGTAATGGGGTCAGGTGGGGTGCTTAGAAAAGTTAAGATTTGAAAGCGGATTTCAAAAGTGGTTTAAATGATCTGAAATCGCATTGTTGCATCAACCCTATATTAGGGTTAAATCCAAAACTTGCCCCAATTTATTTTCAACTGAGGTTCTCTCTTTTGTTTATTTTCTTCTTCTTTTTGCTTCTTTCTTCTTTTTTCGGCCTTCTGCCATTCCTTTGAAAATTTTAAAATTTGCCCAAATTTATACTTAACCGAGGTCCTATTTTCTTTCATTTTTTTTTCATCATTTTTTGACCTTCTGCCATTCTTTTGAACTTTTCAAAATTTGCCCCCAGTGTAGGGGTTTGCGATTCTCAGGGGTTGTCAAACGAAATGATCATTCTGCAGGTTCAAAATGGGCAACTAGGGATAGAATGTTTGATTGGAAAAGAAGAGGGTCTGAGTTTTATTCCGTTCCTTACATTAACTCTGAAAGGAAACTTTCATTAATGCGAAATTTATTGCATGTATCTAAATTAATTGATTGAGAAAGACTCCTGTTCATCCATATCTATGAAACATAAGTGATCCGCCGGACAATACTCTTCCTTTCTCTTTTCTCTTTCTTTTTCTTCTCTTCTTTTTCTTTTTCAAAATTGAAGCTCAGATATTAATGGTAGAATCAAATTTTCCCAATTTGTGGTTCTCTCCTCTTTTAATTGTAGTATTTTTCCCTTTTCTCTTTTCCCTTGGAAAGTTCTCCAATCTCCTTCCCCAATGTGGGGTGCGATCATAAGTGCTTTTTGAAAAGAACCACCCATTTTAGCTCAAATGAGGTTGCAAGGGATAAATAGTGTTTGGATTGAAGAAATGAGGGCCAAAGCATCGTTCTTACGCCTCATGACAACCAAAGTAAAGAATAGCTCATTGAGAATCCACTCCCTTTTGATATTTGAAAATTCTCCCAATGTAGGGTAGTGATCATTAAGGCTCTTGTTTGAAACGAAATTATTCTTTTAAAGGCTCAAATGGGAGAGCAAATGATAAAATCTGTGTAGATAGAGAAACGAGCACTTGAAGTATCATTCCAAATTTTCAAAACAAACAAGAATAATGTACATTTTGCTTTCACTTAGATGTGGATTGAATCTGATTAGACACAGTGGACATTTTTCAAGCAAAGATTGTCCCAATTTGCAATTTATCAATCAATGTGACTGATTTTTTTGTTTTTTTGTTTTTTTTTGTTTTTTTAAGGGTTAATAGAAATGGGCAAAATATGAATTGTACAGTGAGGGAGAAAAAGGTATTGTATTGGGTTTTCCGAGACAAACCAATCAGTTTGAGTGGCTTCTTTTAATTCCGAGCACTCTTATTGTACAGTTTGGACCACCAATCTAGCGTATGCAAAGATTTTAGAAAGCATACACTTGTGAATTTTCAGGCAAGAGGTTGAAAAATCTCAATTTAGTCTTATTTCTTAAAATTCATCATGAAATCTCCAATGAGCAAAATAAAGAATGAAATGTACATGACTATAAACAAGACAATAATTGTCTAAATGAAAAACTTTATTGCTGGAAAAGTTTGAAACAAAATTTCTTGTTCAATCATAATACAAATGAGAAAAGCAAAATTTCTAAAGAGCTCCACATGTACACACTTTTTGTCTCCTTTTCTTTTGGAACAAAAATGTATTAACAAATCAAATAAACAGAATTTTTTCTTTGACAAACAATTATGAGGTGTCTTAGGTGCTTTAGCCTAGCATTTCCAGATAGATCCTTCATGTTTTCATCGTAGGGTCTGCCCAAAAATCAAGTAACACTTGTAATTTTCAAATTTTAGATCAAAATTGTTATCAGATATAGAAAAATATTTTATCTTATCGAGACATCTTTATAAATGCAGGGGAAGGGGAAAAAATAAAAGGAAAAATACCCAGAGTTAGTAAGCAAAATTGTAAAATCGGTATGCATGTCCTATTGGGGGACCCTTTTTACGCCAAGGGTTGGCCTAACCTGAGAATGCAATCCTTTAGGGTAGGCACATACAATACCTTATGGATCCGATCAACTTATTGCCATTCGATTTGAAAGTGATTTGAAAATTTTGAGCCAATTACACAGGAATTCGTAAAATTGATTTAACTATTGCAATTTCTAGAAACCCTAATATATCCAAATGGAATGAACACAATGGATGATTTTCTCAAAATCGGACTAGGTTTCTCAATTTGCAATTTGACATTGAAACTCTAATTGGGCAAATGGGTTGGATGAAATTGATGAACTCTGCTGGATCGCCCTAAAAATGGATACACTTGGTCAAATAGATTGAATGAATTTGAAGATTTATTCAAAAATGACTAGATTACTCTAAAAAAGGGTAAACTGGTCAAATGAATTGAATGAAATTGATAATTTATTCAAAATTGATCGGATTACCCTAAAAAAATGGTAAATTGGCCAAATAAATTGATGATTTATCCAAAATTGACTAGATTGGTCCAAAAAAAATGAATGAATTGATAAAATGGATTGGATGAATTTGATGGTTTATTTGAACGTCCATTAGTAGTTTCAAAAAATTCATTGCAATACATCAGTCTATGAGCCTTCTAAAATCAAGACTTGGTCTCGATATGTTTACCATCCCAACAATGAGGACTTATTTGTGAATCTCTTCAAATTAATGTCCTTTATGCAAGGGATTTTTACCAATTTTGATAAACGGCCAAAAGATGATTGTTAGATGTTCATATTCTAACGTACAAAAATTGCTTGATTATCGATCCTACCTTACCTCGTGCACTACCCCTTTGGATGGTACAAGAAATATAGACGTGCAAATCTCATTAGATTACATATCCGAGACGCGAGGTGGCTTATTCCTAGTACGGGATCCCCTAAATGGCATTCCCTCTAAGGTTTATGCATGATGCCAATTTATGAAAGCAATTAAATATACAATTTGACCTAAGGAACCCTTTGTATGCCAGGGTGGGCCTAGAATGATGTTCAATTATTAATTTCGCAAATATAGTACATTGAATTTAAACATGCAATAGTCTATCTAAAAGGGTGGGTTCTAAAAGAGCATCATGCCAGAACTCTTATTTCCTATTGTTTGTGAATGCAAAAGATGAGAAAACAAGGAAATGTTAGATAACACATAACACATAACACGTTAGGCAATTAGATGATACAAAAAGTAAAAAGAAAATTAAAGAAAGAGGGGTGGGATCCCTCCCTTCGTGCCTAGTGTTCCTAGTTGGGCATGGTTGACTCTAACCTAGGTAATCTAATCATGGATGCATGAGGTTGGGGCTCACTAATGCACCTAGACTCGATAAGGTTTTCAGCCTCCCAAACCTTCAGACCAAAGACGAAGGGTCATCAATCCCAATGCCCAAGAATCGGTGGTTCGGGTGATCCCTCGGACATTGCTACGTGCACGTCGTGCCACGGCCACATGTCCAAGTGGATCGATCTAATCCTAATAAGGGAAGAGTGGTATGACAACCACTAAAAGTAAAAAAAAAATGAGGGGTTATAAAATAAAACGTATGCACGTATGAAGTGCTCTTATCGAAGGGAAGGATCAAATACTATCAAACGCGGGCGAAGGTTCTAGGGTAACTATTTCCCCCCACCCAAAATGCAAGCGCGATATACAATCACAAATAAGAAGTAAACACATAAATGATAGCATACGTGGATATTTGAGACGATTGTGTGTTAGATGCAATACACTGTAAAAAGGAAAAATGCAACCCTAAACCTCCAAATATGATATATACAAAGATTAAAAGAAGAAAAGGAGTGACTAAATCAAATGCTCGGACTCTCAAAGTCCCCAGTGGAGTCGCCAACTGTCGCGCCCCAAAAAATAAATAGTAAAAAAAGTAAATTTTAATTCAATTTGTTTTGGAAAATGATGTTTAATTTAAAAAAGAAAATGGGCCTAAATGGGACTTTGAAAATGCGACGATTTGGTCCCAAATTATAGTTAAAAAAAGGTTTTTGAATAAAAAATCGGAGTCACCACTTGGTATAGAATTAAGGTGTACCAAATCACCTAAAATGAATTTTTTAAATAAAATTATGGAAAACCCTTTTTAAACAACTCCTAAGTCTACGAAAATTAGAGAAAAAGATTCGGTAGTCACATTTGAAGAGAGGGAAGGCAAGGATAAAAATCCAAAGCACCCTCTCAACCTAACCAAGGCTAGTTGCGTGATTTAGTCAAAAATTTTTTTATTTTAACCTAAAATTTATCGCATTTGAAGGTACTATATGAATGCAAACCCTAGACCTAAGAGGGTATCGGGGGATCAAAATATCTCTTCGAAATTATTTGATGCAATTCGCATTAGTTGCGACGCCCAAAAGTAAACTTTCGAAAAAGTCACGAATTGTGCAAAAATATGAGATTCTAAGAAAAGAAAAGAAAGAATAATAATAAAAATAATCATAATTATACAAATATACATGTTCTAAAGGAATGCATCATGTTGGGTACGGGGGACTAATGTTCGTGACTCAATTTTTCCTTTAATAGAGGGAATACGAGCGTGCTAAGGTTAGAAAGCCAAACTCGTCCATATCCCATATTTAAGGGGTATTTCCTATCTAATCAAGCAAATGATCTAACCTAATTTCTATTTCCCTAAATGAAATGCAAGCTTAATGTCATGTTTTCATACAAAAGGGGTAAGGAAAATAATGAATATGGATATAAAAAGGAGTATAGGATAGGGGATATACGTACAAGGGGAAATTATAGAATAGGGGATGTCTATAAGGGGAAAATATGGGATAAGGGTTATATGTATAAAGGGAACATGCAATAAGGGATAAAAGAAAGTGTCATATCAAAAATGATAAAAACCCTAGGAATAGGAAAATATGCATGAGATGAAGTGATTTTATCATGCAATCATGATCTAACGCGCAAAGGGCTCCTAAGGGTCTAGCATTGGACTAACCCATGTTTCTACTTTCTCACTAGCGTTGGACTAGTGGGGAATCGGACAAGGGAACCACAACTAGCGTTGGACTAATGTGGTATCGGGAAATGGATCACAGCTAGCATTGACTAGTGTGATATCACGTCATACATTAATTATAACTAATTCATTCATGTAAACTTAATAAAACATGTAATCACATAATATCATATAATCACATAACATATAATCATGATATCTAGATGCAAGACCCTAAGAAAGCGGTAACACATAGCACATAGGCATGCAAATCACACAAAACAAAAATAAAGCAAATGAAGGCCTAACTATTACATTAGGGGGACCCTACTACAATCTAAGGGAAAAAATGAAATAAATAAAATAAATACCTAACAATTACAATTTTGGCGTTTAAATGCCTTACAAATAACCAAAAATTAAAATAAAATAAATATACTAAATTAAATAACTAAAATGAATAAATGAAAGAAAAACATTCAAAAGGCATGCAATTAAACACATAAAGTCATATAAGTGCACATAGGGTCAAATAAAGCAAAAAAAATAAGGGATAGAGTGTACCTCCCTTGAGTTGGGGCCCTAATGAAACGAATTTACTTATTTACCCTCCAAAATAATAAAAGGATTAAGGCACCATTTTAATTAACAAATAATTACATGAAAAAGAAAATTAAACACAAAAAGTGAACATTAATCATGAAATGAGAATTAAACACGGAATAAACCACCCATGTGTATAAAATTAAAGCAAACACGAGCCTAATTAACTAATTAAAAAGTTTGAAGGGCCCAAAGTACTAAAATTGATGGCTTAAGATGGGACCACTCAAAATCAAATGCCAAAACTTTACAAAGGCGAATAGAAACCTATTTATGAAAATTAAACGTCAAAATTACCAAAAAAATTTATTAAAAATAAAAATCAAACAAAAATCTATCAAAACTCATTAAACCTCAAAATTCATCCCAAAATCATAAATAATCTATCCAAGTGATTATATTAAAACATACCAATCTAACAATAACATTTCAATGGGACCAAATGGATCAGTTTTCTCAATTTTTTCGGGCCATCATAGCAATAAATGCAAATCAAGGGGTCAAAGGGGTGATTTTAGGAAGTATTGCATGCATGAGCTTACGAAGAAGCTTTCTTCTTCTGGTCGCTGGGTTTTCTGCAAATTCTTTCTGAGTTACTCGAATGTAGTCTCTTTTCCATCCCAACTCAACTAGTCTCAACCAAACATCAAAGCCTCAAAAAGAAACACAAAATTCGACATCCAAAGAAACCAAAAACTTACAATGAGATCATGCAAATGCTGGAAAACTTTCATGCAAAATCAGGAAGAATCCTTCTGCAACTATTTTCCTATGCTATAGCTTCAGCAACCGAAAACTGTCCACAGTTTGCGATGTGAGCAAACAAGAATCGTACCAATCTTACAACGTAATCACCAAAGCATCAACTCAACCATCTAGTTTGTGGTGAGCAAGCATTCCTTGAGCAAGGAAATGCTAGCAACTCACGAGGGAATGAAGTAACACTTCAGCAAGTGCAAACCAGTTTACTTCACTCTACCGCGACTTTCCTCATTCAAATGAAACATGTTCATGCAAAACGACTTGAACCCAACCTATTGATCTACCAAGTGCAATGATTTTCAGCTCGTTGATGCCATTACCTCAAAAAATACACCCCAACAGATTTGAAAGTGCAGCCATATGAAATGCAACAACTTGAATCGATCCTAACTAAAAAAAACAGACCTTGCGCCACTTTCTTTCTACAATTTCAGCATGCATATGGAACATTTAGACACTCCAATGAAACCTGTAGATGCATCGACTAATGCCCCTAACCTCAAACCAACTCATTTTTTAACCAAACAACAAAATCATCATATAAAAACACAATTCGAGTTACTGCAATTCCTCCCTTCCCAAAAGACTCTACCGACACAACAGTTCACCCATCTAGCATCAGAAATGGACATCGACTAAAGTTCCAACTTGGTGAACTAAGCTTTCTGGAACAAATCATACATATCAGAGGCAACAAAGGAAATCACGATGACATCAGAAAACCACTACTTCAGCAAACCAGAAGGAAGAACTAAAAAAAATGCTGCAACAAACCAAGAGCTACAAATTTGTTGCAGCAAAAAAAAAATTCTAAGCTTAAATGTCAGCCAAGCTACGGTATCAGCAAGCATAATTTTCAACTTTCAACATAAAAACATTGGATTTAAACACATTAAAAGGCCAAAACACAGAAGCGTGCCAATCTGGAAATTTCCTTTCGCGACTTGTGCCTTCATTTCTTACCTCTGGATTCATTACCCAAGATTAACGTGATGCAAATCGAGTCCAATCCAACAAGACATGCACATCTTATACTTATCACTGCTAAGAAACCAATACAAACAAAGCAACATACATGCCAGCAATGGATGAAGCATCGAGACTGTGTGATATCTTTCTGTGACCATGAACCTTAAACAAGATGATCTGAATACAACCTCATAGATAAGCTAAGCTTCTACCTAAAAGAAAAACCTAGTCCAACTCATCAGATCCTCTACACCCCTCCCGACCAGATTCGCACATAAACAAACAGAAATAAAAGAAAGAAATAAATATAAGGAAGGAACTTCAGTACGTCACAAATCAAGTGAACTAAGAATAGACCAAGTAAAAGATGTTACCTTTATCCCGTTCAAGGACAAATCAAGGTCTGTGATGATCGAAAAAAAGGTCTTTGCTCATCCAAAAAGCCCTATCTTTACGGCTCTCAAGCTCTCCTTCCTTGGTTTCTTCAGCAGAAGAGTCACTCCCCAGTTTTCCTTTGCTTTCTGCTCACTGTCTAAGCTTCAGCCGTCACCTTTCCTTATACGGGTTCCTCTCAGTTTTACTCCCACTCTCCTCTCGATCTCTTACCTTTCCAATCCCGCAACTTTTCTTCCTTTTTCTTTTCTCTCTATCTCTGGTTTTCTTCCTCCTTTCTTTTCTTCGTTTTTCTTTTCACTCTATCTCTCAAACTCTCTAGCCGCCACCCCTCTTTTCTGTTTTCCTTTCCAGCCATCACCTCTCTTCTCTCTATTCAGCCGCCACTCTCCATCTCAACCTCTCTCAATCTCTCTTGCTTGGATCTCGTTTTCTTCCCTCAGTCGTAGCTATCACAAAAACTCAACCCTCTCTTTTGCTCCTCCTCACAAACTCGGCCGCCAACTCTTATTCTATCTCTCCTCTCTTTTGTCATCACCCGTTCTCAAGCCTTTTATAAGCATCCAATCTCCCAAGACCTAGAACTAATGGAGGAGATTTGGAGCTGCATTCTCGGTCTTCATTTCAAGCCATTAGATGGCTCTTAATCCTACATCTCTTAGTGTTTGTTGGATCAAGGCCAGGTGTAGTTGCTGAGGTGATCCAATGGTGAAGAAAATGGAATGGAAAGAATGGTGGAAAAAAAGAAAAACAAACATGAAACCGAGCTGCAATTTTTATGTCCTCCGCGGCTGTTTCTGATGCAAAAATGCTTGGTTTGTTTGCAGCTCACGCGCGCGGACCTTGCGACTCGAGTCGGCAAGAGCTTGGTCGGAAGCTTGGTGAGCCCTGAGAAAAAACTAAAAACCTTGATCTATTGGAGAGATCATGTTTGGCCTACTCGTATAGTAGTGCCTTTATAGTAGTTCGGGCCCGATGAGGTATGTATAGTGGACGGAAAATAGGTAAGTGGAGTTCTATGGACTAAATACCGACCCGGTTGATGGAGTGTCATCGCGGGGAGGTAATTGATTGAGCAGTGGCAAAGCAAGTGGAAATTAGCTCCTGAGAGCTCCCATATCCTTGAATTGTTTCTGTTTACTTTTCCATTCGAATTGTTAATTACTTGAATATTACTGTTTTACTTGTTAGATTGTTATTGCTACTTGAACTATGCGTCTGCATGTGTGTTTTCTTGGCCTCACGAGCAATCACTCATCCAATAGATTTGTTTTCCTTAACAGGTGGATTGGAAGATTTTGGAAAAGTCGACTAGGTTATACTTTTGATCAGAATCTTGGTTGTAAATGTTTAGTCGACTTTTTATGGTTATATTTTGGGAATTGATGTATCTTTTGAGAACATGATGTAAGATTTGGATATTCAGTTAAGGAAGTGACTTTTCTTCATTTTAGACTTGTATTATTTGGTATGTATCGTTAAGTTTGAATTGAATTGTTTTGAATCCTGACGAGAGTTGGGCAGGCGTCCCGCGGATACCCTTGGGTTCGCCCTTGGGAGAAGTGGGGGCGTCACACTTTAAGTCATCAAGTGCAAGTGGCAAGATTGATGATTAAATAGTTGCACTTGTTGGAGGAGGTTAGTAGATGGAACCCTCGAGTTGAACAGAGGAAAGTGATCCTTGGGAATATCGTTGTGAAATCCACTTTGTTGGAACGTATCAAGGAAACTCAGAAAAAGGACCCTGAAGTGC
This sequence comes from Coffea humblotiana, assembly GCA_023065735.1. NCBI lineage: Eukaryota > Viridiplantae > Streptophyta > Magnoliopsida > Gentianales > Rubiaceae > Coffea > Coffea humblotiana. The sequence goes on along the minus strand of CM041213.1, from coordinate 36,743,568 downwards.
AAAAGTGGTTCGAGAAAGTCAAAAAGGGAGAAAAGTCGGATTTTAACTTGGGAGTGAATGGTGTATTGAGGTTTCAGAATTGGATAGTAGTGCCAAAGGATGAAGGGTTTAAAAAGGAAATTTTGGAAGAATCACATTGATCTAAGTAAACGGTACACCCTGGAGGAAATAAAATGTACCAGAACTTGAAGGGCTTGTACTGGTGGGAGAGTATGAAAAAGGAAATTGCCCAATTTGTCCAGACCTACTTAATTTGCCAACAGGTTAAAGCCGAACATACATTACCATCAGGTCTTTTGCAACCTTTAGAAATACCCGAGTGGAAATGGAAAAATATCACCATGAATTTTGTATCTAGTTTACCTAGGACACAAAGGGGTCGTGATGCCATTTGAGTAATAGTGGATAGATTGACCAAATCGACTCACTTTCTGCCGATTAGTATGAAGTACCCGTTGGAGAAGTTGGCTAAGTTATACTTAGATGAGATTATAAGACTACACAGGATACCTGTAAGTATTGTGTCTGATCAAGACCCTAGATTTGTCTCGTGATTTTGGCAAAAGATGCAAGAAATATTGGGGACTAGATTGAATTTTAGCACTACTTATCATCCCCAGATAGATGGACAGTCTGAGAGGACGATTCAGACGCTCGAGGACATGTTAAGAACTTGTATTTTGAATTTTGGGGAGAGTTGGAGTAAGTATTTGATTTTGGTAGAATTGCCTATAATAATAGTTTTCATTCCTCTATTCAAATGGTGCCGTACGAAACACTTTATGATCGGAAATGTAGGTCTCCGATTTTTTGGAATAAAGTAGGTGAACGAAAAATTTTGGACCCGACTACAGTGCCTTGGATTGAGGAGGCGATCGAAAAAGTGAAGTTGATACGCCAGAGGATTTAAACCGCACAAAGTCGTCAAAAGAGTTATGCAGATAATCGAAAGAAGGACTTAGAATTTGTGGTGGGAGATCAAGTTTTTCTTAAGATTACTCCTCTAAAAGCAAGTTTGTTGGTAGGAAAGGGAAAGAAGTTATAACCAAGATTTGTAGGGCCTTATAAGGTTATCCAACGTGTAGGGAATGTAACCTATAAGTTGGAATTGCCACCAAGTCTATCTCAGATCCACAATGTTTTTCACGTATCGATGCTAAAGAAATACCATCCGGATCCGTCTCACGTTCTGCAACCGGAGAATATTGAAATTGATGAGGCACTGACCTATGAGAAGAAACCAATCAAGCTTCTAGATCGTAAGATGAAAGAACTGAGGAACAAGCGGATCCCGTTGATGAAAGTTCTATGGAGGAACTACGGACTAGAGGAAGCAACCTGGGAAGTTGAAGAAGAAATTTGAGAAAAATATCCAGACCTGTTCTCAAATCAAGGTATAATTTTGAGGACGAAATTTTCTTAAGGGGGAGAAGATGTGAGGACTCGTGTTTTTATTTCTAAAATAGTTATTTTTATGATTATTTACCCTAGTATTAGTTAGTTATATTATCGTTACAAGAATTTCTTTTAAATTTTGCTTTATCGCGCGCGAATTGGAAGTTCGCGTATATCGAGTCGGAACGGCTAAGTGGAGATTAGAAATTATACTAGACTACTAAGAGTGAAAAATTATAGTGTTAAAGGAATTACATTGGAGGTTTAGTGCACAGATAAAACAAACCTGAGAGAAAACGGATACAAAACGCGCGCGCGAGTACTATTCATAGTTGACTTTGGCACAAATTATAACCACAAAACACTTAAGCTTCCAAGGGAAGCTTCATTCATCAGCCACACTCTCTCTCCTCACCTATCAAGCTAGGCCGAAACACTCCAAGGAAGAAGAAGAGAAAGCTCTTCATCATTCTTGTTCCATTCTTGCACAATTTCACTCCAAAATCTTCACTCAGCTTCCATACCACTTAGAGATTAGTTTAAGTTTGGTGGATTTGGACCTATCTACAAGAAGTGGAACTGAAAAATGCTAAAAAGGAGACTTTTTTAGAGAGAAATCCTCCACACGCTAGAAGCCTCCAGCGGATCTACAAGTATCCTCCACATGGTGTTACAAGAGAACTCTATTTTCGGTTGCTGATGGGTAGCTTTTAGTAATAGGAGTTGACTTGTACGTAGGAGTCCTGCTACCAAGAGGAAACGAGAAAGTGGAATTCGGCAGAGCTACCTTTTTGTACATTTTCTCAATTCGGTAGGGACCATTAGGGAGCAAGTCATTGTTTTAGAGACAGTTTTGGTTTTCTTTCCTTGGCTCTTTGATGCATACCAACCGTTCGACAATATTCTACCTTGGAAAACAGTTTTTTACTTCTTGCTTTTTAGTGAAAACGTGATGGCCTTGACTTCAATTAATTTGCGTGGAGATTTACTTATGCAGCTTGGCTAAGCTTTTCGTCTAGTCAAGGATCAACGCGACGACGTAGTCCCGAATATCTGTGAGATCGAATTAGTTTTCATGCGTTCCTTAATTTGTTAATATTTGCACGTTGTCTGTTTGAATTTTTATGGAATTATTTTGTTAATTGAATGTCAAGGGTCCGATGTTCAATGCGACTTATTAATCTCCTGCCAAATTAGTCAATTAAATCCGTAATTGTTTAAATTGATTAATATCAATGGCAACTAGCGTTATTATTCACTAGGTGAACGTGCAATCTAATTTAAATAACCCTCGTAACGTGTTATTCATTAGGATTAGACTTTTCTAGTTTTTAATGCAATTAGGGAATTAATTCCTACGGTCGTACCTAGAAGTGTTTCATAGTTAGGGGTAATCAACGGTCGTACCTTGGTTATCAATAAATTAAGGAAAAGTTGGACGTCAGAGCATGTCGGCGACTATAACTAACCTGTTAATAAAATTAAATGAACCTTCTTTGTATCAATGATTGGATAAATGGACTGTGTATGAGATGTTGAGTCCTTGGCTAGATTTTATCTATTCTTGATTTAATTCCTGTTTACATTCGTGCCAGTTAATTATTCGTTTTTTAGTTGAATTGCTTAATTATTTTTAGCTTTATTCCGATAAAACCTAGGTGGGGTTCGGCCTTATCGCATTGTCAATTGGAACTTCAAAGAGACAAATATCCCCAATCCCTGAGGAGACGACCCTACTTGCCACTGTCTACTTGTTAGTATAGTTTGTCAGCTAATTAATTCTGGTATATCGGATTAAGCAAACTCTTCGGGAACAGGGTGAATCAAGTAACCCATTGCACACCTAGAATCCCTGCTCCAGTACCTAGAGTTGATTATTGACTGCTTTAGTGGTAATTAGGTTATTATTATTATTATTGCATAGGTTCGGCACCTGTCAATTTTCGGCGCCGTTACCGGGGGACTGGCATTAATTATTTGTTTCTTCGTTTAGTTTCATTTTATTTTAATTTCCTGGTATTTTTTCTAGTTTATGCTCGTTCTTCTCGTATAGGCGAATTGATTTTCGACCCTAAAGTAGAGAAGACTGCATGCCGAACTAGGAAAGAAACTAGACAGCTCAGAGAGGAGCAATCCAGTGCTACACCTCAGGGGCTTAATCCAGAGGTGGAGTCGACAAATTTGCGTGGTGATAATTCAAGTGATTCAGACCAAGAGGAAGTCACCATGGCGAATGCACGAACATTGAGGGAGTTGACTGCACCTAATTTAAATCAACAACCTTTATGCATTACTTTTCCTAATTTGAATGATAATACCCCTTTTGAATTAAAGTCCCGGATTGATTCACCCTTTTTACCATCTTTTCATGGCCTTCCAGGTGAAGGAGTCGCACAAGTACTTGCAGGATATTCGATGTGTCTGCACTAGTATAAAGCCCCCTGGAATTACCTGAAGAACTGATCAAAATGAGAGCGTCCTTTTTCCCTTAAGGACGCGGCGAATGGGAATTGGGTTGTACTACCTACCACCAGGTAGTATCACCTACGATGGTACCAGTTGAAGAAACAATTTCTGGAAAAATATTTTCCTGCGTCTCGGGCCGCCAGTTTAAGGAAAGAAAATAATTGCGACATCAAGCAACACCCAGGCGAGTCTCTCTATGAGTACTGAGAGAGGTTCAAAAAGCTGTGCATCAAATGCCCCTCAGCATCAGATAAGTGAGCAACTGCTCATTCAATATTTCTATGAGGCTTACTCTTCAAGGGATAGAAGCATAATCGATGCTTGCAAGTGGAGGGGGCGTTGGTGAACCATAGACTCCTACGGGAAGCTGGGAGTTGATTGAGGTGGGGATGGTTTTGTGACAGCCCTACCTTCCCCCTAAGGTGAACCAAAGATTTCGCGGGACCGCCTGCCCCACTCTCGTCAGGACTCTTCATTCTTTTCAAACAAAATAAGATAACCCTTGACAATAAGCGAAAAACAAATTTCCCAATTTGAAACGTATATTTCCATTCATCAAATCTCAAAATAGTAATACAATCCCAAATAAGACAAAAGTTCTTAGTTCCCAATACAATCAACCTATCCAATCACTAGGGCGAGTATAAACGCAAAATTTCAAAAGAACTAGACCATGCTAGTCTGTACAAGTCTCACACCCTTGCTCGTATCGCCTGTAAAGAAAATAAATGGCGTGGAATGAGTTAAAAGCCCAGCGAGATTCTATATACTTAACCAAGCAGTTAAACAAGGACATTAAACATGTAATAACAAGTAATCCAGAAAACATTTACAATATAAAGCAATGGTAACACATTTATTAAAAGGATACATGCTCACGTGGAGCCATTCGTTCATTCATACATGCTCACGAGGGGTCATTCGTTCATTCATTCGCCTAACATTTTCCCTTATTCCTCCAATCATTAAAACCATGTTTGTAAGTGAAAACCCCTTCATTGATCTTGTCATTCGTTCATTCATTTCATCACCCCCTTCTAGCCAATTCATTGGCCAGTCTCCACCAGACTACGTGGTCATACTCGAGTATACCAAACATTCACCTAGGATCACTAGTCGCCCGACTGAATCCGCTTCTGACTCCAGTCGACCGGTAACGAAGAGCAAGGGCCCAGTTCAGTTAGAAGGCTTACATTCATGCACAAGTAGCATTTAATCAGTCAATCATTGAAAATTTCACGTTCCTTTAGGTCGAGTGCGATAAAGTACACACTCGCCTCGCAAAAATCATTTTAGTAATCATTGAGAACATTTAACATTTAATCAAGAATCACAACCAGCCACATAGTCAATGGAAATATAACGTGCATCAATCGCTTATTAAAATAACAATCCAAGTAGTTATAACAATTCACATAGTCATTAAAAACAAAATGTATATAGAACACTCATCTATATAAGCAAAAATAACGTCCAGAGTATCCTTTCGGATAACACCCTTAATCACCAAGAAACCCTAAGAATAACCATAAGAAAATATTACGGTTCAACCATCAAAATATTTGGTAGATCAAAGAAAATCCGAATACCTACTAGTACAAGGTATAAGTATGAGTTTAAAAGTGAAAAGAGTACTTTTAGATCAAGGGCATGAGTAACTAAGAGTTTTCCAAATCAAATATAAAACTCAACTTAAAAGGGTTTAGAAAATTTTATTGGAAACGGAAACGAAACAGAAACGGAAAACACCTAGTGCGAGGTGCACTATGTGCACGATCAGATTTGACACTTCCTATGATTTTAATCATAACTCAATTTATGATTATCGGATTGGAGTGTACAAGGTGGCGTTTCGAAGCTAAGACAACTAACTACAACTTTCAAGAGATATCAAAGGCTAAATCCAATGTTTTCAAGGTCAAATTCGGCTGAGACAGTAGCTGAAGTGAACTGCCTCAAGAAGTTAACGGTTATGCTGGACAGTTTTGCCGGTTAAGAACATTTTAACCGTTTCATGTGCAAAACTTGGTCAAATGACCTAAGAATTTACTAGTGGATAGAAAGACTGTGCTTGACAACTTTCATGAAGATACTTTTAGCTAAATCAACTCGAAAATGCCCCATATTTAGCAAGAACCGTCCAGCAAATGATCTATCACAGGCTGAAGAACAGGACATACTCAAACAGGCATAACTCAACATTCAGAAATCCAATTCAAGCAATTCCAAATGCGTTGGAAAGCTAAGAGATAGAGCTACAACGTTTGTGAAGACCATTTCCGCCCAAATTTACTCCTTCCAGGTCAAAAACACGAAAAAAATGTCCCAGAAGTTTCAATCTCAGGTTCAAACTCAGATTTATAGACAGACCAGATTTAGACAGTCATATCTCAACACACCCAACTCCGATTTAGGTGATTCCAAATCCAGTTGAAAGATAAGATACAAGGAGACAATTCTTAAGAAGGCATCAAAAGCTAATTCATTCATCTTCCCAGCCAAACGAGCCAATTATAGAGGCTGATTATCATTCTTGACAGAAACAGGGCAGCAGGGGTAAATTAGTCATTTCAAAAGCTACCCTGCTCCGATTGAGCTAAACATTTACAGGCATAATCTACACTCAATTCTCTACAACTTTCATGTTTTGTTCTAGGGCTAATTCAGCCTCCATCATATTCTAATGTCTAGAACAAATTCGGATAGAAACTAAAATAGAAATGAAATTTCTGGGAGTTCATTCAAATTACACCCAATTAAACGAATTTCCAGCCATCCAAATAAGTTCCTAGCTAATTAGATTCAACTTCCAATCATCAATTCAAGTTATATCACAAGAATCAAGAGCTAGGAAACCAATTTTACCTCTTAACCTTAAGCAACCAAAGCTGAAATTACAGATGGCAGCAAGCTTCCCTCGGTTCCAGTTTGGGAGAAATCAGACATCTTGCTGGAATCCTCTCTTTCCCCTTCAGTTTTTCTCTTATTTGTTTTGCTAAGTGCTATGAAGCCTCCCACGGTTGCCTTCTTTTCTTTTCTTCTCACCCGATGGCCTCTCTCTCTCTCAAGCTCTCTAATGTTAAGCTTGGTAAATGATAAGTTTTAGGAGATATTTAAGGCTTGGTCAATTATGTCAAGCCACCCTAGCACTTCAATGATTTTTCACCTTGGTCTCAAATGATTTCATTTCCTATCAATTAAGTCCATAGTGTATAAATCCAACTTAGTCCATTAATACTTAATCATACTTACCTAGGCTACTAATCACCTTCGCGCTTACTCTCAATGATCCCAATTGAAGACCAAACTTTTTAGTTTTGAATAAAAACTAGAGATTTGACAAACAAATTGGGGTTTTCACAAATATCAAGTTTCCTTTAAATTAGGATTTTCACAAAATTACATTTGGATTCAACTAGAATTTTGAAATATTTTTTAACATCTTGGGCCAACTTAATAAATCAAATTATACCAAAATGTGTACATCAAATCGAGTTTACAAAACTAGGGTGTTGGAAAAAATTTTAAATCCTTAAACCAAAATTCATAAACCACAATTTGCACGTAAAATGTCAATGTGTACATCAAATCGAGTTTACAAAACTAGGGTGTTGGAAAAAATTTTAAATCCTTAAACCAAAATTCATAAACCACAATTTGCACGTAAAATGTCATTGCCAAAATTAATAAAACAAAATTAACGCATAAAATGTCATTTTTGAAAATACAGGATGTTACATGGTTGAGAACTCACAGCAGTTCAGTTCAACAGAGGATGTTCCGACGCGTAGGGTGAATGAGGTAGAAATATCCTCTATCCAGCAACAACTCTCTGAATTGACGTTTTTTGTGCGACAACTAACTGTGGGAAATTCTCCACAAGCCAAAGTATGTGGAGTGTGCACTGCTTTGGGTCATTCTGCGGAGATGTGTCCACTAGTTCAGGAAGAAATTGCAGAACAAGTAAACATGGTTGGCCACGCGCCCGCGCCAAAAAAACCGTACGACCCGTATTCAAGTACCTACAATCCTGGTTGGAGAGATCACCCCAACCTCAGCTATGGAGGGAATAGGTGTCGCGCCTCATTTTTAAATAAGAAAAATAAATAGTTTAAAAAGTGAATTTTTAATTCAATTTGTTTTGAAAAATGATGTTTAATTTAAAAAAGAAACTGGGCCTAAATGGGGTTTTGAAAGTGCGACGATTTGGGCCTAGATTATAGTTTAAAAAGGATTTTTGAATAAAAAAAATCGGAGTCGCCACTTGATATTGAGTTAAGGTGTACCAAGTTACCTACAATATTTTGAATAAAAAAAAGTAGAAAAACCCTTTTAAAATGACTCCAAATCTACGTAAATCAAAGAAAAAGGTTCGGGAGTCACATTTGAAAAAAGGGAAGGTAAGGATAAAAATCCGAGACACCCTTTCGATCTAGCCAAGGCTAGTTGCATGATTTAGTCAAAGATTTTCTTATTTTTAACCTAAAGATTTATCACATTTTGATGTACTATATGAATGCAAACCCTAGACCTAAGAGGGTATCGGGGGTTCAAAATATCTCTTCAAAACTAAATAGTTGCCAATCACATTAATTGTGAAGCTCAATAGGGACTCTTTAAAGAGGTCACGAATAATGCAAAAATATGAGATTCTAGAAAAGAAAAGGAAAATAATAATGTACAAATATACATGTCCTAAAGGGATGCATCATAACGAGTACGGGGAACTAATGTTCGTGACTCAATTTTTCCTTTCGTACAGGGAATATGAGCGTGCTAAGGTTAGAAAGCCAAACTCGTCCATATCCCATACTCAAGGGGTTTTTCCGATCTAAGCAAGCAAATGTACTAACCTATCTCTAATTTTCTTATATGAAATGCAAGTCTAATGTCATGTCTCACACAAAGGGGTAAGGAATATACATATAGGGGATATATGGGGTAAGGGATATGCATATAGTGGAAAATGTCATGCAAAATGGTAAAACCCTAAAAAAGTGAAAAACATGCATGAGATGAAGTGATTTTGTCACACAAGCATGATCTAACGCATGGATGGGTCCCTAAGGGTCTAGCATTGGACTAACCCACATCTATGAGTCCTCACTAGCGTTAGACTAGTGGGAAATTGGAACAAATGACCACAACTAGCGTTGGACTAGTGTGGAATCGAGAAAGGGGCCAAACTAGCGTTGGACTAGTGTGGTGACGTCACACATTAATTATAACTAACTAATCATGTAAAACATAATAAAGGCATGTAAACACATAATATCACATAAACACATAACACATAATCATGATATCTAGATGCAAGACCCTAAGAAAGCAAGTAACACATAACACATAGGCATGTAAAACACACGAAAACAAATAAAGCAAATAAGCCCTAACTATTACATTAGTGGGGCCCTACTACAATCTAAGGGGAAAAACGAAATAAATAAAATAAATACCTAACTATTACAATTTCGGCATTTAAATGCCTTTCAAATGACCAAAATTGAACTAAAATAAATATACAAAATTAAAACAACTAAAACCTAAATAAATAAATAAATGAAATGAAAACATTCAAAAGGCATGCAATTAAGCACATAAAGTCACATAGGGGCACATAAGGTCAAGTAAAAAATCAAAATAAGGGGTAGAGTGTACCTCCCTTGAGTTGATGTCCTAATGAAACGAGTTACTTATTTACCCTCCAAAATAATAAAAAGGGGTCAAGGTATCACTTTAATTAATGAATAATCACATGAAAGAGGAAATGAATGTGAAATTGAACCAATCGAGGCACATAAACGAAGGTAAATAAACCATGTCTACGAAATTAAAACAAGTAGGGACTTGATTGCGAAAATTAAAAAAAATTGAGAGGTTAATTTATTATTATTATAAATACTAGGGGTCTAAAAGGAAGAAAATTAAAATTAATGACTTAAGACAAAGCATATCAAAATCAAATGCTAAACTTCACAAAATGAATGAAAACGACGAAATTAGCTAAAATTTTAATCAAATGGAAATCAAAACTATAAAATCTTCAAAATTATTAAACTTTCACTATTTCATCCTAAAATTCCACTAAAATCTGTCCAACAATTATGTTAAAACACATAAAAAAAACATGTTAGAAGGATACAATTGATTAAATTATTCAATTATTTGGGCTAAAGTCGCATTAACCAAAAACCAAAGGGTTGAAATGCAATTCTTGGAACATTTTCCATGTAAATTTCATGCAACAACTACGAAACAAGCTTATGCAACAAAAAACTTTTGGCAAACTTTCGGCATGTTGAAGTTATTCTTCTGCAATATCATCCGCAAGCTTCTACCATTGTATGTAAACCTTCGGCAAACCAAATTCATACAAAAAACTTTGAACCAACTCCAATTAAACCCATGACTAAACACCTCTTAATAACATTGAACACTCCAACTAACAAAATGAAACTAAAACGATTGCCTATAAATGAAAACTTCAGCCCAGACAAGAAAAAGAATACCAAATGCGTGGTTTACTATCCCTCCCCAATTTCAAACAAACAGCTTTCCTAACTATAGCTTTGATAGCAGATATATTTATGATATTTCAATCAAAACCAGCAAATCAAGCACTTCAAACAATCCAAAACTTCAACAACCAAAAGAAAAGGAAGGGCCTGTTCATGCTTCACTTTGCTGTAATTAACCGAGAGCTATCAATATTGCTATAACAAGCAAGTAATTCCAACCTTGTTGCAGCAATTCTTAGTTGCTCATGCCGATTCTAATACCGTTGACCAGAAAAAAAATAACTCAATGCATGTCCTAACTTATTTATACACACGAATGCAAGAAACTTGGGACAGGGAGAGACGGGACTTCAACAACTTCTAGACGCAAAACGCAGCAAATGTGACTTGAACATCTGTTAAGACTCGACCAGAAAACAAAGCAATCAAGAAAAGAAAAAGTTATGTACACATTGCTGCAATATCTCAGCCCAACATAATCTAAACTCAGGAAACAGCCAGCAAGCATTTGCGTTTTGAACACTCTCAAACATGTACTAAACCATCAAAAGATACATAAGGCAGCAAAAAATGAAAAGAAAACAACTCAGAATCCAAGATTTTCTTCATCCATTCGCAACTGGTGAACAACTTATGCGTTTCATTTCTAAAATCTCATACCCACAATTAACCAACAACGGATAAAACAGTAAGGAGACCAGGTATTTCAAACAAACTAAGAACCTGAGCAACCCAAAATGACTAATCAACCTTGTGGCAATTTCATTTCTGCAATTCGGCATGCATGAACTCCCAAAAAACCAATATTTCACAAGACTCAACCCAACAAAAACCATGTAATGATGCAGAATTAAAGATTTAAAATCCCTCCCTTCCAAAACCAGAACATCTCAACCCAAATTCGCTGGCGAAGACACACAATGCTCCAACTACGACAAAACAAGGATAACCGACAGGGAAGGGGAATGGGTTCATATGATTTGGGTGAAAAACCACTTAACTCCCTATGTTTTGCTTATCTAAACCAAGTTTGAGCAAAACCAACTCCATACTTACACATACCAAACATTCAGAATAACACAAAACATACAAAGATAAGAAATTTCTGCCATTTTATCCAACACATAGACATCACATACATGCTCAAACATGCTGCACATGTAAACGTCACTCTCCTTTTCATGACAAACATCTGACTACTAAACCACATCTTAGGAACAAAATATAGACAACACCAAACAGATTTCAAACCCTAACATACCTATCATGCCCAATAACAGCAACAGGCAACAACTTTGAGCTATAACCATAACCAAGCAAGGAAAACCATCACAACTCTTCTGCCATGTTCATAGGCTGAAGCCAAACGAAAATAACGCAACAACTCAAACATCAGAAACACCAAACAAACCCATGATTCATCACAGTGTCATGATTTATCAATAGAAATTATCTATTGGGAAAGGCTAAAAAGAAACCTTACAGTGCTATTTTCTGATGGAGTTTTAGCAGCGATGGAAAAAGAACTCCAGTAGCAGCTCCTCGAAACTCCTCTCCTCCTTCTGGTTTGGCCTGAAACCTCCAAGCTCTTGCTCAAACGTAACTTTCTCTTACTTAGTTTTCCCTTTCTTCCTCAAACGCTCAGTCCGTCACCTCAGTTTTTTCTTTCGCTCTTTCTCAACTTCTTCATCCTACTCTCGCTTTCTCTTTTCCCTTTTATCTTTTCCTAACTCCAGCCGCCACCCTCTTTTTTACTCTCCAGCCGTCACACTATCCTCCCTTAAATCTTCGATTCTCCTTTGCTAGCCTTTTATAGCAAATCAGGACTCCCGAAACCCTCAGCTCAAGGGCTACGATAGAATCTCACTTATGATCCTTACCTCAGCCCTTGGATTGTTTTCCTTCTAGATATTTCTTAGTTCTTAGATGAAAGCCAGGTGGCCAGGGATTAAAGGATCCAATGGTGAAAAAAAGCAATAAAAAAAAATAGTGGAAAAAGAAATGGAACCGAGCTGCATTAGCTTTTGTATTTCACGCATGGTTTCTAATACGAAGCTAAAGAAATGTTTGGTTCGTTTGCAGTTCACGCGCTTCCTCCTCTGTTTTTTTAACTTAATTAATCAACAAATAAGGAAATGATTTTCTTAATAAAAAATGAAAATGAAACAAAATCAATAAACAAAATTAAATAAAATGATAAAATTTTATTTTTATTAGTTTTATTTTATCATTGTATTTTTACTAATTTTCAATTAATTTAGGTAAACAAACAATGTTAATTCCTAATTGAAGTTAATTTGCAACAAATTTTCATAAATTGAATCTAAAAGGATTAAAGCATATTTTTGTGAACAATTTTCTTTTTCGATAAATTTTAATACTAAAAATGTCTTAAAAATAAAAATTAAGAGACTAATGAGTAAAAATGAATAATAATTATCATTTAATCAATAAAAATAATAATATATAAAGCTAAATTAAAAATTTGGTATCTAAAATGCTAAAAAAATGTCTAAAAACAAAAATCATGAGATTAATAAATAAAAATAGATAATAATTATCAATAAAAATAAAATAAAATAAAAATAAAATAAATTAAAATTTTGGTGTTTACAGCTTGCCCCTCTTTGTCTGAGTTTCGAAGAAACTCAAGACGAAAACGTAGACACCAAATACTTACCTACAGTTATTTTGTTATGAGTTGGAATATATAAGATCAGTGGGATGAAAATCCGAGCCTACAGTATAGTAACCTCGTCAGTGGATGAATACCCGAGTCTACTTTCACTTGGTCAGTGGGATGAATACCCGACCCTGTCTTCACTTAGGAAGATTTGTGCAAGACTTTTTGTAGAATTTCGAAAAGAGAGACAAACGATTTTTTCTAAAAATTGTCCCAGTGTAATGCTATTGGACTATCGGACCTGCAAGAAAAGAAATAATGATAGATAATGCCGCCAGCATCCGATCAACCCTTTCTTCAAGAAATGTGTAGACATGAGTATTTGGACTTCTTATTTGGAGTAACAAGTACTTCAACCTTGCCCTGCGAACAATATCAAGTTTCCATAATTTCTCATACTTAAATCAACATGTTATTTAGTATCCATTTTCTTTCAATAAATCATAGGGATTGTCGTTTGATAAAAACGAAAGAGACAAATGTGACCATGAAACACATGAAAAATATTCTAATTGCACATAATGATAAAAATTCTAATAATATAAACACAATCATCTACTTTTATTGTATGAAAAATCATTTCAAATAAATAAACTTGTATACTCAAATTTTGTGTTTGATAACACTTTGGTTCTCGAACAAACTGCAACGCTTGACCCTTTGGATATCATCCCTCTGGAGTTCAATGCTTGACAACAGAACCACAATGTGAGGAGAAATTCTAATGAACTAAGTCACCGGCTCTTCATATCCAAACTCACTTTTCCTTATAAAAGCTTACCTCAGTGCCCTTTCAGGTTTTCACCAAGGTTGCCCCTGCCCTTTTATTTTCTTTTTCTTTTCTTTTCTTCTCTTTTTTTCAAAGGTGTCCTTGCATATTTTCACCTAGCAAATCTTGTCTACCGTCCATATTAATTTAGAAATATGTTTTAAGAAATAATGACATCAGTATAACAATCATTCCCTTGCAAAAGAGGTGAAGATGTTTTTGACATCATGTGCCATTTGATTAGAAATTGTCCTAAGAAAGCAATATAAAGAATAGAAGTCAGGACTTTTGATTTTTGTAATGGGATCTGGTGGCGTGTTAAGAAAAAAGTTAAGACTCGAAGGCGGATTTATGAATGTTTAGATTTCCTGAGATGGCATCTTCAAATTAACCTTACTAATAATTGCCCCAATTTATTCTCAATCGAGATTTTCTTTTTTTTTTATTTTCTCTTCATTGTGTTCTTCCATCACTTTTGCCTTTTGAAACCTCTTTTTCCTTTTCCTTTTTTTTAACTTTTTCAACTCAAAACTTGCCCCAGTGTGGGATTTGCGATCCTCAGGGGTTGTCAAACGAAATAATTAATTTTGAAGGCTCAAAAAGGGATAACTAGGGATAGAATGTTCGATTGGAAAGGAAAAAGCCTGACTTTTCATTCCATTCTTTACATTAACCCTAAAAGGAAATTTTCCATTTATCATATGAAAATTTTCTTACACATATCCGAATTGATCGGTTGAGAGAACACTTGCCCATCCATTTCTGCGAGAATGAGCGCTTCACCGGACAAAAACTTTCTGGATAATAAAAGGACTTTGCCAATTTGGTGCAAACTTTCCCTTAGCTTCCTCTTGTACTGGCAAAATGTGTTTCAACACTTTATCTCCTTCTGTGAATATCCGTGGTTTGACCTTCTTATTGTAAGCAGGGGTTACCCTCTTTTGATAATATTGACCATGACAAATGGCATTTAACCTCTTCTCATCGATTAAAGACAACTGCTCATGACGTTGTTTAATCCAATCAGCCTCATCCAGTTTGGCCTCCATTAAAATGCACAATGAAGGGATTTCGACCTCAACTGGCAATACTACTTCCATTCCATACATGAGATTGTAGGGAGTTGGCCCAATAGAGGTCCAAGTAGCAGTTCTATATGCAATTAATGTATAAGGGAGTTTCTCGTACCAATCACGGTGTCTTTTAGTCATTTTTCGAATTATTTTTTCAACTTCTTATTCGCGGCCTCCACAGCTCCATTCATTTGTGGTCTATAAATAGAAGAATTCCGATGCTTGATTTTGAACTGTTAACACAATCCGTCCACTATATCATTGTTGAGATTCTTTGCGTTGTCAGTGATTAATGTCTCTGGCACTTCAAAACGACAAATAATATGCTTCCTTAGAAAGTCCGTCACCATCTTCTTAGTCACATGCTTGTAAGATTCAGTTTCGACCCACTTAGTAAAGTATTCAATTGTCACCAGAATAAACCGATACCCATTTGAAGCAGGAGAATCAATGGCTCCAATCACGTCCATACCCTACATTGAATATGGTCAGGGAGCAGTCATACTGTGTAATTCTGTAGGGAGAGTGCGTATAAACATCCCCATGTAATTGACATTTAATGCATTTTTTAACGAAAACTACACAATCATGCTCTATAGTAAACCAAAAATAGCCCATCCTCATGATCTTCTTTGCTAATAAATGGCCATTCATATGTGACCCACACACACCACTGTGCACTTCTTTCATCAAATACTCTGTTTCATCTTCATCAACACACCTCAGAAGACCCAAATCTGACGTCCTTTGTATATCACCTCTCCATTTAAGAAAAATTTAGATGATAATCAGCGCAAGAAACTTTTAGCAGTTGCATTAGCCCCAGGAGGATAGGACCCCGTCTTGAGAAATTCCTTGATATTAATGTACCAGGGATGGCCATCGGGAGATTTTTCCACAACTAGACAATGAGCAGGCTTTTCTTGTAGTTGAGTCTAGATAGGCTCTATCACCAACTCATCTGGATGTTGAATTATTGAAGATAAAGTGGCCAAAGTATCAACAAAAATATTTTTGACACGCAGAATATGCCGGAACTCCAAACTCCTAAATTTATTTGCCAACTCCAGTAAACTGCAATGATAGGACAAGATGTTTGAATCCCGAGTGATCCATTTCTTGAGAGTCTGATGTACAAGCAAATCGAAATCGCTGAACACTAGTAAATCCTTAATCTCCATTTCCAATGCCATTTTTTAGCCCAAAAATGCAAGCTTCATATTCAGCCATATTGTTAGTACAAAAAATCGAAGTTTAGCGGAACCAGAATAATGCTTCCCTTCAGGCGATACTAGAACAGCTCCAGTACCGGCTCCGAAGGAATTTGACGCCCCATCAAAGAATAGCCTCCATTCAGAACATTTTTTATTCATGTCTTCCACTGTACCAACGAACAGGACCTCCTAATCTGGAAAATAAGTATGAAGTGGTTGATAATCGTTCTCCTTTGGATTCTCAGCAAGGTGATCTACTATGTGTGAGAACCCGAAAATTTTCACATTTTTCAAGTATTATTTTATTTCCTCGCCCATATTTTATACTGTCCTTGAAAATATTAAATGTTAATACATTTTACAAGTAAGTATAATTTTTAAATCATTTTCCTACTATAAGTTAGTATACGTTAATTCGAAGTGCATTTTTCGACGTGGGACCCGCTAGTGCGATATAATTTTGCCGATTAAGCGCTGAAGTATTAAGTGATATTATTTTCCATGTTACTAGGAGATGATTAGAGGTTAGCTAGATAGATGAATTATTGGAAGTGAGAAGATAAGCTTAAAACCATTCAAAGGGCCAAGTGTCGCAAACCGATTGGGAGTTGGACTTTTGACCAAAGAAGATTAACCTTACCAAAACCAATTTTTGACCAATTTTCCTTCCATTTTTTCCCTTGCCTTGGCCGAAACCTCTTGACAAGAAAACAAGAGAGGAGCTTCTTCCATTTCTAGCTTCCAAATTCACTCAAATCTTGAGTTCCAACCGACCAAATCGCAAAACCCTTCCATAACAAGTGACCACTAAGGGAAAACTAAGGGATTTGGTGGAGTTGATTTGGAGGAGAAAGACTAAACTACCACTTTCCTTGAGGTTCTAAGGTAAATTTGCTAAGAACACCCCTCTTTGCTTCTAATAGATGGAAATTAGTGGCTTGTGGTTGCCACTTTGGTGGTTTTGTGCATCATTCTTGGTTATGAGTAGTGATATGTGGATTTTTAGTTTATAGTGAATTTTTCTGCCCTGTTCTGACCAGTGTTGTTCGCCCATGATGGAGGGCCGAATTGGACTTAGCTCAAAACATGCAAGTTGTAGAGAATTGAATGTAGATTATCCTGTAAATTTCAGTTCAATCGGAGCACTGTAGCCTGTGACATGGACTATTTTACCCCTGCTGCCCTGTTTTCTGCCAAAACTGGAAATCCAGCATCTGTAATTGGCTCTTTTGGCTGGGAAGATGAATGAATTAGCTTTTGATGACTTCTTAAGAATTGTAGCCTTGTATCTTAGATTTCGAATGGCTTTGGAATCAACTGAATCGGAGTTGTGTGTGCTGAGATATGACTGAATAAATCAGGACTGCTAGTTGAATTTCACAATGAGCTTTGAAACTGGAATATCTGGGTCTGTTTGGGTAAATTTGACTAGGTTTACGTTGAGAACTGGATTGCGGTGTCTTCATAAGAATTGGTAGAGCTATGTCTTAGCTTCGAAATCGGTATAAAGTTTACCCTCAATCCGATAGGTGTAGCTTCGGTTGTGACCAATTACGCTCAAAGGATATCAAACATGAGTCATTTTGTTCCTTTCTTAAACCTTAATCCCGATCCCTTTCTAGTTTGGTCTTTTACTTGAATGACTTTTAGCCGTTTTTAACGCTATTGTAATGAGATTATTTGTATGTGATTTTGTGGGGCTGATTGAGGAAAATAATGAAGCCATAATATGGCTGGAAAATAGATAAAATACAAAGGGCGTGCTGCGCCAAATTTGCCACTCAAAATGGCGATTTCAAATTTTAAGAGCAGACATAAGTTTTACAAACTATTTTACTCATGTCTTTTGGACTAAATGCACTCATTTTACTTCCAAAATCATACTTTATACATTGTACTATAAGTTATTTGGATTTTCTTTGATTCACCAAACATTTTGAGGTTGAACCGTAATGTGTTTTCTTGATTACTCTTAGGGTTCCTTGGTGACTAAGGTGTTATCCGGAAGGAATACTTTGGACGTTATTTTGCTTGTTTAGGTGAGTGTTCTGTATACATTTTGTTTCTTTGATTATGTGACGTGTTATGACTATTTGGATTGTTTGATTAAATGTTAAATGGTTTCAATGATTGCTAAAATGATTTTTGCTAGGCGAGTGTGTACTTTATCGCACTCGACCTAAGCGAACATGAAATTTTCAATGATTGAATGATTAAATGTTAATTGTGCATGAATGTAAGCCTTCGGGCTGAACTGGGCCCTGCCCTTTGTTACTGGTCGACTCGAGCCAGAAGCGGACTCGGTCGGGCGATTAGTGACCCTGGGTGAATGTTTGGTATACTCGAGTATGACCACGAAATTGGCGGAGATTGGGGAATGAAATGAATGAACGAACGACAAGAAAATGAAGGAGTTTTCACTTACAAACAATGTTTTAATGATCGGAGATATAAGGAAAATATTAGGCGAATGAATGAACGAACGAACGAATAGCTCCTCGTGAGCATGTATCCTTTTCTTGTATGTGTTACTATTGCTTTATATCGTAAATGTTATCTGGATTACTTGTTATTACATGCTTAATGTCCTTTTTTAACTGCTTGGTTGTGTATATAGAATCTCGCTGGGCTTTTAGTTCATTCCACGCCTTTTGTTTTCCTTACAGGGGTAGCAAGCATGGGCGAGGGGCCTGTATAGAATAGAATAGCCTAGTTTTGTTTTGAATTGTTTTGTTTTGGATTTTATTCCGCTCTAGTGCTTGGATAAGGTGGACTGTATCGTGAATTCAGAGCTTTGGTATACATTTGGGACTGTACTTGTGGTTGAGATTGAGATGAATGTATTTATATGGTTCAAGTTTGGGTATTGTTCTCGCTTATTCTCGACGCTTTTCTTATTTTATTTTATGTGAGTGAACGAGTCCTGGCGAGAGATGGGCAGGCGGTCCGCCGAACCCTTTGATTCGCCTTAGGGGAAGGTGGGCTGTCACATGTGGTATCAGAGCAGCTTCGCGTGGTCTCTGCGCGGAGTGAGCTGGGGCTAAGTGGTGTATGGTCCTGATTGTGTGAATAAGTGTAAAGGACTAAGTCCTCCTTTGAGCATAAGCTATGAATCATGAATCGTCATAGGTCTTAAATCTTTATTATGGTACTCGAGGACAACAGAGATGTACGTCTGGTAGGAATCTCGATTGTAGATAATTTACACTTGGGACTGGCCAGCTCGAGTGGTGAATTATCTCGGATTCTTGTACCCGAGTACGCGGGTAGTACTAAGGATTTGCAATCTTTTGTGGGAAGCAGGATTGGGCTAATATTTGGTGAGAGTAAGTGTAAAGGGTTAACGGATGTATAGTTCGGATAGTAAGGGAAATGAGAGATCGGTTGGGGAGTGTTTTAGTTGAGTGTGGAACGGCACGTTGTGTTTTCTTCCTGTTTTGCCCTGTACTGCTACTGAATGTGTTTGACTTGTGACATTTCGATATTTACATGAATAGTACTTGCTGTACTTGGTTTGTCTAACTTGACATGATTTCTTGCGTATTTGGTGTGTTATATATTGCTATTTTGAGTCAATCACTCTATTTACATACTAAATTACCTTTTGAAAAAAAAAAAAAAGAAGAGAGAGAGGAAGGATATGGAGGGGAGACGTAGTCGTGGACGTGGAGCTAGTCGTGGCCGTGGGGCTAGGCAAGCTCAAGAAACAAGAAAAGAAAGAGAACCAACAGTTGTTGAGCAAAAGTATGGACCGAGGGTTGAGGCCAGAGATCAAATAGCGACGGCGATATAAAATGATATCTTAGCGCGATTGGTCGATCAACAAGGCCAATTGCTAGTGAATCAACCCCAGAATCCTGAGATAAGAGAAATAGGAGAGGATAGGGCTTTGGAACGGTTTCAAAAGTTTAATCCTCCCAAATTCCTTGGAGGACCTGATCCAGATGTAGCGGAACAGTGGTTAGAAGTAATGATCAAATCTTCGCAGCCCTGAACTACACGGAGCAAAGGCAAGTGAACTTTGCTGTGTTTTCAATTTGAAGGACCGGCCCGAGCATGGTGGAACGTTATTAGGGCAAAATGGGAGAGAGAACAAACTGCATGGACATGTGTGAATTTTACAAGGGAATTTAACGAGAAGTACCTCCCACCTCTGGTCTAAGAAAGGAGGGAGGATGAATTTATTGGATTGCGTCAGGGAACCTTGAGTGTGGCCGAATATGAGACGAAATTTACTAGATTGTCTAAGCTCGCCTCTGAATTAGTGGTTACCGAGCGAAGAAGGATAAGACGGTTCATCCAAGGCTTGAATTTGGAAATTCAAGAATCTTTAGCGGCGGTTCAAGTTAACATTTTACGGAAGCTCTCGAGAAAGCACAGAGAATCGAGGATGCAAAGCACAAGTAAAAGCTCTCCAAACGCGGAAAAGAGGTACACCTAGTAGCATACTTGAGGAATCTGGAGAAAGGATAACGCCCTCCAAATGCAAAAAGTAAACCCTTTCCCTCATCCACCCTGGACATTTGGAGCACTACATGAGGGATCTACAAAAGGAAGTCAAATAGGACTTGAGAAGACTTCTCGAGAAAGCCAAACTGTAGCTTCTCGCTCGACTTGTGGATATTTGTGGGAAGGCAAACCACACTGAAAATGATTGCTGGAGAAAAGGGCGAAAGTGTTTGATCTGCGGGAGTAGCGATCATCAACTGAGTAATTGTCGAAGAAACAGCCAAAGGAATAGTATTCAATCAGTGGGTGGAAAAGCTTAAATCAACTACAAGCGAGGGAACCAAAAAAAAACAGCTCAGGTATATGCCATAGAACCGCAACAAGCTCCGGGATCACATGAGGAAACGGAAGGTAAAATTTCAAGGACGAAATTTTCTTAAGGGGAGAGAGTGTGAAAACCTGAAAATTTTCACATTTTTCAAGTATTATTTTATTTCCTCGCCCATTTTTTATACTGTCCTTGAAAATATTTAAATGTTTTATACATTTTACAAGTAAGTATAATTTTTAAATCATTTTCCTATAGTTAGTGTACGTTAATTCGAAGAGTGCATTTTTCGACGTGGGACCCGCTAGTGCGATATAATTTTGCCGATTAGGCGCTGAAGTATTAAGTGATATTATTTTCCATGGTACTAGGAGATGATTAGAGGTTAGCTAGATAGATGATTTATTGGAAGTGAGAAGATAAGCTTAAAACCATTCAAAGGGCCAAGTGTCGCAAACCGATTGGGAGTTGGACTTTTGACCAAGAAGATTAACCTTTACCAAAACCAATTTTTGACCAATTTTCCTTCCATTTTTCCCTTGCCTTGGCCGAACCTCTTGACAAGAAAACAAGAGAGAGCTTTTCCATTTCTAGCTTCCAAATTCACTCAAATCTTGAGTTCCAACCGACCAAATCGCAAACCCTTCCATACAAGTGACCACTAAGGGAAACTAAGGGCTTTGGTGGAGTTGATTTGGAGGAGAAAGACTAAGCTACCACTTTCCTTGAGGTTCTAAGGTAAATTTGCTAAGAACACCCTCTTTGCTTCTAATAGATGGAAATTAGTGGCTTGTGGTTGCCACTTTGGTGGTTTTGTGCATCATTTTGGTTATGAGTAGTGATATGTTGATTTTTAGTTTATAGTGAATTTTTTGCCCTGTTCTGACCAGTGTTGTTCGCCCATGATGGAGGCCGAATTGGACTTAGCTCAAAACATACAAGTTGTAGAGAATTGAATGTAGATTTGCCTGTAAATTTCAGCTCAATCGGAGCACTGTACCCTGTGACATGACTATTTTACCCCTGCTGCCCTGTTTCTGCCAAAACTGGAAATCAGCATCTGTAATTGGCTCTTTTGGCTGGGAAGATGAATGAATTAGCTTTTGATGACTTCTTAAGAATTGTAGCCTTGTATCTTAGATTTCGAATGGCTTTGGAATCAACTGAATCGGAGTTGTGTGTGCTGAGATATGACTGAATAAATCAGGACTGCTAGTTGAATTTCACAATGAGCTTTGAACTGGAATATCTGGGTCTGTTTGGGTAAATTTGACTAGGTTACGTTGAGAACTGGATTGCGGTGTCTTCATAAGAATTGTAGAGCTATGTCTTAGCTTCGAAACGGTATAAAGTTTACCTCAATCCGATAGGTGTAGCTTTGGTTGTGACCAATACGCTAAAGGATATCAAACATGTCATTTTGTTCCTTGTCTTAAACCTTAATCCCGATCCCTTTTCTAGTTTGGTTTTGTAATTGAATGACTTTTGCCTTTTTAACGGCTATTGTAATGAGATTATTTGTATGTGATTTTGGGGGCTGATTGAGGAAAATAATGAAGCCATAAATGGCTGGAAAATAGATAAATACAAAGGGCGTGCTGCCCAATTTGCACTCAAATGGCGATTTCAAATTTTAAGAGCAGACATAAGTTTTACAATATTTTACTCATGTCTTTTGGACTAAATGCACTCATTTTACTTCCAAAATCATACTTATACATTGTACTATAAGTTATTTGGATTTTCTTTGATTCAAAACATTTTGATGGTTGAACCGTAATGTGTTTTCTTGATTACTCTTAGGGTTCCTTGGTGACTAAGGTGTTATCCGGAAGGAATACTTTGGACGTTATTTTGCTTGTTTAGGTGAGTGTTCTGTATACGTTTTGTTTCTTATGATTATGTGACGTGTTATGACTATTTGGATTGTTTGATTAAATGTTAAATGGTTTCAATGATTGCTAAAATGATTTTTGCTAGGCGAGTGTGTACTTTATCGCACTCGACCTAAGCGAACATGAAATTTTCAATGATTGAATGATTAAATGTTTAATTGTGCATGAATGTAAGCCTTCGGGCTGAACTGGGCCCTGCCCTTTGTTACTGGTCGACTCGAGCCAGAAGCGGACTCGGTCGGACGATTAGTGACCCTGGGTGAATGTTTGGTATACTCGAGTATGAACGAAGTTGGCGGAGATTGGGAATGAATGATGAATGAGAACGACAAGAAAATGAAGGAGTTTTCACTTACAAACAATGTTTTAATGATCGGAGATATAAGGAAAATATTAGGCGAATGAATGAACGAACGAACGAATAGCTTCTCGTGAGCATGTATTTTTCTTGTATGTGTTACTATTGCTTTATATCGTAAATGTTATCTGATTACTTGTTATTACATGCTTAATGTCCTTGTTTAACTGCTTGGTTGTGTATATAGAATCTCGCTGGGTTTTTAGTTCATTTCACGCCTTTTGTTTTCCTTAAGGGGTAGCAAGCATGGGCGAGGGGTCTGTATAGTAGATAGCCTAGTTTTTGTTTTGAATTGTTTTGTTTTGGCTTTTATTTCCGCTCTAGTGCTTGGATAAGGTGGACTGTATCGTGAATTCAGAGCTTTGGTATACATTTGGGACTGTACTTTGTGTTGTTGAGATTGAGATGAATGTATTTATATGGTTCAAGTTTGGGTATTGTTCTCGCTTATTCTCGAGGCTTTTCTTATTTTATTTATGTGAGTGAACGAGTCCTGGCGAGAGCTGGGCAAGCGGTCCGCCGAACCCTTTGGTTCGCCTTAGGGGAAGGTGGGGCTGTCATACTATGGCTTGTCCCTTGATTGCCTTCACCGTGGTGAAAATGATATCGAATTCAGAAAGGATCATTTGCCATTTAACCATGCGTCCGATTGCCATTGGTTTCTCCAATAAGTACTTCAAAGGGTCTGAACTAGAAATAAGGTAAGTGGTGTGACTAAACAAATAATGCCTCAACTTTTGAGCTGCTCAGATCAATGCACAGCAACTTTTTTCAAGAAATGTATACTTTACCTCGTAAGGTGTGAATTTCTTACTTAGATAATAAATGGCTTGCTCCCTTTTCCCAGAATCATATGCTGCCCCAAAACACATCCCACAGCCTCGTCGAGTACAGACAAATACATAATCAATGGTCGACCCGGCTTGGGTAGCACTAAGACTGGAGGGTACAACAAGTAGTCCTTGATCTTATCGAATGCCTGCTGGCATTCTCCACTCCAATATAATGGCACATTTTTCTTCAACAATTTAAACAAAGGCTCACACGTGTGGGTCAACTGGGCGATAAACCTTCCTATAAAGTTATTCTTTCTTAAGAAACTCTTCACGTCCTTTTGTGTTTTTGGCACTGGTATTTCACGAATGGCTTTGATCTTCGTCGGCTCTATTTCTATACCCTTTTTACTGACAATGAATCCTAATAACTTGCCGGCGGGAGCTCTAAAAGCGCACTTTACAGGATTCAATTTCAAATTATCTTCTCAATCTTTCAAATAATTTTTCCAAATCAATCAAGTGATCCTCTGCTCTCTTGGATTTGACGATGATGTCATCCACGTAAACCTTCATCTCCTTATGAATCATATCGTGAACAGGTGGTCATGGTCTTTGATAAGTGGCTCCAACATTTTTCAATCCAAAGGCATCATTCTGTAGCAAAATGTCCCCACGGAGTGATAAAAGCAGTTTTCTCCCTATCTTCCTCTGCCATTAAGAGTGATACCCGGCAAAACAGTCAGCAAATGATTCGATCTCATGTCCTGCGGTATTGTCCAGAAGAATATGAATGTTTGGCAACGAAAAATCATCTTTCGGGCTGGCTTTATTGAGATCCCTGTAATCAACACAGACTCGTACTTCTCCACTTTTCTTTGAACAGGTACGGATTTGAAAGCCAAATGGGATAATGAGACACCATATGATTCGCATTGAGTGCTTCTCGATTTGTTCCTTAATTTTGAGACTCATATCTGGCTTAAACTTGCGAGGTTTTTGCTTTACTGGTGGAAAATTTGGATCAGTCGGTAATCGATGGACCACTATATCTGTTGAAATTCAGGCATATCATCATAGGACCAGGCAAACACATCTTGAAACAGGGTCAAAAACTCAATCATCTCTTTTCTCTGTTTTTTATTCAAATGAATGCTAATTTTTATCTCCTTAACCTCAGTCTCAGTGCCAATATTAACAACTTCTGTTTCTTCTAAGTTCGGTTTGGATTTCTCTTCATATTGTTCAAGATTCTTTAATAAAGACTCAGATTCTTCCTCGTTATCGCTCTCGTCTTGAATTTCTGATTCCAAAATTTCAAATTCGTGAGAGATATCGAGATTGCAATCATCAAATTCAGAATAGTGATATCCAAAGGGTCAACGTGTTTTATTTTTGGCCATCTGAAAAAGAATGAAATAAATATGACAATGCGTAAGTAAATAAATTTGAAAAATACACTGTGCATTTCATTGAATTTGAAAGTAAAGGATAACATCATAACATGCTACTTAACAAGAGATTTTAACATAATTGCGTTGAAAAATTTGATTAAAACTATTTACAAACTGAAAACAAAAGAAGTAACGAATGATTTCTCTCATGTCGACCAAAGGCAATCCCCTAGATTTACCGAAATTCCTTCGGAGGGAAGGAGATCACTGGTCCAATTTTTCATTGCTTCAATAGGCACCTCTGGAAACTGGATTCTCTGACGACTCCCCCTCAGAAGCAACCCCACAAATAGCTCAGAATCCAACATCCACTTCCTCGATCGGGTCCACTTCAGATCTAATCACCTCTGATGGATAAGGAAAAGTAGTACAACGGTGGGATGCTCATGATAAGTTTCTCCCTTCCTTCTCTGCCCTCTTGCGATTCATCATTTCTTTCTTATTCTTGGCAGTAGGTTGAAACCTAATCCGAATGTCTTCTTTTCCTTGAAACTCTATTGGTTCCAAAACTCCTTGTAGATTACGCCCGAGACCCTTGTCTATCTCATATCCTCTCGAATCAGTTCTTTAGCCATCATGACACTGGTTTCGGGTAAATTCATTTCCACTATTCCTTGTCTTTAGATCCCAACCTACTGAAACAATATTAGCCACGTGCTGAGGAGAAACCAGAGTTTTCCTATCACTTCCCTCTTTCAATGCAGGATTGATGCCATAGTGCAATCTTGCTCAGCAAATATCGTGATCATATTGGCCATTCACCATAAATCTCAACATTTGATGGAGCGAAAAAGGTACAGCACCTGAAGTGTGAATCCAAGGCTGTCCGAAAAGAATATTATAAACACTCGAGAAATCATTACTTGGCACATAACTTGAAATTGGGCAGGTCCGATTTCCAGCACTAAATCCACTTCTCCCATTGATTCCTTTTTTGCGCCATCCAACCCTCTCACCACAGTGGCAGATGGTTAAGTTTAGCTTCTTGAATCCTCAACTTACCCAAAGTGTTCAAGGACAGATTTAAGAGCAAATCATTTGTCTATCAAGACTCTCGGCAATAACTTCCTATTACAACGGACTGAGATATACAACGCTTTGTTGTGTCCAATCCCCTCCAAAGTCAATCTTCATTAGAAAAAAAATTTTGATTTAAAAGCAAAACATGCTCGACTACTGAGTGATTTATCCACAGAATGTTCTTAGGCACTTGAGTCTCAGTTAAGACCTTGAGCCAAGCCTCTCTGTGAAGTTTCGAGGTTAAGAGCAGATTCAATATGGAAATTTGAGCGGACATCTTGTCCAATTACTCGACCACCTTATACTCATTTTTTTCAACATCTTAAGGAAATTGAATGCTTTTCGTCAGTCACAGTTGGTTTTGCTAGAACGGCATTTTCTTTTGCTTTTGAGGATTCATCGACTGCGGGTTCCCCTATGATTCTTCCAGATCTAGTAATGACATCCACTTCTTTCTTGGGCACTTTTTCTCCTTTAATTAATAGTGTAGGCTCGCTATAATTTCATGGGATCTCTTGTAGATTAAGAACAGGAGATTGCTCAGGCAATTCAAGTACCACAAACTCTGAAAACTCATATTGGAAAGGTATCATTTTCAGAATAAACGGATCAGTATTTTCCTTGATTTCATAGGCTTCCTCCTCCAGTATAAATGGTTCTCCGATAACTCCCATTATCTCAGCTTCATCTATAATGAATTGTGTAGATTTCTTTGACCTTCCTCATCTATAGTAATAGCCTCCTACAGTATCTTATGCGTAGGAAGAGAATTTTTTGCTAACGACTTGGCCCTTGTTCGTCCGTCCTTCTCCTTCGATCATATCTTGAATTTATGCTTAAGTGCCCAACAATTGGGCAGTTGAATGTCTCGGAGCTCCCGAATGGTAAGCACAAAACGATTGAGGATCGTAACTAATGGGAAATTCTTTTGGAATAGATTTAGGAGGTATTGTGGCCAAATTTTTCCAACAGCCTTCAATTGTTCATAATAATTGGTCACGGCCCGACCTAAATTGGTAAGGTTCGGTATGGGGCTGGATTTTGGGTATCACCTGATTTGTTGGTAGTGGTAATTTGGGTTGGGGAGTGAATAGGTCTTGGGTTAAAAAGGAGAGCGAGGTCAATCTGAAAGTTAGATGGAGTTATGTGAAATGGTGTTGAGGGTGTATTTGAATAATATTGGTTGAAGGCGTCGGAGAGTGGGGTTTGATAGTTGGTATTGTAACAACAGGTCGACAGCCGTGGGTTGGTATGCGTTGTAACGGGGTGAGTAGATGGGGTATTGTTGGTATCTAGGCCAGGAAGAAGAGCCTTGGTTCCAGACAAAAGAAGCTTCCTCGTCCTTTCTTCTTGAATTGAGACTTCTTACTACTGCTATTCTGACTCTGTATAGATTCCAACTGTGACTTTAAAGCTGAACATTAACAATTTTCTCTGCTCTCCATAAACTCATTCATACTCTTCCAATTTATTGACAATTCCTCAGCAAAGGAACACCCAACTATTTGAAAAATTTCCTCAAAACAGGATGGGCCATGAGATTTTGATGAACGTATGGACCAATTTCATCTTCCAGTCATGGGAGGCTCCACCCTTGGCGGCCAATTTCCTCCATCTCTTCACATACGTCTGTAGTCCTCAGATGGTTTCCTCTTGGTCCCCTCCAATGTGGTTCTCGTCGAAGCGAACTCGCAATTATATTCGTACTGCCTCACAAAAGCGGTTGACAGATCAAACCAAGATCTCATATCCTCAGGTTTCAAATTGGAATACCAATCCAATGTGTCGTCTTCTAGACTCTCGGAAAATAAGCGCACAGGTAGATTCTCATAATCTATCGGCCTCCCTAGTTTGTTTGCAAACATCCGAAAATGTGTCTTAAGATTATCAGTTCCATCGTACTTGCTAAATTTGGGTGCCTTTTGAAACCCACTGACAACTGCATATCTGGAAATAGGCACAGTTCGTTGTAGTCCCAAACCTCTTTACTTGGTTAAACCCTGGCTTTCCTTAATGAATTCATCAAATCGATCCCAATCTCTTTAACAAATTCTTATCCACCGGTGCGGATAACTCCCCAGCTTCAGCTTTCCCTTGGGCGGCGGTATCTAGAGTGATGGCTCAGCGGTGGAGTAATAATGTGGTCCCTGAAGTTCAAATGGCATGGCTCATACTAATTGGTAGATAATTCTGGGAAATTTGGACATGAGAAGGGGTTAATTTGGATGTTGGGTGCATAAGTAGGTGGTGGGCCATGAGTGGGATAGGTAAAGGGCTTCTTCAGGTGAATTTTTTAACTTGTGAAGTAACAGAAAGTTTGAGTATAAGGTAAGATTATTGGTTGAGGTTCAGATTGGCCAGGGGGTAAAAGGTTCATGTTGTTTCACCGCTAGCGGCCACCAGCGACCAATTGATCGATCACGCGCCGTTGTGCCATCATTTCGATGCTCAACTCGTTAAATCTATTTAGAACTTCAACTCAGTTGAGCCCCCAAATTCGCCATGTCAGTTGGTGACATGGTTGCGGGCCTATCAGATGATTCTGGATGGGTATTCATGTTTTACACTATCTCTCGAAACTTGATTACGCGATCGGGTGATAATGGGGCTTTTCGAATAGCTATATTTTGGCAATTATTACTTGAGAATGTAGGAAAACTCTTATTGATGCCCCTTCTCGATTGACTGTTGTTAAAAGAAAGAAAAAGGAAAAGAAAGAAAAAAAAACAGGTGTTAGTATAAATTACAGTAATTCGGATGCATGTCCTATTGGGGGGCCTTTTTCGCTAAGAGTTGGCCTAATATGATACAATATCTTCGGGGTAAAATTTCAATTTCAAACATGTAAGTGAATGAAAAACCAGAAATTCTCATTAAATATTGATAAGTTCAATCCTTTTTACAATCTCATTGATGGTTCGACTGACCATTTTACAAAATCCTCATGCCTTACTAATCTAGTGCGTTGAGATTCCCTAAAACTCCCTATATTAAGGTTCCGAATCTCATCTTGGATTTTATCGAATGCACCCAATGCCCTCTCCAATTTTTCAGTTTTCCTTGCCTCTCTTTTTAACTGTGATCGAGCATCCTCCAAGGCTTGGTCGGCTATTATAATTTGTAATTGATGATCCTCCAATTCCTTCCTTAATTTCTCTATCTGCTCTTCAGGACTAGCAGAAACCAACGACAACCTTTCTCTTCCCTGTTCTATTGTCAGTTTGATCAAGTCATTGTATTCCGAAATGACCCTAGGCTCTTCTTTATTTACTTGATCTAGGTGCAAGTTGTCCAAACTACGAAGGTTTTCCCAAGCCTCCAACACCATGTTTCAGCACTCAGCAACTGTATTGAATCTGATGTTCCAATTCCTTGGACTATCGGAACTCTCTGTGGATACCCAAATTGACTCATAACTCGTAGCGGAACGTACGCGACCAATCCATTGGTGTCTGCTAAAGGGATGAAACCATGTTGCGTAGTCGTGAAAAGCCGGATCCTTTACTTTTGTCCAATCAAGAACCCATTGTATCTTATCCGGAGTCAAATTATCGAACTCTTAAACAAACTGACTCGGAGATGCTATTCGGTAGTATCTTTTAACCCTTTCTCAGTGCGACTCGACCCAATTTGCTGTTGGAAGACATGATCCCAAAGGGTTGAGCGTTCTTTTTTACAGATGCTCCATCGCCCACATTTGAAGTACCATGTTGGATGCATAGAAGAACTCCCTTTTCTTTTGACACTCGGTAATAGCTGTGAAGATATCAGCGATAATGATAGGCACCAAAGTGGGGGTCTTTCCCTTGATTCTCAGAAACATACTCTGAATCATATTGACAGTTGAGAAGGTAACTTTTTCCATGCTTTTGCGGGAACAATAGTAGATTAATCAAAGTTAGTCCAAAGGCTTGCACTTGCTTCTTCTCCCACTGCTCTCTGCTAATGAAGAAGTCATCATGGTGTTGGTCATAAGATTCTTTTTTCTCAAATCGCTTGTATAGGAACTCCAGTGGGTATGATTTTGCGTCCGGGTGTTGGTTCATGCTAACTTGTCTTAACCCCAAAACCTACAAAACTGTTCTCTGATTCCACTAGTTGGGTATACTATAGGGTAACCCTTTCCAAGTACTTGCAATAATCCTTCTATTTTCTCTTGGGTTAGTGTTAGTTCACATCTCCAAATCGGAAAACGGAACCCTCCGGATCCCAGTACTCGAGTAAAGCTTGGATGATCGCTATATTTGGGGTTATGTTCAAGAGACTCGGTAAATGCCCTATATACTGGAATAGTCTGTTCACTTCATACACCATGTTGTTCTTCCAGTCTATCAATTCACGAGATATTTGGTTAACATTCTGCATGGAGCCATCTGGGGGAAATTTCACTTTTAGTACCTTACTTTGGGAGTTTACCCCTTAGACAAAGCAAAATTGTAAACATGCAAGTCTCATTGGATTAAATATCCGAAACATGGGGTTGCTTATTCCTAACATGAGATTCCCTATACGGCATTCCCTTCTAAGTTTATGCATGATGCCAGTTTATTAAAACGATACAATATACAATTTAAATGATATATGACCTAAATGGATTCTTTATACGCCAGGGTAGGCCTAGAATGATATGCAATTATTAATCTATGAATGCAATATACAAAAATCTTTAAACGTGCAATAGCTTATCTAAAAGGGGTAGGTTCTAAAAGAGGATCATGCCAAACCTTTTATTTCCTAACATTTGTGCATGCGAAAGATAAGAAATAAGGAAATTTAGTTCAACACATAACATGTTGTGACAATCAATTAATATGAAAGCAATAAAGAACAAAAATGAAAGAGGGGTGGAATCCCTCCTCATGCCTAGTGTCCCTAGTTTAGGATGAGGTTGACTCTATCCTAAGGTATTTCTAATATGGATGCATGAGTTTTGGTTTACTAATGCATCTAGACTCGATAAGTCTCAAGATTCCCAAACCTTCAGACCAAAAAAAGTGAAGGGTCACCAATCCCAGGACCTTTGGTCGGTGGCTCGAGTGATCCCTTAGACATCGCTATGGACGCCGAGCACACCATCCGCCTACCTAAAGAAATCGATTCTAATCCTACAGGAAAGTGTGGAAAACACCCACGAAAAAGAAAAATAGGGTAAAAAATTATGCATGCATGTATGAGGTGCTTTTCTTTTTGAGGGGAGGGATTATAATACCATAAAATGCGGTCGACGGTTTTAGGGTAGCTACCCCCCCAGATGCAAGCGTAATACAAGTAAAAAATAAATAAATAAATAAACCATCCATTCATCACATACACGGTGTGCGAGGGGTGATTGCGCGCGCGTGCAAATACAAAAACCCTAAAAAAGAGGAAAAAGGGAAAGGAAAAAGGAAAGAAAAATAAAAAGAAGAATGCAACCTAAACCTCCAAATGTGATATATAAGAAGGTTAGAAAATGAAAGTGATTGACTAAATCAGATGCTCGAACTTTTTAACTCCCCAGGGGAGTCGCCAGCTGTCGCGCCCCATTTTTAAATAAGAAAAATAAATGGTTTAAAAAGTGAATTTTAATTCAATTTGTTTTGGAAAATGATGTTTAATTTAAAAAAGAAAATTGGCCTCAATGGGGTTTGAAAGTGCGACGATTTGAGCCCAGATTATAATTTAAAAAGGGTTTTTGAATAAAAAAAAAATCGGAGTCGCCACTTGGTATTGAGTTAAGGTGTACCAAATCACCTACAATATTTTGAATAAAAAAAAGTAGAAAAACCCTTTTTAAATGATTCCAAATCTACGTAAATCAAAGAAAAAGGTTCGGGAGTCACATTTGAAAAAGGGAAGGTAAGGATAAAAATCCGAGACACCTTTTCGATCTAGCCAAGACTAGTTGCATGATTTAGTCAAAGATTTTCTTATTTTTAACCTAAAGATTTATCACATTTGGATGTACTATATCAATGCAAACCCTAGACCTAAGAGGGTATCGGGGGTTCAAAATATCTCTTCAAAACTAAATAGGTGCCAATCACATTAATTGTGATGCTCAATAGGGACTCTTTAAAGAGGTCACGAATAATGCAAAAATATGAGATTCTAAGAAAATAATAATATACAAATATACATGTTCTAAAGGGATGCATCATAACGGGTACGGGGAACTAATGTTCGTGACTCAATTTTTCCTTTCGTACAGGGAATTGAGCGTGTTAAGGTTAGAAAGCCAAACTCGTCCATATCCCATATTCAAGGGGTTTTTTCCTATCTAAGCAAACAAATGTACTAACCTATCTCTATTTTCTTACATGAAATGCAAGTCTAATGTCATGTTTCACACAAAGGGGTAAGAAATATACATATAGGGGAAATATGGGGTAAGGGATATACATATAATGGAAAATGTCATGCAAAATGGTAAAACCCTAAAAAGTGAAAAAAAAATGCGTGAGATGAAGTGATTTTATCACACAAGCATGATCTAACGCATGGATGGGTCCCTAAGGGTCTAGCATTGGACTAACCCACATCTATGAGTTTTCACTAGTGTTGGACTATTGGAAAATCGGAACAAAAGACCACAACTAGCGTTGGACTAGTATGATGACGTTACACATTAATTATAACTAACTAATTATGTAAAACATAATAAAGGCATGTAAACACATAATATCACATAAACACATAACACATAATCATGATATCTAGATGTAAGGTCCTAAAAAATCGAGTAACACATAACACATAAACATGCAAACACATGAAAACAAATAAAACAAACAAGCCGTAACTATTACATTAGGGGAGCCCTACTACAATCTAAGGGGAAAAACGAAATAAATAAAATAAATACCTAACTATTACAATTTCGGCATTTAAATGCCTTTCAAATGACCAAAATTGAACTAAAATAAATATACAAAATTAAAACAAATAAAACCTAAATAACTAAATAAATTAAATGAAAACATTCAAAAGGCATGCAATTAAACACATAAAGTCACATAGGGGCACTGTGACGCCCCCACTTCTCTCTAAGGCGAGCCAAAGAGTATAAGCAGAACGCCTGCCTAGTTCTCGCCAGGACTCAAGGTAATACAATTCAAGCTTAACTATAAATAATCAACAACACAAGCCTAAAGAATAAAGTCGCTTCCATAGCCAATATTCAATAGTGCACCATGAGTACAAAATGCATCATTCATCCAAATTTTACATTCGATTTCCAAAAGTTACATCCAATCCCAATTTATACAAAAATTTCGAGTCCAGCCAAGTACATTAAAAATCCTGATACAAAAGTACATCACAAGGGGGTTTTCTTCGAATTCACTCCAATCCATTCCTGTTAAGGAAAACAAATCTAAAGGGTGAGCTAAACGCTCGTGAGGCCAAGAACACACACGCAAGCACATAGTCCAAGTAACAAACCCAAATAATAAGTCAATTGATAAAGGGCGATAAATAAACAATTTCAATGAAGTGTAACAGAAAACAATTCAAGGATATGGTAGCTCTCAAGAGTTAAATTCCACTTGCTTCGCCAAGGTCATTCGTATACCTTCCCGTGATGACTCTCCGTCAACCGGGTCGGTATTTCAAATCCGTAGATCTTCGCTTACTTCTCATCCGTCCACCGTACACCGCACCGGGCCCGAACGACATTTGTAAGGCGATACTCCACGAATATACCAAGTGAGACCTCTCCAATAGGTCAAGTTTATCAATGTAATTCTCATGACTCACCGAGGTTCCCGACCAATCCATGCCGCCTCGAGTTCCAAGGTCGGCCTATGAGTTTGGGCGTCCCCATGTATCATTTGGATGTCGAGGAGATTCACTCCAACGACGTATGCAGTCATAGCATACAAATTCAAATCATTCAAACATTTGATATTTCCAGGCATTTGGTAATTCAAGCTTTTGGTATATTCCAACATTTTAGGCATGAGTTATTCATTTCAAATGAGAACGAGTGCGATAAAGTACACACTCGACTCCATTTTCAAAATCTTAAGTCATGGATATCAAATAAGACATGTATCAAGTTTACAAGAGTTCAAGTAGACATGCACTTGACACTCACCAAGTAATTCAAGTAGAAATGTCACTAGAGGTTCAAGCCATTCACTGTGGGATCCTCTTGAAGGTCCTCATGGGTGCGTGAGCAATAAATAATAATCCATTACTTATAATCCTAATTATCGAGGAAGATTGTACACTTGCACAATCTAAGAAAATTCTCGTGAAAATGAGCCCTATTTATACGTAAATCAATGCTCAAAGGCGGGGTTTCAAAGCACAAGAGAATTGAGTTTTCACCTTTAAAATCAGGTGTAAAACACTCCAGTGATATCGAGGAGGAAAGGAGAATTCAAAAACTCCATTCCCTTACGTTTCAAAAATTTCAGATTTGAAGGGGTATTCTTGGAAAAATCATAACTCCTCGTTTCAAGTCCAAAATTAGAAAACTTGGTACCGTTGGAAACTTCTTCCAAGGTACTAAAAGTTCTTAAAGACACTTTTCTATGATTCCCAATGGAAGATATTCAAAAATTGGCTCCAAGTTTCTGTTTTAACTCGCGAGGCAGTTTTGAGGTTGGTTTTTCGCCAACTTTGAAAATTCGGAAAAATCACAGAATTCGATCTAACCTCTGAAATTTGGAACTCAATTAGAGTTGCAAACAAGGTTTAAAATTCAACAAACAGAACAAGAATCGGAGTCTTGAGTACCAAGATATAGCGGTTCAAAGTTGGTGAAAAATGAGGTTCACTGGACAAATTTCCAGATTTAAAGCTGGAAATTTGTGACTCTAGTTGGGTATCGAAACGGACTTGAATGGCACCAAATTTGGCAGTATTATACTACCATATAGGGCTATCCCTCTATCAAATTTCATGGAAAAATTCATTCGGGAAGCTAGTGAACGAAGCCACTAAAGTTTCCAAAATTTCCAAGGCAATCTGCCTTGTGCTTTGTTTTTCTCTTTTCCAAACATTTGGCCAATGAATTTCTCAAACATCATTCATTTTGAAAACAAAGTCTAAGAAACATCCAAGTGCATTTGGTAGGTGATTAACACCAAGAAATTCGAAATAACAAGTCCCAATCAAAGCTAAGGCATCAACTAGCCAAAAAGAGGGTTTTCGACCTCTGAGTCAGTTTCAAACTTTGGCCACAACTCACTCAATTCAACTCGGAATTGAGCGTGGTCAGTGGTGTTGAAAACTAGATTCATAAGGCTACAATTTCTTAGAAGAAATTTTCAAAATCTGTCACAACTCTCATTTGGAGCATCAATTGCTGCTCAGAACAGGGCTCTCTGTGAAAACGTGAAACAGGACAGTCAGTTCAGATGGTTGGTACGGATCACTCGGGTGGAATCAGAATGCATTTTATACCGTTGGAAATCTGGAATGTCTAGTTTCCAGCGAAACGGCACTCGATTTTTTCATCGGGCAAAAAGATATGGCCGAAACAAGAACACTGCCAGGGCAGTGACGTGAAAATTTTCCAGGTTTGCTGTCTTACGAAAATTCAACATTTGGCCAACCAATCATGGAATTTTTGATGAAACTTTCTACACATCTCATACAACATATAAACATCATAACTAAGCCATTAGATCCACAAAATTTGCCCTAAAGGCCACGGACAACATAAGGGCAGAATCGGAAAAATTTCTCCTTTCACTCCTTTGAACTTTCCTTCATAAACTCACTTAGTTCTACTAATTTAAGCACTAAACCAACATTAATAACATTAAAACTCATCAAATCAGTCCAAAGCATAGTGGGAATTCATAGAGCCCACACAACAATTTCCAACATAATCCAAGCTACCCACATGATCATACGAGCATATACGTGCAATACTAACTTCCATGACTAAGATTTTCAAGTTGATCGTTAAATACCTTGGTTGGTGGTTCTAGCAGAAATTTTCGGCCTCCTTAATCTCAGCAAAACCGTGGAAAGTGAGCTCCTTTCTTAGCTTAATGTGATCTCCAAGTGATTAAGCTAAGAGTGGTTGAATTTTGAGGTGAAATGGAGAAGATTTGGTGAAGAAATGAAGAGAGAATTTGTGGAACTTTGGAGTGGTTTTTCTCCCTTGGCGGCCGGCTGTTCTTGAGAGTAAGAGAGAGAGTGTGTAGCTTCTTAAGGAAGCTTAGTGGTTGGTGGCTTATGTGCTCAAAAAGTCAACTCTCTCCCCGCGCGCGCACGCGCGCGTTTTGTGCTCGATTCCTCTCGAGTTCGTTCACTTGTGCACTAAATCTCTAATGCACTTATGTTCATACTAATATTATCCACTCTTAATTGTTTAGAAATAATTTCTAAAGTCCTCCAATTAGTCGCGCGCGCAAAAACCGAAACTTCCCGATTTGTGCGCGATAACGCGAAATCTCTAAGAAATTTTTATAAACGATAGTAAACTAACTATCACTTGAGTATTTAAACTTAAAATTAACCACTTTAGGGCTAATGTACAAGTCTCCCAATTTTCCAAACCTCATTGTATTCTCGAATCGATTATTATTTCCCAAAACGGCAGTCACTATTCAACTTAACGAGTTCAAAAATTAAATTTTGAAACGAGTCACTTTAAAAATATAAACAAGTCATAGTTCAATGTAATTAGGGTATAAAGGCTAGAAAATAATATTCGAATATTTGGTCAAATAAATAATTAAATAAAGCTAGAATTTGGAGTTTAAAAATAAGAAAATTACGAGTTCTCACATCCTCTCCCCCTTAAGAAAATTTCGTCCTCGAAATTTACCTTGATTGGCGAACAAGTCTGGATACTTTTCTCGAATTGCTTCTTCAATCTCCCAGGTTGCCTCCTCTATTCCATGATTCCTCCAAAGAACTTTTACCAATGGTATCTGCTTATTTCGTAACTCCTTCACTTTCCTATCCAGAATCTTTACCGGTTTCTCCTCATAGGTTAAGGTCTCATCAATCTCAATGCTTTCCGGTTGCAAAATGTGAGAAGGGTCTGGATGGTACTTCTTAAGCATAGACACATGGAACACATTATGAATTCGAGACAAACTCGGTGGCAATTCCAACTTATAGGCTACATTTCCTACACGTTGGATAACCTTATAAGGCCCTACAAATCTTCGGTTGTAATTTCTTTCCTTTCCCAGACATTAAACTTGCTTTTAGAGGTGTAATCTTAAGGAATACTTGATCTCCAACCGCAAATTCTAAGTCCTTTCTCCGATTATCTGTGTAACTCTTCTGACGACTTTGAGCGGTCTGGATCCTTTGGCGTACCAACTTTACTTTCTCATTGGCTTCCTCAATCCAAGGTATTGCAGTCGGGTCTAAGATCTTACGTTCACCTATTTCATCCCAACAAATCGGGGATCTACACTTCCGACCGTACAGTGCTTCATACGGAGCCATCTGAATAGAAGAATGAAAACTATTATTATAGGCAAACTCCACCAATGTCAAAAATTTACTCCAATTCTCCCCAAAATCCAAAACACAAGTCCTCAACATATCCTCAAGAGTTTGAATTGTCCTTTCCGATTGTCCATCAGTCTGGGGATGGTACGTGGTACTGAAATTCAATTTAGTCCCTAACACCTCTTGCATCTTTTGCCAGAACTTGAAACAAATCTTGGATCTCTATCAGACACAATACTCACAGGTATCCCATGTAACCTGATAATCTCATCCAAGTACAACTTAGCTAATTTCTCCAATGGGTACTTCATGTTGATCGGCAGAAAATGAGCCGATTTGGTCAGTCTATCCACTATCACCCAAATAGCATCATGACCTCTTTGTGTCCTTGGTAACCCTGATACAAAATCCATAGTGATATTCTCCCACTTCCACTCAGGTATTTCTAAGGGTTGCAAAAGTCCCGATGGTCTCTGATGTTCAGCTTTTACTTGTTGACAAGTCAAACAAGTTTGGACAAATTGAGCAATTTCCTTTTTCATGCTCTCCCACCAATACAAACTCTTCAAATCTTGGTACATTTTATTCCCTCCTGGGTGTACCGTAAACTTCGATCGGTGTGCCTCTTCCAAAATTTCCTTTTAAGCCCTTATCCTTTGGCACCACTATTCGATTCCGAAACCTCAAAATACCATTTGATCCAAGTTAAAATCGACTTTTCTCCCTTTTCAACTTTCTCCACCCATTTTGCACTTCAGGGTCCTTTTCTTGAGATTCTTGATACGTTCCAACAAAATGGAATTCACTACAATATTTCCCAAAATTACTTTTCTCGGTTCAAGTCTAGGATTCCAATAACTAATTTCCTCTAACAAGTGTAATTCCTTAATCATCAATCCGGCCACTTGTACTTGACGACTCAAAGCATCGGCCACTACATTGGCTTTCCCTGGATGGTACTTTATCGTACAATCATAGTCCTCCAAAAATTCCATCCATCTACGCTGCCTCAAATTCAATTCCTTCTGAGAAAACAAATACTTAAGACTCTTGTGGTCAGTAAAAACCTCAAATATCACTCCATACAGGTAATGTCTCCATTTCTTCAAAGCAAACACTACAGCTGCTAACTCCAAATCATGAGTCGGATAATTTCCTTCATGCGGTTTCAATTTCCTAGAGGCATAAGCTATTACTTTGTCATTTTGCATTAAAACACATCCCAAGCCTTCTTTAGATGCATCTGTGTAGACCACAAAACTATCCTTCCCATTCGGCAGAGCTAACACAGGCGCTCTTGTCAAACGTCTTTTCAACTCCTGAAAACTCTCTTCACACTTAGGACTCCAAATAAACTTTCCATTTTTCTTGGTCAACTCAGTCATGGGTCCAGCAATTCTAGAAAAATCTTGGATAAATCTCCGGTAATACCCTGCTAGTCCTATAAACTTCGAATCTCAGTAGGGTTTTCCGGTCGTTTCCACTTTGAAACAGTTTCAACTTTAGTTGGATCCACTTTAATCCCATCCTTAGAAATTATGTGCCCCAAGAAAGTCACTTCTTTTAACCAAAACTCACACTTGCTAAATTTTGGCATACAATTGGTGTTCTCTCAAGGTTTGCAAAACAATTCTCAAGTGTTTCTCATGATCCTCCACAGTTTTAGAATACACCAATATATCATCAATGAATACTACCACGAATTGATCCAAATAAGGTTTAAAAACCCTATGCATTAGATCCATAAAAGCAGCAGGTGCATTCGTCAATCCAAATGGCATTACTGCAAACTCAAAGTGTCCATACCTCGAGTTAAAAGCAGTCTTGGGTATATCTTTCTCCAAAATCCTCAATTGATAATAACCCTGTCTCAAATCCAACTTGGAGAATACTACCGCTCCTTGCAATTGGTCAAACAATTCATCAATGTGGGGCAACGGGTACTTATTCTTTATGGTAACATTCATTCAAGCCTCGGTAGTCTATACACAACCTTCAGACTCCCATCTTCTTCTTAACAAATAAGACTGGGGCTCCCCAAGGTGAATCACTTTCCCTTATAAAACCCCCGTTCCAACAAGTCCTGCAATTGTAAATTTCAATTCTTTCAATTCGGCTGGAGCCATCCGATATGGCGTCTTTAGAGATAGGTGCTACTCCCGGAATCACATCAATCTTAAAGGTTATTTCCCTTCCGGGGGTAAAGACTCTAATTCCTCAGGAAAAACATCCGGATAATCTTTTACTACAGGCATGTCCTCCAATCTCACCTTATCACTAGGGGTGTTGATTAGAAAGCCAAATATCCCTGAGTTCCTTTACTTAACATTTTTCTAGCTCGGATTCCTGAAATAAGTGCAGATGAAGCTAATCTACCCCGTAGTTCCAGTTTCAAGGTTGCCTCTCCCGGAATGCACAATTCTACTATCTTTGTCCTGCAGTTCAATTGGGCATTATAACGGGCTAGCCAATCCATTCCTAGGATCGCATCATATCCTTTAATCGCCAAACCTATCAAATCGGCCAATAATTTCGTTCTCCAACCCAAATTTCACAATCTCTATACATCAAGTTAGCGACTAGACTTTGGTCCCCAGTAGGTGTTTTAACCTCCAAGTCATACGGTAACTTAATTGGTTTCAAGTCTATCCATTCATGAATTAGGGTTTACAAAAGAGTGTGTCGCACCTGGATCAATTAAAACCCTAGCTAAACGGTGAAAAATTGGAATTGTACCTTCAACCACCTCAGTCGCCTCAGGAACCTGTTGATAGTCCAGTGCATAAACCCTAGCCGGTACTTTCGGTCGACTTCCTCCGCACTGGTCTGCTTAGAGGTTGACTTTTCTGGTCTCTGAGTGTTACCTCCCATCTTCATTTTGTTTGGACATTCGCGAGTTGGTGCTCCGTACTACCACACGCCAAACCACTTCCCAGATTCCTCCAACAATCATTCTCGAGTGATTGGATTTTCCACA
Source organism: Coffea humblotiana (assembly GCA_023065735.1). Taxonomy (NCBI): domain Eukaryota; kingdom Viridiplantae; phylum Streptophyta; class Magnoliopsida; order Gentianales; family Rubiaceae; genus Coffea; species Coffea humblotiana. The sequence goes on along the minus strand of CM041213.1, from coordinate 36,702,784 downwards.
GTACCCACAAGTGACTTGAGGGGTCACAGCCGAACCAGTAGAAGGCACTCCCTTAGCTTGGGTCGGCCCACTACGACCTCCTCTAGATAAAACTCCCCTCGAAACTCCAGCAGTCCTTATTCCTCCCATTCCTCTTCCAGTCTTGGAAGGTTGAGTATTCTTACTAGTCTGCCCAGAAGTACGACTAGAAAAGTTCCTCTTCCTATTGTGAAAGTCTCTCACTTGCATTCTTGCACTTTCAACCCTTTGTGCTTTCTCTAAAGCCTCAGTAAATGTAGAGATTTGGGCTGCGGCCAAACCCTCCTGGATTTCACATTAAACCCTTGTACAAATCGCCTTATCCGTTTTCGCTCATTTATCACCAATTCAGGGGCATATTTGGAAAGTTTAGTGAATTTCCTTCATACTCCGCTACACTAAGGGTCCCTTGTTTCAACTTAATGAATTCATCCTCCCTCTTTTCTTGGATTAAGGGCGGAAGAAATTTTCTCATTAAATTCCTTGTGAAGTTCTCCCAAGTCCAAGGGGTTTGGGTTCTTTCCCACTTTTCCTCTTATCAGATCCCACCAAGCACGTGCTACTCCCTTCAATTGGAATGCCAGCCAAAATTCACTCGCCTATCCTCGGTATAATCTAAGGCAGCAAATATATTAGTCATTCTCTCCAACCAATTCTCTGCTACCTCAGGATCGGGGTTCACCAGTAAATTAGGCGGGTTGAATTTCAAGAACCTCTCTAAGGCTTCCTCTCCTCTTCTTCCCCCAGGTTGGTTGAGCGGTTCCAGGACCTTTGCCTATCCGCTAAGCGTTCTAGGATGTCAGTCATCCTATTAATGGCAGTAGCCACTTGATTTTCCTCTACATTTTTCCTGTCCCTGGGTCGTCCAGTTGCCGATCCCTGGTCATCCCCATGAGGTTGGGCTGTCTAAGTCCCTCGCCCACGGTCTCGACCACTTCTTAGTCCTTCCATTATTCTAGACGTGCCTAGTGCAAGAAATAAATCAATTATGCAAGAAAAATCAAAAACAAGAACCAAGCAGGAAAACATTGGAAATAACAATAATTTACATTCATTAATACTTCAATTCATACAGTTAGCAAGTAAGGGGCAATCACAAAAATATAGCACGTAAGTGCCATAAGAGTACTTTTAGTCATCAAGACTAAAGTAAAACAAGTGCCTCAAAAGAAGGCCACACAGTCATGCAAAATACAATGGCCTCAGCACTCGCATCACCCCAACTAACCTACTACACCAGTCAAAAGAGTCAAAAGAGGGTCAATCACTAGGCCTAGTCCACAGTAGGACTACCGGGGAATCTCCTCCTCAGGATCCTCCTCCTCATCAGAGGTCTGGACTACATCCATCACCTCGTCCACTAGCCTAGTGGCATCAGCTAAGATCCCGGAAGCCCGATCACGGACCTCCTGACCTAACCTAGTAAGTCGAGCCCTAGTACTCTGGAGCTCCTCACGAACAACGGCAGCAGTAGCCACCTCACCCTCTATCACCTCCTCAAGCTCGGCGATCCTCTCACCCTGAGCTCCTACCATCTGTCTAAACTCATCCACCTCAGCCTGCAAATCCGGTTAAGATCACCAACTGACGACGCTCGTCGTCCAAGGCTAGCACCAGATAGTTCGGGTAGGCAAAAGTCAACCTACACGGGCATCGGGATATCTAGTAGCAGGTGTATAAGCGCTCGAGCTCCTCCACCAAGAGCTCGTAGAAGATGGGCCTAAGAGGCTCTACGTGGCCATTACCATTAGCATGACCATTCGCATGGCCATTCCCATTAGCTGCTGGGTCTCCATTTTCATTTTCCATACCCTGCAAAACAATCACACTTTTCGGGTTAGAAACTTAATCATTAACTTGTATGAATGTCTCTTACGGCATGCCTAACTTAACCACTAACTTGCCCAAGTTCACTTGAAATATGACTAAGTCATTCTGTCTCAAGTCTTAAAGGTAGAGTATCTAGCAGGTCTCCCATATAGATCTCTAACCTAGTGCTCTGATACCAACTGTGACGCCCCCACTTCTCCCTAAGGCGAACCAAAGGGTATCCGCGGGACGCCTGCCCAACTCTCGCCAGGACTCAAGGCAAACAATTCAAGCTTAACTATAAATAATCAACAATACAAGCCTAAAAAAAAGTCGCTTCCATAACCAATATTCAATAGTACACATGAGTACAAAATGCATCAATCATCCAAATCTTACATTCGATTCCCAAAAGTTACATCAATCCCAATTTATACAAAATCCGAGAGCCAAGTACATTAAAACCCTAATACAAAAGTACATCAAAGGGGTTTTTTCAAGTTCACTCCAATCCATTCCTGTTAAGGAAAACAAATCTAAAGGGTGAGCAAAACGCTCGTGAGGCCAAGAACACACATGCAAGCACATAGTCCAAGTAACAACCCAAATAATAAGTCAATTGATAAAGCGATAAAAAACAATTTCAATGAAATGTAAACAGAAACAATTCAAGGATATGGTAGCTCTCAGGAGCTAAGTTCCACTTGCTTTGCCAAGGTCATTCGTATACCTTCCCGCGATGACTCTCCGTCAACCGGGTCGGTATTTCAAATCCGTAGATCTCCACTTACTTCTCATCCGTCCACCGTACACCGCACCGGGCCCGAACGACATTTGTAAGGCGATACTCCACGAGTATGCCAAGCGAGACCTCTCCAATAGGTCAAGCTTATCATGTAATTCTCATGCTCACCGAGTTCCCGACCAACCCATGCCGGCTCGAGTCCCAAGGTCGGCCTATGAGTTTGGGCGTCCCCATGTAATCATTTGTTTGTCGAGGAGATTCACTCCAGCGACGTATGCAGCCATAGCATACAAATTCATATCATTCACATTTGATATTTCAGCATTTGTAATTCAAGCATTTGTATTTCACATTTCAAACATGAGTTATTCATTTCAAATGAGAACGAGTGCGATAAAGTACACACTCGACTCCATTTTCAAAATCTTAAGTCATGGATATCAAATAAAGCATGTATCAAGTTCACAGGAGTTCAAGTAGACATGCACTTGACACTCACCAAGTAATTCAAGTAGAATGTCACTAGAGGTTCAAGCGTTCACCGTGGGATCCTCTTGAAGGTCCTCGTGGGTGCCTGAGAAATTAAATAATAATCCATCACTTATAATCCTAATTATCGAGGAAGATTGTACACTTGCACAATCTAAGAAAATTCTCGTGAAAATGAGCCCTATTTATACGTAAATCAAGGCTCAAAGGGGGTTTTAAAGCACAAGAGAAATCAGTTTTCACCTTTGAAATCAGGTGTAAAACTCAAGTGATATCGAGGGAAAAGGAGAATTCGAAAAACTCCATTTCCTTAAGTTTCAAAAATTTCAGATTTGAGGGTATTTTTGGAAAAATCATAACTCCTCGTCAAGTCCAAAATTGGAAAACTTGGTACCAAAGTACTAAAAGTTCCTAGAAGACACTTTTCTATGATTCCTAACGGAAGATATTCAAAAATTGCTCCAAGTTGCTGTTTTAACTTGCGAGACAGTTTTGAGGTTGGTTTTTCGCCAACTTTGAAAATTCGGCAAAAATCACAGAATTCGATCTAGCCTTTGAAATTTGGAACTCAATTAGAGTTGCAACAAGGTTTAAAATCCAAAAACGGAACAAGAATTCGGAGTTTGAGTACCAAGATATAGCTCAAAGTTGGTGAAAATGAGTTCACTGGCAAATTTCCAGATTTAAAGCTGGAACTTTGTGACTCTAGTTGGGCATCGAAACGGATCGAATGACACCAAATTTGGCAGTATTATACTACCATATGAGGGCTATCCCTCTATCAAATTTCATGGAAAAATTCATTCGGGAAGCTAGTGAACAAAGCCACTAAAGTTTCCAAAATTTTAAGGCAATCTGCCTTGCTTTGTTTTTTCTTTTCCAAACATTTGGCCAATGAATTTCTCAAACATGATTCATTTATGAAAACAAAGTCTAAGAAACATCCAAGTGCATTTGGTAGGTGATTAACACCAAGAAATTCGAAATAACAAGTCCCAATCAAAGCTAAGGCATCAACTAGCCAAAAAGAGGGTTTTCGACCTCTGAGTCAGTTTCAACTTTGGCCACAACTCACTCAATTCAACTCGGAATTGAGCGTGGTCAGTGGCGTTGAAAACTAGATTCATAAGGCTACAATTTCTTAGAAGAAATCATTTCAAAATCTGTCCACAACTAGCTCATTTGGACATCAATTGCTGCTAAACAGGCTCTCTGTGAAAACGTGAAACAGGACAGTCAGGTTCATGGTTGGTACGGATCACTCGGGTGGAATCAGAATGTAATTTTATACCGTTGGAAAGCTGGGAATGTCTAGTTTCCAGTCCACAAACGGCACTCGATTTGACATCGGAAAAAAGATATGGCCGAAACAAGAACACTGCCAGGGCAGTGACGTGAAATTTTCCAGGTTTGCTGTCTTACGAAAATTCAACATTTGGCCAACCAATCATGGAATTTTTGATGAAACTTTCTACACATCTCATACATATATAAACATCATAACTAAGCCATTAGATCCACAAAATTTTGCCTAAAGGCCACGGACAACATAAGGGCAGAATCGGAAAAATTTCTCCTTCACTCCTTTGAACTTTCCTTCATAAACTCACTTATTCTACTAATTTAAGCACTAAACCAACATTAATAACATTAAAACTCATCAAATCAGTCCAAAGCATAGTGGGAATTCATAGAGCCCACACAACAATTTCAACATAATCCAAGCTACCCACATGATCATACGAGCATATACGTGCAATACTACTTCCATGAACTAAGATTTTCAAGGTTGATCGTTAATACCTTGGTTGTGGTTCAAGCAGAAATTTTGGCCTCCTTGAAGCTCAGCAAAACCGTGGAAATGAGCTCCTTTTTAGCTTAATGTGATCTCCAAGTGATTAGCTAAGAGTGGTTAAATTTTGAAGTGAAATGGAGAAGATTTGGTGAAGAAATGAAGAGAAATTTGGAAGCTTTGGAGTGTTTTTCCCCTTTGGCCGGCTGTTCTTGAGAGCAAGAGAGAGAGTGTGTAGCTTTTAAGGAAGCTTAGTGGTTGGTGGCTTTAAGTGCTCAAAAGTCAACTCTCTCCGCGCGCACGCGCGCGTTTCGTGCTCGATTCCTCTCGAGTTCGTTTCACTTGTGCACTAAACCTCTAATGCACTTATATTCATACTAATATTATTCACTCTTAATAGTCTAGAAATAATTTCTAAAGTCCTCCAATTAGTCGCGCGCGCGAAAACGCGAACTTCCGATTTGCGCGATAAGGCGAAATCTCTAAGAAATTCTTATAACGATAGTAAACTAACTATCACTTGAGTATTTAAACTTAAAATTAACCACTTTAGGGCAAATGTACAAGTCTCCAATTTTCCAAACTCATTGTATCTCGAATCGATTATTATTTCCAAACGTGCAGTCACTATTCACACTTAACGAGTTTCCAAAAATTAAATTTTGAAACGAGTCACTTTAAAAATATGAGCAAGTCATAATTCAATGTAATTAGGTTAAGAAGGCTAGAAAATAATATTGAAATATTTGGTCAAATAGAAATTAAATAAGCTAGAATTTGGAGTTTAAAATAAGAAAATTTATGAGTCCTCACAGGCACATAGGGTCAAGTAAAAAATTAAAATAAGGGGTAGAGTGTACTTCCCTTGAGTTGATGTCCTAATGAAACGAGTTACTTATTTACCCTCCAAAATAATAAAAAGGGGTCAAGGTATCACTTTAATTAACGGATAATCACATGAAAGAGGAAATGAATGTGAAATTGAACCAATCGAGGCACATAAATGAAGGTAAATAAACCATGTCTACGAAATTAAAACAAGTAGGGACTTGATTGTGAAAATTAAAAAAAAATTGAGAGGTTAATTTATTATTATTTAAATACTAGGGGTCTAAAAAGGAAGAAAATTAAAATTAATGACTTAAGACAAAGCATATCAAAATCAAATGCTAAACTTCACCAAATGAATGAAAACGACGAAATTAGCTAAAATTTTAATCAAATGGAAATCAAAACTATAATTCTTCAAAGTTATTAAACTTTCACTATTTCATCCTAAAATTCCACTAAAATCTGTCCAAACAATTATGTTAAAACACATAAAAAAACATGTTAGAAGGATACAATTGATTAAATTATTCAATTATTTGGGCTAAAGTCGCATTAACCAAAAACCAAAGGGTTGAAATGCAATTCTTGGAACATTTTCCATGTAAATTTCATGCAACAACTACGAAACAAGCTTCTGCAACAAAAAACTTTCGGCATGTTGAAGTTATTCTTCTGCAATATCATCCGCAAGCTTCTACCATTGTATGTAAACCTTCGGCAAACCAAATTCATACAAAAAACTTTGAACCAACTCCAATTAAACCCATGACTAAACA